>JAEAOA010001694.1:5682500-6257500 GCA_016746295.1 Potamilus streckersoni
CATAACAACCGACACATATGCATCATCACTTACTTGGCATTACAAGAATGAAGAATGTCATTTACACAAATTGTATTGTCACCTGGATCTCTAACTGTCCATAAACAATAGACACTGATTCTTAATTTAATTTAGAAACTGTTCCTAACCAAGCATCTAGGAGCAGCATTCACAAGATTTTTGAAATAGCTACCGTGTGGACATACTGGAGGTCAGATTGGCACCATTTTCATTCAAGACAACTAGACATCATAGAAAGTCTTTTGGTGAAAATCACAGGTTGATATGACAATCCGTCAAGGAGTAGCAATAACAATTTTTTTAGATGGCTGCCATGGTTGTCACATTGCATATGAAAGCAGCAACATTTTCATCTAGGAAGGACCAAGCAGACCATATAAGAAGTCTTTCAGTAAAAACTCCATATTGTTATCACTATTCATTCAGGTAGAGTAACATTAACAAGATTTTCAAGATGGCCTCTGTGGTAGTCATATGATATGTCCGAATGAAACCATTATCATTTAGGACCAACCAGACACCATAGGAAATATTCTGGTGAGGACTTCATGTCAATATGGCTTTCCATTCACGAGTAATGGTAACAAAACTTTCAAGTTGGTTGCCATTGTGGTCATACTGGACATTAGATGAGTAATAGTTTCATTTAGTACCAACTAGACGTCATAGGAAGTCTTTAACTGGAAACTCCATGATGACATTTGACTGCTGCCGAGGACATAGTGGATGTATGGGCAGCATCAGTTTCATAGGTCCAACTAGATCTTGTATTTTTGTATATGTAAAGTTTCATTGCAATCTTCGAAATAGCTTAGAAGTAGCGATAAGAAACGTGTGTCAATAGACAGACAACAGGCCATCCCATAAGCTCTTCTGGTTTATGACCACTCAAAAGTCCAATTGAGCTTGCACATAACCCAACAAGGAAGTAAAATTCAAAGGAAAATCAGATTTCTAACTTTTTATTTAATGATCTTTACTTTTCAGGGATAATTACATCAGCAAATTAATGTTTTTCAATGAACTTTTTGTCTTGAAATTCAAGCACTTTTCAAGAGCTACTGAGTATTGTAAAGCACTTCTTCAGCACTAATTTTGGAAACAGCATCAAATTAAAGCAAATTTCAAGATAATCACCAAAAATCATGCACATTTTAAGACTGTGTGAATCATGAATCCATGATGCAATGTTTGCTTAAAAAAATAAAATAATCCAGATGGAGTCATGTATGTTTAAAACTTAGCAACATGTATGCATAATGATTAGAGATGTCAATGAGTAGAAACTTTAGAAAGTAGTCATAACAACAGCTGTGCTGCATAACACATCATCAGTGCTCAAACACTGAAAGTTAGTGAAAACATGTACTAATACTATAGTTACACCCTGAGCACACTGTGCTCCAACAATGCAAGTTAGTGAAAACATGTACTAATACTATAGTTACACCCTGAGCATATAGTGCTCCAACAATGCATATTAGTGAAAATGTGTACTAATACTATAGTTACACCCTGAGCATATAGTGCTCCAACAATGCAAGTTAGTGAAAACATGTACTAATATTATAGTTACACCCTGAGCACACTGTGCTCCAACAATGCAAGTTAGTGAAAACATGTACTAATATTATAGTTACACCCTGAGCAAAATGTGCTCCAACAATGCAAGTTAGTGAAAACATGTACTAATACTATAGTTAACACCCTGAGCATATAGTGTTCCAACAATGCAAGTTAGTGAAAATATGTACTAATATTATAGTTACACCCTGAGCATATAGTGCTCCAACAATGCATGTTAGTGAAAATGTGTACTAATACTATAGTTACACCCTGAGCAAACTGTGCTCCAACAATGCAAGTTAGTGAAAACATGTACTAATATTATAGTTACACCCTGAGCACACTGTGCTCCAACAATGCAAGTTAGTGAAAACATGTACTAATATTATAGTTACACCCTGAGCAAACTGTGCTCCAACAATGCAAGTTAGTGAAAACATGTACTAATACTATAGTTAACACCCTGAGCATATAGTGCTCCAACAATGCAAGTTAGTGAAAATATGTACTAATATTATAGTTACACCCTGAGCACACTGTGCTCCAACAATGCAAGTTAGTGAAAACATGTACTAATATTATAGTTACACCCTGAGCAAACTGTGCTCCAACAATGCAAGTTAGTGTAAACATGTACTAATATTATAGTTACACCCTGAGTACACTGTGCTCCAACAATGCAAGTTGGTGAAAATGTGTACTAATACTATAGTTACACCCTGAACATATAGTGCTCCAACAATGCAAGTTAGTGAAAATGTGTACTAATATTATAGTTACACCCTGAGCAAACTGTGCTCCAACAATGCAAGTTAGTGAAAACATGTACTAATACTATAGTTAACACCCTGAGCATATAGTGCTCCAACAATGCAAGTTAGTGAAAATATGTACTAATATTATAGTTACACCCTGAGCACACTGTGCTCCAACAATGCAAGTTGGTGAAAATGTGTACTAATATTATAGTTACACCCTGAGCACACTGTGCTCCAACAATGCAAGTTAGTGAAAACATGTACTAATACTATAGTTACACCCTGAGCATATAGTGCTCCAACAATGCAAGTTAGTGAAAATGTGTACTAATATTATAGTTACACCCTGAGCACACTGTGCTCCAACAATGCAAGTTAGTGAAAATGTGTACTAATATTATAGTTACACCCTGAGCATATAGTGCTCCAACAATGCAAGTTAGTGAAAATGTGTACAAATATTATAGTTACACCCTGAGCACACTGTGCTCCTACAATGCAAGTTAGTGAAAATGTGTACTAATACTATAGTTACACCCTGAGCATATAGTGCTCCAACAATGCAAATTATTGTAAAGATGTACTAATATTATTGTTACACCCTGAGCACACTGTGCTCCAACAATGCAAGTTAGTGAAAATGTGTACTAATACTATAGTTACACCCTGAGCAAACTATGCTCCAACAATGCAAGTTAGTGAAAACATGTACTAATACTATAGTTACACCCTGAGCATATAGTGCTCCAACAATGCAAGTTACTGAAAACATGTACTAATATTATAGTTACACCCTGAGCATATAGTGCTCCAACAATGCAAGTTACTGACAACATGTACTAATATTATAGTTACACATTGGGAATATAGTGCTTTAACAATGGAAATTTAGTGTAAATAGGTTTACTAATATTATGTGAAACTGATGTATATGTGCTGTTCATTTCTGGAAGAATTGGTGTGATTACCTGTTCTTGAATGAGGTCTTTGTACTGTGTAACAATGCTTTCATGCTCCTTGAGGCTTGGTATCTGTTTTTTACTCTGTTCTCTACTAGTAGATAAAGCATTTAATACTTCACCTGAAATTCACAGCAAATAAGAACATCAGCATAAATATTCCACATGAAGGTTCGAATCTCTAGGGTGACAATTATGAATTAACAATGGACTTTCCACATGAAGCTTGAACATATGATTCTTCTGATAGAATAGAAAATAATGTTATAACAAAATTATAGTGTTTAATATTATTTCATTGTCATATTCACCTGATACCTGGCAGTATCTTTAATAGATTTTGTATGAATTCTGGTTATCTTTGATTTATAGACATTCTATAATTGTTCTGGACATTCATTGTAACCATTAAACAGGAAGTCCATTAAAGAAATATTTTAAATGATTGACTTGCAATGACTGCAGATATATAAAATAAACAAAGGATTTGATTACCATACTGAAATAATATGCAGTGAAATCCAACTATAGCACCCTTTGGTATAACATAAATATGTATTTTAAATATTATTTTTTCAAAGTACAAAGAACAATGTAGAAAAAGTTCCTAATCATTTGGGGGAAGAGATCGTATATAAATTCAAATATATCAAGGTCATGGCATGGCTCCTATAATTTTACAATAATTATCACCCATTTCTTTGTTTTGTGCAAAACCAAACAAGAGTTTGATTTAATAATGTGGTAAGATATGTGGTATTCTTAAAGAAGTAAAGTGCTTTATGATTACATCTTTCTTTTCATGAATAAATTTGTTAAACATATCTATTTGTGAAGGTTCATTTCAGATATATCAATAGTCAATCACATTACTTTGAGCTTAAATTATGAAAGATGTAATATCATAAGTGTTAATATTTTTATTATTATTATTATTATTATTATTATTATTATTATTATTATTATTATTATTATTATTATTATTATTAATTGGACAACAATAAAGCCATTAAGTAATTTTTGTGTTTGTCTTCAATGCATTTTATGTTCAATCTCTCAACATAAGTTTTCTCATTAATCTGAATAAACCAAAACAATCTGATGGTTGATAACAGATTCATTTCCTGAATTTATAAATCATTTAATGTAAGTAATTGCTAATCATGAAGTCAATCTCACAGCTAAACATTGTTCAAATTATGGGGCAATGATTTATAAGACATCAAAGAAATGAAAGCCGCCAACACATGCATGTGGCTTGATGGTATTGTTGGACTACTGCCCTGCAATCACAGAGAATAATGTTGTCCATAAAAATTACCCCAATGTTGATTAACAATTATTCTTGCTGTAGTCATTCAAACATATGGATGTCAAAGTGTTAATTAGTGGGTATTTAAAATAGATAATGGTACAGAGACATAAACCCTTCACTTTAAAAGGAAGCTTGTAACCCTTGATACAATTAAGTATGGTGTTAAATACAATTAGCTCGAGATTTAGGTGTTCATGAGAATAAAAGAGTATGTGAATTCATCAGTTTTTCAAAAAGAACCAGTAAAATATTCTGATTCACAGTAGAGAAATTCTATTATTATGAAATTTATACACTGTTTATTGACTCTGGCATTTTTTGATGCATGAATGCTGAACCATATATGCTTTATCATTCCTTACAGAATTTTGCTATTATTTTTTGCACTGAATTCAGACACATAATAATCTGTGATGAAATGACTAATTATACTTCTGTGTGCAATTTTTCAAGGAATTATTATGGATTCACTCTCATATATACCATGAGATGTGATTGGTGAGTACTCAGTGTTGATAAACTATTCATGATTTAGATAAACTATTCATGATTTAGATAAACTATTCATGATTTAGATAAACTATTCATGATTCATAATATATATATGTACCAATGCATGATTCTGAATAATGTCAAATATTATATATGCAATCTCACAGTTTTCACTTATATGTTTCTTAATATGCATTGATTTAATATTGTAACTGTATCAAAAAGAACATAATATTTGGTACCCAATTGTATAAACCATGCCCTCCCCATGCCATTTTTTTTGTTTGCATGTTTCATTTTCTTTAGCTAACTGACATAGCTGCTTATAGCTCAACCTGGTACATAGCATGATAGTGTTTGGTGGACCCTCACCACCATCATGTTATTGGCAGGTTACACTGAATATCCTTCTCATTCATTAAACACTAACAGACAAGATGAATGATATTGGAAATTAAATAGCAATATAAGCAAGACAATTTGGCAAAATTTAAATTTATGATAAAAACCTGTCAGTGTAATCTGGATACTGCAAACAAATAGTTGCATGTACTTACCTTCTAATTTCTTAAATAATTTCGTAAATTCGTGGTCAAACACCGATTCACTAGGCTGTTTGTAATTAATATGTGGATTTTTAATGGCTCTTGTATAACATTCATGCTTTGGTACTTGATTAAGTTTATCTGTGAATGTTTCAAGTCCTATTCTCCTCTCAATCACCTGTCGCAATGAGGCCCTGAAATGATTAAGAAACGCATGTTTTAAGATGGGAGCAAAATTGCAGTCCCAATTCACTGAAAACAATAATTTATTGCAGAACCATTCCAGCAGCTAGAGACAAGTGTAACCATAAACAGAGCATGAAACCCGACAAACATAAGGTTAGTTTTGTAATGCATGTTCTGTACTATCAAATTTAATTTTAGTGACAGTGACCTACATCTTCTAGCTAACACTCTAAAATCCAGAGAAAATCTGCTGTGGCTAATGAAACTTTTCTTGAAATCTTTTCAGTAATAATTACAATGAACTTCAAGTTACAACTCCCAATTGTATAGGCAAAATGATCACAATGCATGTACCACCTTTCTTTCAAATCATTTCAAGGTAAACAAAATTAAACATAGGTCTTTTCTATGAAGAAAGGAACAAAGGTATAAAGTTTGTATCAATGCATTATGTAATGCTTAAGTCATTGTCTGAAAATGAATTACAAAGGCCAAATCTACCAAAAATACCTTCAAATCACCAAGTCCCAACTAAAAAAAAGGTTCTCCCTGACACCAAGGTAAACAAATATAAGTTCAAAACCAGAAGAACTTGCACTCTAGTCTGTTTCACATAGTATAGGTCCAAGCACACTAGCCAGCATCTTTTTATGGGCAAGGACTACTTGGGGAACATAAAAACAGGGTGGAAGGAGGGAAATCTGGCAATAGTGACAGGTAAGTATTCCATCAAAAAAAATCAGTTTTCCAACCCCCCCCACATTTTAACCTCAGATATGAACAAACTGTCGCTATTGCATAACTCAATCTGCCAGTGTGTAAGGAGGCTGACAGTCTCAAAAATGTTTAAAAAAGGGAATATACTCACCTTTATGGCAGGAATGTTCACTACTTTATGTTGATATCTGGTTGAGACACCTTTTGTTGTGCAACTACAGGCCCTAAAAATAATAAGCCTTGACTCTGGTGGACCAAGAAAATGAAGATAGATGGAGAAGAGTGTGACCATCAAAATATGGGTTTTCTAACATCCTGCAGTGATGAATGAGTTTGATAGCAATGGCTTGAATGTCATGGACTTTAATCATCATGGATGAAAAGTCCTTCTCAGTAAAGGATTAGTATCTTTAGGACACTCCACAATGAAGTAGTGAACACCAAATTATCAGCAAAGTCCGTCAAGGGAAGGAAAATAAACTTCTTACAATTCCTTCTTGCTGCAGAAGTTGTTGTTGTTAGGTTTAGCACCATTTTTCATCACAAGATAGGCTATATATGGTGGACAGTATAAATGGTTATAGTAAGAACCTGGGAAAACCAGTAACCAACAAGAAGCTACTGGTAAGCTTTCTCACATACCCACACTGGCTGAACCCAAGACTCAAACCCACACAGAGGTGAGACAGCAGTGATCCATAATGGTGAGCACTTTAGACCACTCGGGGCCCCTGCTACAAAAGTGGGCAAAAATAAATTGTAACCTGGCTGACAAAAAATGGAGGTAATTTCAGTTAAGAGAAAAAATTGGGACGTGAAGGTATAATGGTTGGAGATTGATGGAGACAACCCAGTCACCAGGTCTTATAGAAATGAAGCAGGTATCCTGTTTATAGGGAGGACCACCCGCCATTCATTATGTATGATCAGATCTCTGAAAAAAGAGCAAGTTCATCCAAGTGAATTGTTGAAAGGTTGATGAACTGTAGGAGAAATATGTCCCTAAAGGTATCCCTCCCCCTTCCTAAATAAGGAAGTAGAATCCACATACTTCTTCCCTAGATCTGTATTATGACATCTAGCAACCAATGAGAACAAGAGGATGAAATTGGGGTTGCTACTAGGATTAGGGATGCATCTTTTAATGAACTATGCTGATGACTCGCAGGAAGCAATCAGACTGACTGTGTTGCCTTGCTGTTTTTGATGTACCAGGAGCAGATGTGAGTGATTATTGTTGTTAATCTTTGAGGTCTTTCTATGCTACACTGGGAACAAGCACCTTGAAAAGGGTCTTTGCCTTAAGAGAGAATCTTCAGTAAGACCTTAGGAGTCCCGAGCAACACTCCTGGCAGGTGGAGCAGTTCTGCTGACAGCAATATGAACACAGATAATGCATGCCTGTTAGTTTTGGCAACAGCCTCAGCAAGTGAGTGCTGTAGCATGACTAAAGAAAAAATATTCTTCCTTCCAAAGGTTGAAGGAAGTTCCTAGTCTGAAAAACAGTATGGTGAGAAACAACCTTGCCTTAGGTTTCAAATACCTCCAGAATCTTAACTTGGAGAAATGCCATATCACCATGAATATGTCCACTTGTTACATCCAGTGTCCAAGTGGGTTGGCTAAATGGCACAGCAGGGGAGTGTACCCTGTAGCTTACCAGAGACCAGCAGTCTAAATGTATAGGTGGGAACTGACCACTCCTAGCAAACTCTTAGCTATTACAAAACATACAGGAAAACTGCACATATTAGTTTAATGGAGGAAAAGAAGATATGGGTGTTAGGTGGTCCAAGACTCTTTAAACTGGAGAGAATGTTCTTGCTACCTGATCCTGCAGGCTTGAGACACAAATCCTGGTTTAAAAGACAGTAAACTTTGTTTACCACCTAATCAAATGATCAGATATCTTCCTCTGCTGCATGAGTCAACAGATTGTAGGAGACAAGGGACCCAGAGGGAAGAGAAGGCATTGTCTTGACCTGTTTAGCATCAAACTCATTTGAGTCTACCCAGATTGATTGGGTACATTCAGCCTGCTCTCACTCATGGGAGATGGGGCTTTGTGATCCCATACAGACCTGGTGGTAGGGGAAGCCTCACCCTGTAACTTCTCTCTTGTCTTCCTTCCTCTCTTGACACTGCCTCTAGTGGCAGACTCTGCAGGAAGACAAGAATGCTTCTTGAACTTCTTCAAACATCTGTGGGAAGAAGACCATTTTCACTCACTCCATTCATCACTACAACAGCAAATGATATCAAGCCACAACCAATAACATCACGCCTGTGATAAGGCCTGGGCCATAATGTGTATGGCAGCAAAAATGGAAAGACAATTTACTTTCCTAAATGAATGTTACCACATCCTTTAGGAATTAATAGGGATTGCAGGGATGGGGGAAATGCCAATCCAATTCCCTTCCTTAATCTGGCTCATATATGCCAACTCACAGGTCCCAATGCATACATGCCAACCACTAGAGAGATATAAGTGTAGTTTTTGCATAATATAAGAGGCAAGTAGCCTAATCTGTGCATAAAAAGTATAATCTATATATTGATAGCATTAATTTTAGAACTGCTACTTGATTGATGCCACATCATAGCTAATATATTACATGCCATGGTACACTACAAAAAAATGTACATTAATTTTTACTACTAACCTGGAATTGGAGGTCAAAATATTTGAAAAAATGGACAAAATCCATATGAATTAAAACCAGAATAAAAACACAAAACATACTGAAAAAATAATTATATACAGCACTCAATTTAAATGTCTGACTTTTGCTGACAAATCAAGTCTACAGATTCTACAATGAGGTGGTGATTGGTCCTTTTTCAGTTTTGAAGTTCAATGAATTTTCATCAACAAGTAAAACCGTAAAAGTCCATTTATGTAATATCTTGTGTTATTTTCTTTAAAAAAATACAAACTGGTCAGCTAATTTGATTAACAATATAATGAATCTATCAGGCAAAGTTTCAATTAAGGAAATCCATGTTTTCTTGGAAATGGGTCATATACAGTTGCTATAAATAGAAAATGAGGAAAGTACACATAGATCTATAATAGACAAATGAGCACCTTGCTATTCATATGCTATTCATATACTGCAGTCTTTGTCTTTATAATTTCTAAAAATTTTATGATAAGTGGAAATAAAGAGATGATAATATAAATATATAAATGACAAAAACAACTTTTCACTGCATTATTTTTGTTTTATTTTTTTTAATGTGTTTGAAAAGTATAATATAAGTGAAAGACATAATTAGAAAACAAACATAATGATTATGCCAAAAGTGTAATGACATGCATGTATGCTAATGAAGTTCATTGGTAGCCTGGTAAGATGTGTGTATAGGTCTTGACCTGGTCTCTATCCTAGTCACCTGGCTTTGGGCTTTTAAAAGGTGCTGCTCCTCCCACGGTTGTAAGGGTTGGAACAACTGTCAGGGCTCCAAGGGATTCATATGCCTCCACAGAGATTTATCCCATATGCTCCTGGGTAGAACAGTGTCCTCCACTATTAAAGAGATAATCTTCTTCTGAGGCCTGAGTGACTCAGAGATAGATACACAGGCTTTCAAAGAGGTTTTAGATCCCATCTGACTTTGTGCATCAAAACAGGCATTCATATGTCTGTTGGCAATTAACACATGCAGGGTAGCCAATGGTGTTTTTTATTCTTACATTTATTCTTACATTTTTTATTCTTACATTAGCCTATAGCCCATGGTGTTTTTTATTTTTACATTTGCCCTTACTCTGCGACATCTTGCTGTAAATGAAATCTCTGAAAACAACGAATAATAATAACATATGACTATAATAATTATGAAGGACTTGGAAAGTCAAATGCAATGTGTGTGCAAGTGATTTGGAATTTTAACGTTATGTCTGCAGTGTAGCAGTTTATATTGATGTCCAGCACTGGGGCTTCATGCCACAGACATGTACCATCATGTCTCACCCAGTCACATTATCCTGACACCAGGTCAATCAGTCCTAACACTGACCTCTTAATGCTGAGTGCCAAGCAAGGCAGCTGCTAGTAACATTTTTATAAGTCTTTGGTATGGCTCAGCAAGGGTTAGAATATACAGCCTCTTGCATCCAAGGCAGATGCTATAACCAATTAGGCCACTGGAGGTGTCTAAAATATTAGGAATGAATCATGAAACCAGATATTCACTAAATAACTGAAGAATCAAACAATGAAATGGTGGTCACAAGGTTATCTGGAAATAAATAGGAAAAAATGTGGAGACAATACCTACACAAGCGAATGGAAAACCAATTATAACTGAATTAAAAACAATGTACTGCAAGTAAGAAAGTGTAATATGGAAAGGGGCCCCGAGTGGCCTAAAACACTGACTGTGTGAGTTCGAGTCCAGACTCAGCTAATGTGGGTAAGTGAGAAAGCCTGCCAGTAGCGTCTCATGGGTCAGTGGTTTTTCCTCCACCATTAATACTGGCCATCATCTATATCCTATCTTGTGCTGAAAAAAAATGGCGTGAAACCCTATAACAACAACCTAATATGGAAGAATATACTGAGATTCCAAATATATATTCTTAACACAAGGCAATATTTCCCATGGGGGTTTTTTAATTGAATTGGTCCAATTGTAAAATGATTGATAGCTACTACACATGTGCCTATGATTTTGAGATAAGAATGGGTCTATATTCTTCTAGTTCTGAACATTCCATTTCACATGAGAATGTAATCATTATTATACAGAAAAGATATTTTTTGATTTTTGTTCCTGAAAGGTAAGCTATGCAGTAGTGACAGGTAACATAGTACTGATATTAAATCTACTGTTAACAGTGACCTGGACCTTGGAGCTACCAATACCAAGGTTCTTCCTGAGGGCTTAGTGAAACACTAATCCCAGGCAGCAATGAGATCTGTTCAGTAGAACTCCAGTTATCATCTGGAAATCAAAACACCCACAAATTGCCCAACCATCTGGGATGGGGGTGAAGGTAAACAATAATACACTACATTTTGTTGGTGGGATATAGACAATTATGGCTGTTGTGCTGAGGTTGATGGCTATGAAAGGAAAAGCAAGTTGAACATCACACAGATTTCGGTGAACAACTGAGGTAACCTTTGTAAATTCAAAAGTAGTTCATTATACTCATAGATATATGTCAGCGAAAATGTTATGACATTTCATTTTCATTTATCAACATTACCAGGTTAGGTACAAAGTCCCAAGATGAGGAATTGAATGAGGAGGTTAAAGAGTTGGTTACATACGTCCTGTTCATTTGAAAAACAAAATGTCTGAATAAAGAGTGGAGTTATGAAATAGTATATGGGCAATAGTGCAATACACTATATCTGTGTGTTCAGTCCACACCCAAAATATTTCTTAAAAATCACTGTCAACTGAAGCTTCTTTTCTGCAAAGTTTCTGTAAAATTAAGTCTGGGTCCAAGAATGTTCTTTTCTTTCTCCTAAAATGAATCCAAAAATAAAAATAAAATCAAGACTCAAAGCAATCTAAGCGAATTATAAATTTTACCAAAATGTTAAAAATTATCTTTGATCTTGACTTAATTTTCAAAAGTATAACATGTTTGTCTCATTACAAAAAAATCACAAGAATAAAATCAAAAGCAAAAGAAATCCAAGCAATTTAAAAAAACATTACTACAACTTTAATGCAAATTGTGTGACCTTGACTCAATTATCAAAAATGTAAGGTGCTTTAATGAATGAATACTTTATGAGCCATAATGAGGCATTCCAAGTATGGACAGAATCCAGAAAGATGTTAAGGGAATGTAAGCAAACAAGGATCTGTGAACATGACATTAGATGCCCCTCTATGTTTAATAGTCCTCTATGTTTTCAATAGCAGGGCCTGGGTGAATCTGGAGACAATTACCAATGGGTCTCAATGACTTTGGTCAAGGCATGTGATCTTGAACAACTTACTTTGCAGAAATCATTACTTCTTATCAGATTCACCATGACCATAAATAACCCTTTATCTTTAACTCCCAAAACTGGTTTTTTGATTACCCTAAGTGAGACTCTTCCACAGTTTGGTCAAGGAACTAATTACATCATAAAAGTTATTTCTACAAAATCTACATTCTTTTTTGAGTCACAAATGTCTTTAACCTTTTGACCCAAAAATCAGTATGCATCTTTCATAGTGCAAGCCCTTTACAAACCCTGGCCAAAGTATGGCATCTAGAACTAAAGTTATTATGCAAAATCCATTTTTATTCTTTCAGCAACAATGAGCTTGAATTTTGACAAAAAATCCAAATGTTTTTTTTCTTATCTTGATTATAAGCCATCCAGAGACATCTAAATGATCAAGAACTGAGAATTTTGTGCAGGAAATATATTTTGTCTTTCAGCCTGCAGCAACCTTTACCTTTGACCTTTTGATCACAAAATCTTTATTGCCACAGTCAATAGGCTTTTATCTCCCCATCAATGGAAGCAATTTAAAAAGTCTGCTAATAGCAAATGAAAACAAACTTTGTTAATGCATTGAAACAAAACAGATATGGACATAAGTACAGACATAACATGATATGCCCCACCTTATAGTGGGCATGTAAATAAAAAAAAACCCCACCTACATAACTGTTGATGATCATGTCTCTAGCACTGCCATGCTGCAAGAAATTTGAGTACTGTTTATGTGATCTTCAAAACTGTTGTTGTTATAGGATTTAATGCCATTTTCAGTACTAGACAGGTTATAGCAGACCTGTTTACCCATAAATTTTCCTGTCAGTATTTTAAGCAATGCCTGTCAGTATTTTCAGACCGCAGTCAGTATTTTCAGCACACAAATAGTAGATACTATCAATATACTATAATTATCATTATGTAGTATTACACGACATAATGACTATACAATATTGTGTAAATAACTCTTAGTTTGCAAAGACGCTGGTATTCAGTTAATTCTGTGTTTCAAGGTACAAATATGCAGAAATTGAACACCACTGACTTAAACATCCTGTTCATATTATAGTGATAAAAACCACAAAAAATACAACATAACCAAATTTATTGTTGTTTACCTTCGTTACTTTCTCTAGAAATTCTGTTTTCTCAGCTTCACACATATCCATAACATTTTAATTAAAGCCAATTCTCTATTTTACATGGTTAAGGACGACTTGATATAAAACATTGACAGACATTGTTACCACCCATCCACTTAGAAAATAATAAGTTTATATAGATAGGTGAAGGCAATCTTATTTATCTGATAAAATCTAGTATCATCTTTGTCAATATTTACTAGAATGGAAATAAGGTTAATAAATTATTGTTCATTGCTTCCGTTAACTTGTCAGCTGTACTCAATGACAAATTCATATTTGCGATCAACTCACATAGAATCGCCTCAGCACGTGTCATTTGTTTTTGAAGTATGTTTTGATCACTGACTTCCTTGACAAAATGTTTCTATTTCCAGTCACTAATGATTTCAATTTTGTATGATTTTCCGATTCCACATGCCGTGAACAGTCATTCCTTCCACCATGTGCACAGGAAAAGTCTAAGTTGCAAACAGTGCAATGCACAAAATGTTCTCCTTTTGACGATGGTTTAAGGCATAGCCACAGAGTAGAATAAACTGGTAGAAAATGCTGCTTTCTGTGTTAGACTTTCCATTTTCATCATCAGTTTCGTGCTGAAACTTTCTTGTCGGTGGCATTTTCCTTTGTTTAAACAACCGGATGTTGAGAATGTCAAAATAAGTGACGTGGCACAAAATGCGGATGCGGACCGATACAACGAAACGAAACAAAAACGGCTTAAAAAATTAATTTTTAAAAGTAATAAATAAATGCAAACTCAAATCGTATTTTCAGTTTAATGACCGCATGACCGTACGGATGGGCTATATTCCATACAAATACGGTCAAATACGGTCGGGTAAACAGGTCTGTTATAGATGGCGACCAGTATAAATGGTGCAGGAAGAACTTGGGAAAAACCCAGAAAGAACCACCAACCCATGAGAAGCCACAAGCAAGCTTTCCCACATAACCACATTGTCAATATGGCTTGTCATTTTGGAGTAGCAATAACATTTTCAAGATGACCACTATGGTGGCCATGTTGGATGTAAGATTAACTCCCATTTTCATTCAGGATCACATAAGAAATTTTTTAGTGAAATGATCATGTTGATATGACTATACATTTAAAAGTAGCAGGGATAACAATATTATAAAAATGGCTGCCATTGTAGCAATATTGCATGTTAAAGGAATATCATTTCATTTGGGAACAACTCAAATCTTCTGATGAATGTGTTTGTAAAGTTTGGTGGCAAATCTCCCAGTAGTTTATGTGTTGTGATAACAGACACTGAATGCAAGACAACAGATGCTAAACACACAACTAAAGACAAATGCACCTGAGTCTGTACCTGTACCTAGGACAATTATTGCAAACCATCCCGCTTACAAGACGCTAGTTTCATCAGCTGCTTGTTTTAGAATGCAAATGTGTTGCAATTCTTGATTACTGTGAAAAAATTCTTTACGGATGAAAGATATCCTCCCTCTTTGTTTTACACTAGCAAACACAATCATACACACACTATAAAATGAGTAGTTTAGATAATAAAGTCACAGTAGACCTTTAATTTACATATCACAGTTAAAAAAATAAAGACTTCTGTCTGACACTCAGACTCGGACAATCAAATGAAATAATAATACTATAATAAAGACCTAGATATACAGCAAAAAAAAAAAGGAGAAAATTTAATATTTATACTTACATTGTGAACGTCTCATTCTGGTCATCATTAAAGCGAACACATATGCCCAGAATAAAAGCACAAAGCCCATGGACCAGTGATTCATTTTCTTCTACATCAGATGCTGACACCTGGGATATCATCTTCCATTGTCAAGGAGGAGGAATAGCAAAGTGGTTAATTACTACAAAGCACGTCTCATAAAACCCAGGTATTGTCATAAACAAAAGTCCCAATATATTTTGAAAAATGTATTTCCATGAAGAGATATCAAAGAACTTGACTTTACATTTGGTACTTGGCTAAGCATAAAAAAGTGAAATACCCAAGTTTACTTGCAACAAATGCTATTTTTAAAGCACTGCATGAAACATACCTCAGTATAATCTTGCACTGCCTTAAACAAGTTCCTTTTGGCATGATCCTTAATATATTTTTAATGGATTAAATAGATTAAGGGATTAAAGCTTACAGACAAAGCAAAATTATGTCTCTTTACCGATGAAGAGAAAAGAATCCTTATACTTCAATTAACTTTACATAACATTTCTTTATGCAAATGATCATAAGAAAAAACTTAATCTAAATTCTCAACAAAAGCCCAAATAAAAAGCACTATACAACTTTGCTAATAATGTGCACACTTTTCAAAGTTTTCTGTGAGTAAAATAATATCTTAAACAAATTTCTTTATGTCTGGAATATACTGATAAACCTTGGCAAAAAGTTTACATTTTCTGAAACATAAATTGATTAAATGATGATAGCTTTAATTAGCAAGGATACATAAGGCACATTGGAAGTATTGTACAGAAAATGGGAAACTGCGATAGGAGAGTCTGCAAGCCATGTACTTAACAGCATCAGCAGACCTATCCTGGTTTGGAATCGTCCACCCTATAATAAAACGAAAGAGACAGTTAATACAAAGTCACAATACAAATAGAAAAACAGTATGTAGAAGGAAACAATGTCCTGCTACAAGACTGGATTGTTTACCATATAAAAAAATAAATAAATATCACAAAAAGCATGAAAAAGCGTCTCTGTAAAAAATTTTATGCATGGACCTATGTGACTGATCTGGAATTATATACATTTCATGTTCATTATACGTATTTGGAAACAAATGGAGATTTTCATTGTAAATTATGATTCTCTGAGAATACTTAATTACAGTTGTTTGGAAATTAACATCATCAACTTCCTGAATCCGGCCTGCCATGGAAGCTAAAACAAAAGTGTCTTTCCTGTTAATGTATCATACAGATTCTAACTAGTACCTATGGGAACAATGTCTCCAAATACCGTTACCTCCCCTGCATCTCAGTAGATGGCTACCAATATATTAGAAGTTCATCACCTCAATCTTGAGTGATACAGCAGTGAGGATGCTTGCCACAGAGGATGGATGGGGTAGGGGTATTTAAGATTGGGTAAATATACTCAAAGAAAGGAAATTTTAACATCAGTTCACTTTTGACACCATCTGAATTTATACCTCTCATATGCACATAATTTTTTTAAAAAAATGAGTTTTTCCCATCTATATAGGATAAAGATTATAAAAACGGTACTGATCACAATTTTTTCACAAACACTATTAGTTCTGATACTGAGTATTATATATTTTTTCATAGTTTCCAAAATGTAAAGAAAAGGTAATCCCCTAATTTCTCCTCTTGTAATCTTTGACCAAAAGAATGAAATAAATCCGAGGGGACTTGATAATAATAATTATATACATACATCCTTGTGGAGATCAAAAGAACCTATAAACTTCTTTACTTTGAAATCTTAATGATGGGGAGTGATTTGGGTTTGGGACTAGGCCTTACATTCTGATGTGCATTTAGTAAAAGTGCTACCACACTTACACCCTTTCAGTAAAATATGGCTAGAGTGTCTCTTTGATGTATGTGATGGAAATGAGATCCAAGTGGGCCTGATGTCACTCACCTGACATACATAACAAAACAACTGACCATCTCACTAATGTAGTGGCATAAGAACACAAAACTCTCTTCTAAAATTTATACAATGTTGAAATACCTATATCATGAGACAAATTATTTCTTTATCACAGTTTCTTGCCCATAGTTGACGGCATGCAGTATGATAATGTTAATAAACCAAACAGATCAACAATATAGCTTTGAGAACATAAAGAATCAGAATCAAGATCACTTCATTAATATACATTAATGTCTCATTAATGAAACATTCCATGATCCTGAAAACAGAAGTATATATTCCAAGTTTGATTAAACTCAAATCACAAATATGGCTTCAAGAATGGTAGCAAAGCTCAGCCAATCAGATGCCAGATTACCTCACCAATATGCATGACAATCTGTCATTATCAAACTCATCCCAGATCTTTATGATATAAGCTAACATTTCTAGTTTCTTCACGATAAAAATATATATTTTAAGTCTAATCAAAACTAGATAAGATATATGGCATCGAGAGTGGTAACAAGCTCAGCCAATCAGATGCAAGTTCACCTCATTATTATGTTTGCATTTCACTCATTACTGAACACATCTGTGAATTTGATGATGCAAGCATATATTCCATTACTGATTGAAAATGGATCTGAAATTTGACCTCCAGATTGGTAACAAGTTTGGTCAAGCAGATTTAAGATTATCTCTTAAATAAGTGTGGATATTGCTTAATATCAAAACCATCAAACAGCTTGATGATATGAGCGTATATCAAACATCTGATCAAAATCAGATGAAAACTAAAAACTCTGCCAATCATATTTAAGATCATCTCATTAATATGCATTGATCTTGCTCATTAGTCAATTCATGTGAGATTTTAAAGAGATAAGCATACATTCCAAGCCTAATCAAATTCAGATCAGAATATGGCCCCAAGAATAGCATATCAGCTAATCAGTTGCAAGACTATCACATTATTATGCATGGATCAAACATTACCAAACCTGTCCATGTTCTTGATGATATAAACACACATTGCAAGACTGGTAAATATCAGGTCAAAAACAAGGCTTTCATAGGAGCAACTAGCTCTGCCATTCATTTGAGAGCTCATATAAACCCATATTTCAAGTCGGATTGAAATTGGATCAGAAACACACATTTCATAGTGTTAAGCAACTGTTGATGGACTATGGATGACAAACACTGAGCCTTACCATAAACTTCTTTGGCCATTTTGTCAGTCGGGTTAACCAACCCACTCCCCAAACATAAAGGCAGCATAAAGGTTACATCAAGACAATGGTAATGAGAACTTAATGGCATTTACCAACCAAGAAATAATTCCTGGCAAAATCAGCAAAGCTATAAACCTATGCCCATGAGAACATTGTGCTGCCATTTATGGGTCTGTTGACTGCCTGAACAGCAGTCAGTGGAACCAACAGATTCTATTTCTTTCTTTCTGATACCTGGTCTTCAAGATGGGATCTTGAGAAGGTCAATTGTGCATGCAAGCTGACCAATTCAGTGGCATTTCAGGATGAAACAATGCCTCCAAGTGCTAGGTGTGTTTACATTGCTGTGATTTCATATACTAAAAATTTTATAAGGCATATCTGTTTTTGTGAAATTTAAGAGTACACTGAGCATGTCATATACTTCAGCCAAAACACTAAGGCTTGTGGGGTTATGTCATACTTTCAGGCTTCTACCAGAAAAAGAACCATTCTTAAGACCAAAAATGTTTTTCATGGATTCCTGTTCCTGAAAACAAAGAACAGGTCTTAATGAGTCACTTCTCTTTAACAACCAAAGAGAGTGAGTGAATGACCTTTTCTCTTGCAACCTGTTCTTGGCCATGAGGTCTGGCTGCATTATCAGGACAAGAAAGCCATCTGGCTGGCTGAAGTTTGGGTTTTCAAAATGTCATATCACAACCATGGAGAGGTTCTGTTTAGAGAATGTGGTGAGTGACAGAGGCATCAGGTAGAAATTGGCAAGCATGTCTGACAGGTTTTTTCTGTCCTCAAAAACAATTCCCCCTCATGATGTCTGAATGTTAAAAATATGAAGCGGTAATTCTTGATTATAAGTGGAGCTAATTTCTTAACAATGAAAATCCTAAGTAAACAGTTAGCAGAATATGCCTTGATGAAGCTTGCTGGCCTTGCACCAGCAAATAAAGATGAATCACTTCTTGTATGCCTACAGAATGGTGGGTTTTCAAGCTCATGTTATCCATGAAAAGACTGAACTTCTTTCTGCACCAGACTCTCTGAGGCATGTAACAGGAGCCTGTTTAGGTTTGAACGAAAAATGTGTGACTAGGGCTGCTTGAAAAGGTTTGGTGTTACCAGGATTTACTTGGGGGCATCATCTATCACTAGATCAAATAGCTCAGTCATCTTAGATTGGTTTAATCTAACAGGAGCAATCAGAACAATTTTGCAAGTCTGTTTTTGTTTTAAATTGGATCTATTAACTTTTGAGGACCAAACAATTTGACCTCCAGGGCATGAAGATATCTCTTTTTTGTTTTAAAAAACCCAACAAATTTTGAAGCTAAATAATATTATGTTACCTGTGCAAGTATATTACAGCACTGCTGAAGCAGTGTGACTGGAGGATTTCCCAAACTGGTGGCAAGCTGCACTCGTAGCAGTTGCTCCTTCTGTGTAATGTTACCCAAGATTGCATGAAGCAGCGCCACTGCTGCAAACCAGTTAGACAGAGAGTCTGGACTGAACAGGCCTCCACACAATAACTGACCAGCTGATATGGTGTTAGCTGCAATGTAAGTGTGCAAGTCAGAGTGGAATTAAAGAGATGATAATAAAAATGACAAAATAACTTTTAATTGCTTCATTTTAATTTTATTTTTAAATGTGAGAAAAAAGTGAAATACATATAGAGTCTAGCAACAAAATGTAATATAGTGAAAAGTGTAATGATTATGCCAAAAACATAATGGTTGGCAAATATGAATTAGATGCAAGATCAAGGTAATTACTTTCGTATAAACTGTGTTCTAATACTGCTTTTACCACATTACTCCTTATCAAAATCTTTCAAGACCATAACAGCATTAGCATATATTCAAAGTCAGATACAAATAGTCAAGAGATGTGGACTACAGAATGGTTACAAGGATAATCGATGAGATGTACCCATGGATCATTTTCATTATCAAACTCATATGAGATTTCAATGATATAAACCCATAGTCCATGTATGCCTGAAACTGGATCAGAAAAATGGGCTCCAGAGTGTTTAAAAAACAATTGTTTTGACAGATGCATGATGTATGGATGCATGATACACAACAGATGTTGTACGATACTATAAGCTCACTTCTACAATCGAGGAAGCTAAAAATACAGTTATGACTTTAATAAATTTTAGCTGAATTTCTTTTGTTCTGTAAATTAAGCTTAATTCAAATAGCTATGTTAAATATCTCACCATCTACTGATGTAGGAAGAAGTGTCTGCACAATCTGGGATTGCCCAACTTCATTCCTATACAAGAATGACTGAAAACAGTACAGGACAGCACACCGGAGGCTGAATGGTTGCTTCTCATTTACCATGGACATCAGTAACACAACTATAGCTGGTCTGAAATCAGTCACAATGAAAACTCTGCAAAAACATGCTATTTTCTTGCAAACAATGCAAATCAAATAACTCAATGTAGCATATTTTGGTATATATAACAGGCACTTGTT
The DNA here is from genome assembly GCA_016746295.1 of Potamilus streckersoni. Taxonomy (NCBI): domain Eukaryota; kingdom Metazoa; phylum Mollusca; class Bivalvia; order Unionida; family Unionidae; genus Potamilus; species Potamilus streckersoni. The sequence goes on from JAEAOA010001694.1 coordinate 5,703,524, forward strand.
ATAACTGTTTTTCTTGTTTGCAGGAGTAGGTGCACATTATATGGTAGAAAAACAATGTTTTTCTCCATGTCAGTCTGATAAAAGAATTTTGGCACTAACTCGCCTAGAAACACAACATTAACTTCTTGTGAAATATTAAATTCATTGCACTGCGACTTGTACACAAAATAGTGATGATCTTTGATTACCCATGTTAATAAACTAATTTCATTTCCCTCTTGTTAAGAAATGTGTTCTGTGACTCAAATTGAATTTACTCTGTCATGAATACTTTTAATTAGGAAAAATACTGTATTATAGTAACACTGACACATATTGTTTTCAAGGCAATCAGCACAGACTAAATAAATATTTGATGTAAGTGTAATTACAATGCACTGTCTAGTTATATTTGCAATTTACCTTTCTCAGGAAAGTAAGCTTGGTTCTTTGTTTTGTTCATCATCTTCAAACACAGTATTTGATACTTCTTTATGAATACTAATACTTCAATGACTCACTGCGATTTTGTCAAAGATAATCTGAATGTGCTAAAGCTGTGATGTACCATACATAATTATCATCTAGGTAAATTCTAGCTTGGACACTGAGATAACAGACTGAGGTGTCATGCTTGTCCAAATAAGAATAGATACTAAATCATCCCAAAATAAGTATAAATATTGAACCAAACAAAATAAGTATAAATAATTAACCTAAACTTTCAAACAGAATCTTCTTTAATTTTGACTCCGAATTATTGAAGTCTACATAGACAGTATAAGAAACCAGTACCTTGAGAAAGACAAGCTAACCATCATGACTGTATGCAAGTATTACACAGAGAATGAAAAGAGCAAAGAAGTCAAGGGCTGTTTAACATAAACCAATCAAATGTCATTTAACAAATAACAATCAGTACACTATCCAAAATGGCAGAAAGTTGTTTTATTACAAAAAAATAATCAAGAGTTTTAAATGTTGGATACATGTGAATTATAATGCAGAACAGTTTCTCACCTCATGCTGGGTATAAAATCTGGTGCATTTTATACAGCATATATACTTCCTTATAAGTCCAATTGCAAACTGGATAGACCCAGATCTGCCACACAATGCACTGGACTGATCTGGGTCTTTTATTATTGGTAATCAGCAGAACAAACAGCACACAGACCCAGATCTGCAGGTGCATCATGCTGTAGCATATCAGGATCTTTGTTGTTTGCAGTTTGTCTTGACTTATAAGTGAATATATACAATATTTGTGTGCAATATACACACCAAAATATGGTACTTAAAAGTTACTGCATTTGTACAGGAAAATATGAACAAGTTTTTTGGATGGTTACACAGCACGACCTTGGGAGCATAAATATTTAAACAAAAATACACTTTAATAAACAAAGTAACTGATCTGGAATGAATACGTTTTGGTATTTTTTTCAGATTCGATGCAATTTGGTGATTATGGTCTGGATTTATCTACATGAAGTAACTTACATCAGATTCCAGCAGTGTCTACCAATTTAATCATATTGAAGTGTGTTGACATCGGCATGCATGCTTCTGTTCTGTCATTGAATGATTCAGATCATAATGTGGGAAAATTATGAAGCCTTTCATTTGCAATTATCGAAAAGAAACTGTGGAATTTAATGTTTATTTCATTTTGAGTGCAGTAAGGAGGATGTAACTGCACTTGAAATATACTGGAAATTACAGTACAATTTCTAAATGTGTAATCAGCCTTGAGAACCCTGGACATGGTTCTTGCATTTGGATTTGCAGAACTATGAAAGTATATTTTGAGGAAATTCAGGATGTAAAACTAAGTATATTTTTGCCATTTTTATTTCCAGCTGAAGAAGACAATTTATGTCTTATATCTTGTGTGCTATTGTGAGGACCCAGTCTGGTGTCTATAGCTAGCCTAAATCTGAAACATAGTATCAAAAAAGTTAATGCAGAATGTGCCAAAGCTGATGATATGACATCCATAAAACATCTGATTTAGCCTAGTTCATTCAGAAACAAACTTAACCAAAATGTAGATCGTCTACCACATGTTCATTATTTGTTTACAAAATAGTTCCAAATATACTGTTTGGCACATGTCTTGCATGTGAATGCAGTATTAAGGTGTGCAATATCGGGAAATACTGAACAATTCTGACAATGTAAAGTTAACGGAGAAAAAAAAAAAAAATGAGCTTATAATAATATTGCATACCGTATTGCAAGTCGAGGAAACACTAGACCCCGATTATCTCCTGGCAAAGTATGCAGTAAAAGACCTAATTCTATGCACTGTTTCCATTTGTTTCTAATAATAGATTAGGCCTATGTACTGTTCCTATTTGATTGTGCATAATAGGTAAATATGCTAAAAGTCCTCTAAAAATGCAGCAAATATAAAGCTGTATGGAAATAAAAGCCAAGCATTTGACACATTAACCATTTCTTCTTTTTTCTTATTCTGACAAGCTCACTGAGATGCATTAAAGAAGAATTTTAGCTTCACCCTCCGTAAATTGTATAGGATATGACTGACATGTGCATTAATAGAAAAGAATTAAGCTTATATGTTTTAGCAAAATATTACTTAGAACTTGTTATGACAATTAAAGGTTTGGCACATGGATTCAGCATGACGGTGTAATTTCAATCTGTTTGTAATTCATCTATAACCTGATCAATGAAAATTCATTTAATGTGTTTCATGAAAAACATTACCATACCGTGGAGGATTGGATGGTGCCATGACTGAAGCAAAATATTCCTGATTCTGTTGGCTCCCTCTAATAACTTCTGATACTGTATTTATTGTCTGAAAAGTATAAGTTTTTTTTAAAAAGATTGTTATAACTATGGATCGATTACACTCTAACCTATCAGTTCTGTTTTAAATTTCATTGGTGAATTATGAAAAAAATTAAATTAAATTGGAAAGTCATCATAGCCACATGATGTTCCATAAAGCAGATATTTAGTGAACATGAACATAAATATTTAGTGAACTGAAAATCTGGTGATTTTACCTGAAGAGTGATTATAAATTTTGGCAATTTATATCTTAGTGATTGCAGAGAGAGGAAGGTTTTTATTTTAGCAATGGGCAATAGGATGGTCTTGTATTTTCTACTGCCAGAAATAATTCTTTTTCTAACCTACACTGAACTGTTCTGGAGAACACTATTGAGAATTGTAAAAATGGGTTTATGTGCCATGTAACATTGGGAAAATTCAAAGAGTAGATCACACATGTTGATTAAGTTATTTAATTGACATGACAGTCTGTTTTATTGGATAATGTTTAGTACAATGGTGTCAAATTAATCTAATATTTTGATAAGGGTTAAAAAAACAATATTCCCTCTTTTGAGAGCAAGACTGACTACTGTGTGTTCACTACTCTTTGTCAAAGCACATAGCATGAACAGTACTTAAGTATAAAAGTGAATATGTTACTGAGATCTCTAGAACTTTTAATTCATTGTATCAATGAAAGCAATTATCTATTAAATAAGATATATACTGGTACAAATGATTGGGTTCCTTGAGACAGACAAAATCTCAGTGTTTATACTGGTTACTATCTTCAGTTGTAGCTGTATTTTTATCATATATTTTGAGAATACAAATAGCCAAAGCATTCTTATTAAACAAAACAAAAATATTTGTGATTTTTTTTAAAAAAAAGTTTTACAAAATTATAAAACTTATAAACATTTGTCTATATTTAGCAGATAATAAAATTATCATACTGATTCTACAATGACACACTATGTAGTTTTAGCTACATTTGGTTGAAACATGTCATAACAGGTGCTCTGACATTTTACCCACTTTGACATCATAGTTTATTCATATTTTAACCTATTTACAACTGGCATTTATTTGCCAGACATAGACACAACTTGCAAAACTATTTATTGTGTTGATTAGCTAACACAATATTGCAAAATCATCACTGCCCTCAAACAATAATTTCTATCATCAAAAGATTTTTATACAATAATACAAATCAATGTTCAATATATCATCAATAGCTTACAAAATTGCATAGTGATTAAATATAATTAAATTAAGTCAATGCAGGCTTTCAGGCTCAGGTTCCTGAATTTTTGGCTCTCCTGAATTACTGTACATAAATGCTCTGCAAACACAGTTTGCTAATGTGAGATATGCCTATTCCATAACTGATGAGCATTTACTGACAAAATGCAAGAGTGACACAGAGTGCCCATGTGAGATATGCCCATTCCACAATGCATAAGCACTTAGTAGTGTAATGTGTGGCATAGCTTGCACATGAGATATATCTATTCCACAACACATTACAACTTAAGGACATAATGCATGTGTGGCAGTTTGTCCATGTGAGATTTAAATCTTCCACAATATATGGGTACTTAATGACACAATGCATGTTTAGAATAGTTTACCCATGTGAGATGTGCCTATTCAACAACACATAGGCAGTTACTGACAATACATGTGTGGTATAATTTGCCCGTGTGAAATATACTTATTCCACCATGCCTGTGCAATGAATGACACTTTTTTATGTGGGGCACAGTTTGCTCATACAAGATATGCATATTCCACAACAGATGGGCACAAACTGACAATTATTTCTGACATGGTTTGCCCATGTGAGACATTAATATTCCACCTGAGTACACAATCAAAGGAAATTGTGTCAAACATGAACCATAACTGCTTTATTGTAGGCTCAAACATGCCAACCCACAAGAGTGGTATAATTATTACTAATACAAGTGGCAAAAAAGCATAATCTGGGAATAAAAAGAGCACTATATTACATGCATAACACTCACTAGTATACACATCTAACTTTCACTAAACAGTCATAAATTCCACAATGATGAGTGCTGTCAAAATTTGTAAAGTGATATTGATTTGTCCTTTTCCTAATGCTTTTAAGTTAAAAATTCCCTCTCCTCTAACAGACCACTCCAGTGGTTAGATTATCTGCCTTGGATGTGGGAGTTCATGGGTTTGACCCCCCCCTCCACCACAAGTCATAACAAAGACTTATAAAAATGGTACTAACAGCTGCCTTACTGGACACTCAGCATTAAGAGGTTAGTGTTAGGACTGGTCAGCCTGGTGTGAGTATAATGTGACTGGGTGAGACATGATGTTACATGATGCCCCAGTGCCAGTCATCGCTTTAAACTGCCACACTGCAGGCATTGCAGTGATGTTATTAAAATTGTTAAAGCTGTTAAACATTAGAATCACACAAACACACACACTCTCCTCTAACATTTTTCAGTCATATAATATCCACAAGTCATATTGATAAAATCCCTCTCTTAAAATCTGATGCCATTTTTTAAAATTTAGACTGGTCTGCTACATGTGTATATCAAAATATAACAACTATGACACATGGTTTAACATTCAAGAAACATGTTTTCTTGTAACAGTTTCTTGTACAGTAACCATAAATAGAAAAAAAAGGAAATTATATGGAACTATAATAATGGATAAATGCACAGCAGCCAATAGTCACACACGAGTCTCAAACTAATTATTATTCTGTGTCCTGCATGTTCCTGATGTCTTTGATCTGAACTTGGAAGCATTTATTATTTTTTTTAAAAATTTTTAAACAGGTACCCAGTTGCCCATTTTATTACCCAAGATTTTGTCAATGGGTAGGTACCCACTGACAGCTTTATGTGGGGCACTGTTACCCATGTGAGATTAGCATATTCCACAACACATGGGCACTTAATGACACAATGTACGTGGTACACAGTTTGCACTTGTGGGATATATATATTTCCCCACCCACCATGCCATATTTTTTAACCACTCTTTCATGATTAGAAATGAAAAGGAAAACACAACAATCAGTCATGTACCATGTATCATAAAGACCTGGATGGGGTAATTCAATACCATTGTAACTGATGGATTTTATTTACCTCATAAGCAGCCTAGAAAAAGAATTCAATAAAATTAAATACTTCAATAAAATTAAATACTTTAAATGAATAAAACTTGAGTACAGCTTACCTCAGTAAGGACATCTGCTGGCACACCACTAGCCATCAATATCGCACATAACTGTTGTAATAAGCCTAAAATATAAACAACCACTCAGGATTTTCGTTTTTGTTTTCCAAACTAAACATACTTGATGACCAAAAATAATATAAATAGTTCAGCCTGTTCTGACTGCAGAAGGTTTTAGTATCAACTAAAAGTCAAAATATTAAGCATGAATTAGAAGAACATGACCTTAATTATTCTTTTTCCTGCAAAATGAGTCTACAATACCATAAAAAAAATTAAATTTTGAAAAATGGCACTAAATATATACCCTTGTTTGGGATGTAAAGCAACAAGATTGTGTGCTTGATTGATACATGGCATTGAGCTGCAAGATCAAAAGGAAAATAACATGAACAAAACAAAAAGGTGGAAAGTGATTTTTATGTATGAGCAGTTTCACCTGATGACCTTAACTTTCACAAAGTTTCATGGTGATGCAATGAAAAGTTTGAAAAAGTTGCATTCACATGATTCAAATCTATAATCTAATAATCCTCATAAAATACTTCCCTTGCTTTCAAAATATAAATTGGCCAGCACAGTATTTCCTATTTTTTGTTAATGGCCATATCTGATGGCCGATCAGCATTGTTTGTATGTTGATATTTGGGCAGTAGATAACTGGACACAGGGATTCCAATCTACCATCACCTTCACCTCTATAGATGCAGTAAAATGCTGAAACATTCACATTTCATAACTGCTTTATCAGAGATTCCAACACCTGGACATACTTATCAGGAATCTTTGCAATAACTTTTGGGAATAATGCAAACCACAGCAGAATGATCAATAACAAGTAAGTTTTAAAGGAATAAAAGGTGTATCCATTCCTTTCCTCCAATTCCAAGACCATGAATTAGTTGAACCATGTTTATCAAAATAATAAGAAAAAAAACAACATTATTTTTCCTTGAATTTTTTGGGAAAAAAAAACAAGCAAGTTTGGGTAATTGACAACCAGGGGCCATTTCTCATCTACATGATAAAAGAGACAACTAGTAATCTTTTGAGGTCTCGTCAATATGAAGTGTGGGTAGCAAATCTGGCTAAATTCCAAACATTATCAGTAAAACATGGTAACTTGCAGGCACAAAAATGTTCATGGATAGATGGATGGACAGCTGAATGGACTAACATAGTAATTATTATAGAGGTATGGGCCCTAATAACCATGTATTAGCCAAGGTTTCCTGCTGTTCTCAAATAAGAATATACAATCATTATTTGTCCATGGAAAGTCAAAAAAATCTATTATAACTTACCACAAGAATGCATATTTTTCTGACATGTGGATGTTAACTGTTGTGGATTGTTTGGAGACACCAAAGTTCTCACCAACTGAAAAAAGAGGAAAACGAAACAGGAAGTTTTTCTTATTAACCTGTTGACAAATAAAGAGTTTTTACTGAACTTGTTCATTAAGTATTTCAAATATTCATCAAACAACTAAAGCTATGTTCCATAAAAGTAAATAAACTCTAGTGTTGTGCTCCCAATTCCTTTTGCAACATTCTAAATCGACAAATCATGATAAACTTTTGTAATAAGATGGAATTCCCATAAAGATGGAAAATGACAAAGTAGTGGACACAGATGTGAATGTTACTGCTGACTGTCTGGTCCTTGAGCTTGAGAGCTTTATGCAACTGTGAGGATAATGCAGCTCACAAAGGGCTTCATACTGCTTGGCAGCAGACTGGGACATTTTGGCAAAAGTAGAGTTAATTACAGCATCATAATTCGAGGCAAATATCAATGAATCACCACACTGGTATGGTTCAATAATCATGGAGTCATACACTACTTTAATAAAAGCAAGACAAGACTATCTGATCCTATAATGGGATTTCTGCCTATAATGGAAAGGAAAAGAAAAATAAGTATGAGATATTACCTGCAGCATTAAATGTATGTTGGTAACTTTTTGTGCTGACCATCCTCCTTGTGATTGCTGTTGAATATTATCCACATCAAAAAATGGTGTAAGGTATTTTATACAGCTACTTTCCCGGAAAAAATTCTGATTGGATGAATTATTTCTCAATAGGTTTAATAACAAAAGTAAACAGTCTTCCACCACAATCCCTGTAAAAAAATAACACAAAAAACATAATAAAAAGGAGAATACTTCTAGCAGACATCCACAGAAACCAACATTTTAGGTAAAGCATGTTTCTTTGATAACACAAACCTCATCATAATTCATTAAAATTCCTTCCATTACTTTGCTATTCCAGATCTCAACATTTCTGGCTTATTTAACGAGTACCAGGAAATCATCTGCTTACCACAATGCAAGTCAGACAAGAGTGATCTCTCCTTGGATTGATGGATTCGCCAATCCCATTATTTATAGGTATTACTTAAGTAGACATGCATGCTCTTTCAAAAGAGATAGACTGTAGAATGGGGTTGGATTGGAAGGGCCTTGGAAGAAGGACCTGGATGGGGGCAGGGGTTAATTATAATTGGGTAATAGATATCCTGAAATTCTGATGACTCTTGGTAGACATTTTTCATGAATATTACTGTGGTAGCTAGAAATTTTTGAAAAGTATTATACAGATATTCAAAAGAGGTATAAAAAAGTTAAAATAAGAAAACAGCAATAATTATTAATTATCAAATGTACTGGAAAATGTATCATTTTCTCTTCAGATTAGTTGTGGCTTTAGTTTTAGCTCCATTGCTTTTTTTTTTTACTGACTTAGGTTTCAACCAAACTATTTATTTAAAAAAATGATTATTTTTTTACAAAAATATATATTCACCAATTTATCCAACAAAAGTATTTTAACACTCTATGTTATTAAAATGATTTAACAAGCAGACCTACACTGAAAATATGTAACATTTAATTGACAGGCATTTCCAGTCAATTTTGACAAATTTATTTTCTCCAGTACTTCAACTGGTCTTTGAGAATTGAAATATAGGTTTGTTGTTGTTACTAGTATATTTTTATCTATTAAAATATGGCCTAGGCTACAAGTATTTTCTTATAAATATCTGATCTCTACTGACACACTGCCACATTGTTAAAACTACACTTTATGAGTGGAACTGATTTTTGCAAAGTCTAGTAAAGTCCCAGAGGCAAAACGTTTCTGATTAACAGGACTCATGGTGAGTAGTTAGTCTTTGAAAATGACCTCACTACTGTTCACTAAAGAATCATGCTGACAATCTTTACCCTCATTTAAATTGCTGACTGTGCAACAACCCTTATGTAGTTGAAAGTTTAGTCACCAACACCTGAGTTTATTTTTTATGACCTAATCACCTGATATTTACATGGATAAACAAATCAAAGACAATTTAATAATTAATGACAACTGAGATATTCTATGATTGATATTAAGTTGCTCACATTATGTACCAGTCAAAACCATTGATCATTTGGCCATGTATAGCAAATACAATGAATTCAGGATCCCTGCTGGGTAAGTATTATTTGAAGATAAAATAAAATGTTTTACTGCAAAAAAAAATTATTCAGATGCATTACCTGATAATAATACATTAAGTGAATAGGTATAAGATGGAGGCAGTCACATCCCTACTCTTAACCCTTTCATCATGGCAGACCGCATATGCAGTCAGAGGATTTTACTCCGTCAACACTATGGACCGAGTTTTCGGTCTAGGGCAGTGTTCTTTTTTAACGTTATAGTACCCGACTAAATATCTTTCGGGGTACCTCTAATAACTTCCATCTGGTAATGTAGATGTTATATTTGGATTATCTCATGAGTTTAGCTTGTATACAACTAGAAATAACGAACAAAGTAGGAACTTTTAACGTGTTTTCCAAATGCTGAAATTTGTATCCAAAATGGCGGCGTTTGAAGGATTTTTAGAGGAGTTTTCGCAGGATTTAAATAATTTTGACCTGATAAATTTGTTTGACAATGAGAGAAGATGTATGGAGAGACAATGGAATGAACTGTGGGTGACAGTGATGACGATGAAGATGACTTTGAAGGCTTGAACCAGAGGAATTGTATGCTCCACGTGTTTTTGTTTTTTTTTGACGAAGCCCAAAACTCAAAGCGATTTATTTCAGTTTTCTGACAGAGTTGGGCACACCCGAGAGCTATATGGCTCCAGGAAAGCTTCCGATTATTTTCAAATATTCAGATGAAGTGTTTGGAAAAATTGTCCGTTTAACAAACTTCAATGCGACGATCAAACGTGGCAGAGGCGATATAGGTCACTTAGGTGTGTGGACAGATCTCACCTTGGAGATCATTTTGGTTCATTTTATAGAATTTTATATATTATGGACACCATGAAAGAAAGACTTGTGTTGTTACTGTGATTGTTCATTATTACATCTAGGGTCAATTGAACAAGTTTTGAGAACATTCTAAGTTTTCTAAGAGGTAATAAAATAATTGTATTTTACCTGTTGTTACCTGTTTGTACTTGCATTTTAACAGTTGTAATAGATATGCACATTTTATTGAATTAGTCATAAAATTTGATTTTTAACCTTGATTTTGACACCTAATCCAGCCAGATATCTTTAACATTGGCAAAGTTATGTTGTTTCAAAGTCCACAAGTCATTTTGCTTTACAATTCCAAAGTTACTTAGTGTTGAGGACTCTATGCCTACAAAGTTACTTAGTGATGAAAGGGTTAAGTTAACATTGACTTCAGTCTACTAAGGTTAAGAGCTTCAGCTTTGAGGAAGATATAGAACAGATAGATATGCTGTTAAAATTCAAACTCACAAAGAACAAAGTTTAATGTAATTTTTATATTCAAAGGAAAACTGAATGCATCAAAATGAAAAAAAGTTCAGAACTTAATTTTACCTCCATCACTACTTCCTTCCTGTGTGATTATTTCCAGCAATCTTTCAAATGCATTCTCAAATGCCACTATCTTCTGAATGTTGGCATTGTTTTTTACAAGTTGAATTAATAACAGAAGTGCCTGAAAAAGACACATGAATTCAGTCAGAAATAAAACAATGAACATGCATGCTGCCTGCCATTCTTTCCTTAAATCACAAAGCTTATATTAGAATGCATCCCTATGTATCTTCTTTATCACTTCATAGGACACATGGTAATAATGGTATGGGAGAATGGGAACCAGCCTGGATATGGGTGAACATAAAATACAGAATATATGGGTTTGGGTAACCAGGATTGGTTAATAATATAAGTTATGTTTAGGAAAAAGAATCTTTTGAGATCTTATCCTAGTTGCAAGTGAAAAAAATACAGACATTGTTTTATTGATGGAATGGGAGAATGGGAACCACCCTGGATATGAGTGAACATAAAATACAGAACATATGGGTTTGGGTAACCAGGATTGGTTAATAATGTAAGTTATGTTTTAGGAAAAAGAATCTTTTGAGATCTTATCCTAGTTGCAAGTGAAAAAAAATACAGACATTGTTTTATTGATGGAATTTCAGTCCTTTAACAGTCTTGAGCTTGGAACACTCATTACTAAAATTAGCACATGACTCTTTAGTGCGGAATTGAAAGCACATGTTTCAAACATATGCAAGTCTAGAAAATGCAGCAGCTCAAATCCTTTCCTTTACACAGATGTGGACATCCAAATTTCATCTATACTGATAAATAAAGGTTTCATCATGGGCGCTCAGAAATTTTATGTTATTGAATTTTTTTATATCATGGTGTTTGCACAGTTTTACTATGGGAACTGTGATTCATATAGACAGCTACAGCAATACAGTGATTCCACATATGCAGGTGTAATTAAAATTACTATCATTGCTATCATATGGTTTTATTTGTGGATAACAAGCAAAAGTAATACCTTTTGTAAACCACAGAGTGACTTTCAGTGGGATATTAAATACATATTCAGATATATTAACTGCTGCGAAGAAGGAGGGAATAGGGTATAGATTTGGCTATGTTAGGTGGAGTGTTTTATACTTTGGTTCATATCTAAGCAATACGCATATAAAATTTTTACAACTTACCATCTTTAGAGTAATTATAGTAAGCAATATGATATTTCCTAGTTGTGTTTTGAAACATAATGCATTAGATATGATCACTTAGGTATCTTCCACCATGCTTAATGGGGATGACCTCGCATGACTTTGCACCCCACTAATTTCTTTCAGTGAATGTTTTGAAACTTCATATTTTGCATTTTAATGGACTTATGTCTACCTTACATTAGTTTTAAATTATCTGTCTTCTCATTTAAATCTCCTTTTCTGTAATAATACATGGTCACCTTGACCTTTAACCGCTTAAATACATAATGTGACAAGGAGGCTGGTAGTATATTTTAGCATTAAATTAAAGAGATATAATGATATTAAAAAAGATGCCTCTTATCAGACAGCTGTATTTTAATATTTTTGTTCTGATTTTTTTAAAAATAAATCTCAAATATTTAAATTTTGCCGGAAATGCAACATTGATCTTTAGGTGGAAATGAACTTGCAATATAATTTAATATTCACTAACAAAATCTTTGACAAGCAGAACTATGCACATGGCTTATTTATGTATTGAACTACTTTTCCTATGGCTATCAAGAAAATCAAGGGTGGATATATAGGACACATGGTACTAATGGTATGGAAAAATTTACTATGGGAACTGAATTAGTATTGCGATTCCCTCAGAGCAATCTTAAATTACTTGAATTGTCAACTACTGAATACCAAAACCTAAACGCCAAATCAAGGTAAGCATTTATTAGTCTGATGTGCATGAGGCTTGTAAAGACTGAAGCACATCTCTTATTCAAGAGGCCCAAGTGAGCCTGAAATCACTCACCTTGATAACTGACACATCAGGTTTTGAATGCAAATTTACACATACTGAAACTGTAAAAGGTAAGATAAGCTAGGACAACATTTTTTCCTGTTTCATAACATAAATTGTTCACAGACCAATCTTCAAAGAACTTACATTTACCTCTGCAGTCAGTCCTTATCATATTGTGGCCTCATCCATGGAGTCCTAGCTGGTTGCGGGTTCAATTCCCACCATCTGATCACCCTGTAATGACTACCAAATTCTGCAATAGCACTTTAATCATAGGCTTCTTTGCTATTAGTAATTAAACCTGAAAATATTTCTGGACAGTGTTACCTGTTATATTGCTGCTTTATGTTTTTCTTCAGTTTAAGAACAGATCATTCCTTATAAAACATGCTTAATCTTCTTTTACTGAAATTTATGCTTCATGTATTCTAAAACTTAATTTCTAAAAAAAATTCTGCAAGGGGAAAAACTAATCCCAAACCTGTGATTCTAAATAATCCTTATAATGGGTTACTTCCCTCACTTTCTAATAAATAAATGTCAAGTAATTGCATGCACTGTTCAACATTTTTTAAGTAATGCAAAGAATAAGATACTGAATATATATATATTAATTGTGCCATCTTGTAAATCAAAAATGACAAAAAGCACTACATTGTTTTAAGACATAAATTATTGTTAGTTGAAGCTGGTTTTAGCAGCATTTTAAACAAATTATTGGCTATATCATACCAAGGACATGTTAGTTATATGGTTTTCCCCAGAACATGCTGAGCAGCTAGTCTGGGCCTGTATTTAACCCCAAACCCCTTGATTACCAGTTTGAAACTCAACCAATGCAAAAATGTAAAAAAAAACCCCAAACCAATAACATTTTTAGTGTTGTTCCATTTAAACATACATCATGGTACCCATGGAAGGCATTTTGTACAAAATGTATTTCACGGTACTTTGATTGCATAGAGTTCATATTAAAATGAAAAGAAAATTCTAAATTGTATTATGAGTACCCTACATTAAAAGTGCCTTCCCTTGGCCCCATGTATGTTTTACTGGAACAGTCCGTGTGAATTAAATGCAGAAATATACCATAATAGTCTCATCCATATATTCAGTTTGGCTATTCTGTCAATATTTTACAGGTACAAATTCCTCAAAACTCATCCTAACACAATACAAATATGTTCTCAAAAAAAGGTAATGTAATATTTCCTGGCATATTTCAGTTGGAGTCTTATAAAATTTTGCACTGCAAATCAATTTTCTTTCAGCATATGAAATAATGGCAGTTTTCATTAGGTTTTCCTTCAGATGTGTAAAGTTATCAAGCAGAAGTAAGATCTAATTCCTATGTTCTGATTATGCCTTCATCAATCCTTTTTGAAAAGGTTTCAAAATATATGAGAAAATGATGTAGAACAGTCTTGTTCAAAATCACATGTACAAAAGATGAATTTTGGTTAGACACAATAAAGAGGCTTGATCACATAAACACTGGAAACACATGTTCATATAATTACACCATATTCTCTTGCAAAATACCAGGTGATATGGTTGGGTAGAGGACTCAAATGGTACTGGTAGAGAAAACTCAAAACTAGAGCACACCAGATTTTTCTATCAAAACCCTTTTGTCAATATACTCTATATTATCTCTGGTATACCAGCTGCATATATCATCTAATGCCATGATGAAGATAGAGGATTATGTAAGAAGAATTATCAAAACTTTCCAGTGTTCACAGGTTTACCCAATCAGATCAAAGACCACTTTATTAATATTTGTATAATTCACTAAATATCATCACAAATCCATATATTAGGTCTTATTATAAATAAGGCCTCAAAAGTGTTTACAAGGTCAGTCAAATCGAATGCAGATCAATGCTAATGTGGAGTTTTTGGAGAAATTTTTAGATTGCATTGTTTAAACTCATATAGACGGTCAACATTAAATACCACTTCCTCATTTATATTTTCTGTTTGATATGTATGAGGTGTACAATAAACACATAATTGAAAGCGTTAACTTGTATGAAACTGTATCATGTCTTACAGTGCTAAAACTTGACCATTTATGTGTCATATAATCACTATCCTGATACCATTAATTTGATACAATATAACTATCCACACAGATAAATGACACTATTTATTTACTGTGTTTGTATAATATTTTATAGCAACTGAAATGCAAATTGTCCTATTTTACCTGGCTTACCAGCTATAAAACTTTCAATCAGTAATTGGCATCAACTATCCTACCAAGTTCATGTTGCACATGTATTATCACTGGTAAGGATAAGGAATAAGATACATATGGAAATACTGAGACTGTGTCTGCACGAGTATTTTTAACATTCAGAACCTGTCAATATTTTTTCTTCAATGATATGTTTGTATCCAGACAACAAAGCTGGAACTATTTTTCCTAACAACAAACTCCAAGTTACACATTTAAAAATAGTAAAAATGCTACCTTTAATTTGCACTTTTTTGTGCCATCAAACACACTTTAGTTATAATTAATTTTCTCTGTAATATCTTCTCTGTAGCATTACCACAACAAAACGAGAGAGAGAGAGAGAGAGAGAGAGAGAGAGAGAGAGAGAGAGAGAGAGAGAGAGAGAGAGAGAGAGAGAGAGAGAGAGAGAGAGAGAGAGAAGCACTCACATCATTCCTGATAATTTCTCTGCTTTCTGACAAGAGGTCCATCAATTTGGAGACACCCATGGGACTAACTAGTATCATGTCCTGCACATCCTTACACTTATTTGTCAAAATTACCGTCAATAAGCGAACAGTTGGCCACAGGATATGGAAGTCATATTCCTGGAGAAAAAGGGAGGAAAAGTTTACTGCATATTGTGTATATATCTGTCCATTACAGTAAAGGTCAGTAATCCAAGAAAAACTAACATTGTAACCAAAATATACCAGATACTCAAGCTTCTGCAGTTTAAGTCAACATGAATTCACTGGTGTTAAATAGTTCTGGCTGAGTAGGTCACAAGAACTGAGTTTTGTCATGGAATACATGTTCATACCTCTTAAAAGTAAATGACCTATTTCATCAATATAAGGCTTTAAACCACTACAATTTTGTTAAATTATGGCATAACATACAAAAGTAGTGAAAATATGGGACATCTTACAGGTGTTGTCAATGTAATAGAAAGGGGTTCTCAACTTTCCTTACTTTCTAGGCATCTCAATTTATCAAAGAGATTAATGGGTCAGGTCCTTTAAAAGTCTCTAATTCACTCTTTTTTGGTTCAGACCATGCTAATCTTTGGCAGCAAGTGCTTTGCTCTTCTTTCCAGGGGGCAGATCTAACCAGTTCACTAATGGTGTTGGGTTTCTTATCTTTCCTATTGTTACGCTAACCACATGATCTTGAAGTTTACTACTATATTCCTAGGCCAGATTTAACTAGCTTTGCTAGTGATGTTGAATTGCTTATTTGTCTCTGTTACATGATTATTTACATTTTCTGTTTCACTCTCATTTAAAAGGGATCAGGAGGAATCAAGACAGCAAATTTTGTCTCACCCTCTGACCAGGTAATGTCGGTCTGGGTATAGATTGCAATTGTATGTGAGGTGATTTAGTCCATTCTACCTGCATTTGCATAGGATTTGTCAGCAGTGTTATGTGGAGCTGTAGCTTCCACAAACATTCTGGCCTTGGGAGGCTCAGTCTTTCACACAAATTTTACCTATAGTATTTTTCTATTAGTTACTTGTTATTTAGCATTTAGTCTGATAATTTGCACAAGAGATTTTCTCCATGCATGATGATCCATGGTTACCTTTCAGTCCATATCTGGTGGAAACAGGTTTCCTCTCACAACCATAGTTATGGTGACATTTCTGGCAGTTAAGCACAACAACAGACTAGGTCTGATGGGATGTTTAAGAACCCAACTTTGATACATGCAGGTGTTATGACAATGCTGAGTGTCAATATGTAACTTGCCTTTTTGGCTAATGTTGATTCATTTCACTGGGATATTCTAAAATTTGAGATCTTCATGTACTTCTAATTCAATGCAGCCATCTATAAATTCTTTGATCGTATGACACTGCCACTTGAGTTCACAGACTTATGAAGAGCTACCTTGATGGTTATCACCACAGCTCACTTTGAGCAAAGCAGATAACAGTGACCTTTACAGGTGCTCTAGACAAGTAATTGGCTTGGGACAAAATATTTTAATTCTTTGGCTTCATAATTAAACCCTGAAAGACTTGCAATTGGAAAAATTGGTAAGAGCTTTTTTTAACTTTGGTTCTAATAAGAATTCTAAGGAGAAAATATGGCCAATCACCTTAAGTCAGAATAGTCCTTCTAGTCTGTATCACTGGCTGAAATGTCCATGTGCTGTTTTAGATCAGATCTCCCACTACTGACTGTATATATGAAATGTTTTCCTGTATAGGAAGAAAATTATTTCATTACCCTTGATCCCTTTAAAGGGGACAATTTTTTTGGCTTTATTGTGTTTCCCATTGCATTACTGGATGATAAATTTGCATTATTTGGAATCTTGACTTCAATGACCATTGCCTTCAGAAGGTACCAAACAAGACAGTATAGTTTTTCCTTACTGCCAGTGGTGACCACTGAAAGTAAGGAGACATGGAAATTGAAGCTGCCAGTGACTAAGAAGTCCTAAAGCTTGGCCAAAAAAACCCCCAATTGATGAGACAAAGACCTTTTATTTGCTCATGAAGACTTAAGTTGTCATCAAAGTAATGATTCACAATCAGACCTCTCCCATGTCCAAATACCAGGCTCCTCTATTCAGAGAAATCTGAAGTCTAGAGTAAATTCCTGGTGAATTTGTGTTGTGAAATGATGTCTATTGCCTTTTCTGAGAAGAGTTATTATTTTCTGCTGCAAAACTCTTTTTATATGGATCTAGGAAAACAATGGATGTAAATGCAACCTTGACAGTGGAGGTTATGTGGGTCGATAAACAAGATCTGGAGGACAAGTGACACAATGTGCTAGCACCATGCATCAGTGGGGCAAAGTCTCTCTTATTATAAAGTGTTGTAGTGTACACCACACCAGTGTATCATAAGCATGCCATATTGGAGACAAACTGGTTCAAAACCAATTTTTACTACCTGTGCCTTGCTTTCATTCACTCTCTTGGAAACAGGGTCCTTGCAGAAAAAAAAAGGGAGAGTTACCCATTTGGCATATCCTTCATACTTCTCTTATTCTTAGTGAATGAGAGCCAAACTCTGGGACACTGGGTCTGTGTGAGATAAGCCTCTTGAGTTAATTATTTCCTTTTTCTTATTGGTCGTAGGATAGAAGGTTAGAAAAGAAAGCTTGAAATCTTGGATGGAATTGTGATGACTGTTTTGCATCATGGATATCGATTGGAATTCATCACTCTCTGCAAGCTGGAAATTAATGCAAGTTATGGCACTAGAGAGTGAGTGCTGAGGCTGTCATTCAGGCAGCTGAGGTTCTCAATGTAGAATATACTTAGATTGCTGAAAGATAGCCATCAAGACCAGACTGAGCATAGACCAAACTGCTGTGATATTGCAAAACAGCTGTTACATGCTGAAAATGCATTTCCATTCCATGTACAAAGAGAAATATTTGACATTGTTAGGCCTGCACAATCTCTTTAGATGGATGGGACTCCAGTGTAGAAGATCATTGTGTATGTCTTGTAGCAAGTTAGGATGAATTTGATGGGAGTCATCACAGAGAAAAGAACTGCTTGTTGATGAATGGGTCCTAAAGCTGCCTTTCAAGATATCAGAGACATAAAAGACTATAGTTACTGTTTCAAAGGGTGATATTTATTTTGGTTGAAGGACAGAAGGAAGCAGATATCTGAGATAAAACATGTAAAGATGCATAGCAGGAATCTGAACATGGGGAAGTTGACATCTGAGACACTGTCAACAGCAATTCTGATGGCATCTGCATACTTGTGGGAAAGTTTCTAGGCTCTCTCATAAACCTGGGTCAACTGTCTGACCATAAAATTCACTGATCTCTCTTTAGACTAGTCTAAACACTGTCAAAAGTATGATTCTAACACCTCTCACAGCTTTTATTAAGTGGGGTTATTATCTTGAACCTCTTACACAGTCACATATTTAATCTTCTCACTGTTACTGATCTGTTATTAGAGACAGCAAAAAGTGTGTTATATGTGTGTGAAATCTGACAAGTACTGTGCTAAGCTCACAGTGAAGAGGACATTTAGAGTTAATATAAATGTTATTGTAAAATTACAGATATGACCTTATTAAAAGGAATAAATCATTATTTACTATATTTAACTTACAGAAAAGGTGAAGAGAAGAATTATTACATTCCATGGGGTAGGCAATTTAAGATGGCACTAATTAGCTTATCACAACAAGTAGTCTTAAAAACTGATGTGAAAATTAAAAAATTTTCAATACTTTGAAAATAACAAATCCTTTGTAAATCCCATCTCAAGAGACCCAATAGAAGGTTATCTTGCCCTACAACAAAGTTACAAAAAATACCTCAAAAAGCACCCCTCACCATTTGAGGCCACCTCTTCATGACAATGGATGGCATCATAAGGAAAAAACCACTTCATTATATACAACATAATAAACTTACCGCCAATAAAGAGAGCAGCAATGTAACATTGTCTGTCTTTTTAATAAAAATTTCTGTAAATTGAGCTCCTAAATCACCTGGTACATTAGGCGCATCTTCATCTGAAAAAGAAAAAGAGTACAAGTTACAAAAAACACTTAAAACCCCAAAATAGCTACAAGACAGATGATGACAAAAGTCCCTGATGCTTTACTGTCCAAAAGAAAATTCTAGGATATCAAGATAAGACCCTTCTTCTTAAATGCTGACTGTTGAAACCATCTCTCATATTCTTAATATAAGCCACTATGCAAGATTGGCCCAATTTTCATTCAGGACAATTTACATGTTGATTACAAAATTTTTGGTGAAAACCCTATGCCACTGTGAGAATCCATTAAGAAATATAAATGATAAGATTTTCAATATATTCATTGTTGCAGTTATCTTGAAAGTCTATGTGGCAGAGTTTTCTTTAAGAACCAAGCAGATATCATATGAAGTCTTTTAGTAAGACAATGAATTAAAGATGAGAGGCAAAAGGAAGATTTTCAACATGGCCACCATATCAGCCATATTTGAGGTAAGATCGGTACCGTTTTCATTCAGACCAACTAGGCATCATAATTAGCATTATGGTTAAATGTCAATATGACTTTCCATTTATGAATAGCAGTAATGATTTTCAAGATGTCTGTTGTGATTACCTCATTGGTTATCAGCTCAGCATCATTTTCAATTACTACAAACTTGACACTGAAAGAAGTCTTCTGCTGAAGACACAATGTTGATACAACTTTCCGTCTAGAAGGAGTAGCAATAATATTTTCATGATGGCCACTGTGGCTCCTATATTTTTTTTATCAAATCTGCAAAACTTTTATATTAATTCTAACTAGACACCACAAAAGGTCTTCCAGTGAAAACCCTATGCTGAAACAATTATACTTGCAGAAGGAGTAACAATACTAATAATTTCAAAATGGCTGACACAGCTGCTATATTATGTCATTTCACACCATTTTGCATTTAGTACCAACTAGACTTCTTATAAGGTCTTGTAGTGAACATCCCCCATTCATATGACCATCCATTCAGGTGGAGGAACACGATTTTCATGATGGCTTTTGTGTCCTTCTGATGAAAACCCCATGTCAACATTTTGTTAAATATGTGTAGCAATATAAAGATTTAAAATATGGCTGCCACAGTGGCCAAATTGAATGTCTGATTGGTACCATTTTTATTTAGGAAAACCCTAATGTTAATAAGATGGCAGATGTGGTGGTCACAATGGACATAAGATCAGCACATTTACATTAAAACCAGCTAGACATTGTAGAAGTGTTTTGGAGAAAACCTCATGTTGATTATGTCCATCAATTCAATACAATGGCTGATAAAATGATTTTCAAAAAGGCCATCATGGTGGATGTACTGAACATGAGAGTTTCTCACACACCAATATCAGTCAAGCTGAGAGTTAAACCCACTTGGATAGAAGATGGATGATTTGTAAAGGCAAGTGCTTCAGATCACTCGACCACACATGGCCCCTTCCATTCAGGACCATCTAAATGTCATAAAAATTATTTTGGTGAAAAACCAGTATTGATATGATCATGAATTTAGAAGTAACAACAACAAAATTTTTAAAATGGCTACTATATGGGGAGTTATGATAATAAGCTTTTCAAGATAACTGCCATGGCAGCCATAGTGGATGTCAGTTTGGCACCATTTTTCAATTAGGTTCAACTAGACAGTCTTTTAATGAAAACCCTATTTTAATATGAACATCCATCCCTCTGGAGTTCTAATTACAAGATTGTCACGCTGGCCACTGCGGCAGCCATAATGAATGTAATACTGGCAACATTTTCATTTAGATTTAGTCTGATGTTTAAGGCATTGCAACATAAGTAGGTTATTTAGTGCAGAATTAATTCAATTAAAGTGCTTTGCTCAGGGACACACCATAATAGCCAACTAAGTGATTCAATGGTAGGACTTGAATTCATACCCTTTTGGTTGCAAGACTGGAATGCTATACACTGAGCCACTGTAGCTTCTTTTTGATCAAGTACCAACTAGACATATGGAACATGCATCTTAGATTACACATGCATCATGGATTGTCTATGTCATGGCTCATAGTGGGTGGATTAAATTTTATTATCCAAACAAGTTGTAGCAATATGCAATAGTGGAGGTCCAATAGATCATGTGAAACTTATATTTAAACTGAGCTACAGTACACAATGACATTTAATAGTCAAAGACTTGCCAAATAAAATTCATTCACAAGTACTGCAAGAGATGAAAGATTAATTTCTAAGCAAAGAATCCTAATCTGAAGCACTTCACAAAACATTCTGAGAGAAATTTTACTTGTTTAACAGGTTCTCACACAATCAAATATACACAGAAAAATCCAAAAAATACAACCAGCCTGTTTAGTACTTGCAATTCAAATATACATTTACATGCAACACATTTTCTCAAAAACAAGGTACGTTTACTTTTACTGTTTTTACCCTGACTCTACGAAGCATGTGATGTTGTAATCCGTAACCAACAGCTTAAAAATATACTAATAGGATTACTTGATTGGTTTTTTGGTGAGTTTAATATTTGCAAATTGTAGGTGATATTGATGCAAAAGCATACATGGCTAATTATTTTCAAGAAGAGATAAACTGGAATGTATTATTTTCAGTTAATGCAGACTAAATTTAGCTGGTACAAGTATAGTTCATTCTTTCAATCCAAATCACTTTGTTGCAGAATGTCAAGCAAATATTATTTATCAGTTTAGTTACTAATTCATTACATTCTGACTCAATTATCTTTTTCACAAACCAAATGCCTATTTATACAGGCTATAGCAATAAGTTCAAAGTGAAATTACTGGAGTTCAGTCCATAATTGCCAAAACAACACTGAATCTTTGTGAAAAACATCTAAGCTTCAAGCCACCTGAATAAACTTTGGCCTACTATGCATAACAAGATATCTGAGTTGTAGCATTCTAATATAGGACCTACTAGACCTTGGGATAAATGTGTAGTTTAGAAGGAGCTGCAACAAACAACTTGAGCAAACAGACATACAGATAGATGGTTGAAAGGACAACATACCATCCCATGAGCTCTTTCACACACTATGACAAATACAACTGAGACCTGCTGAGGGGAGGGAGAAATGAGATTTGTTAATATACACATCTTCAGATGATGACCTTAATGTTTACCAAGCTTCATGGAAATCAATCAAAAACTGCACGACTGGTTATACTAAAGAGAATGTGTGAAAGACAGAAGGATGGATGGACAGAGACAAGGATTTCTATATACTCACAGAGGTGGTGGGTTGGGGTGGGGTCTGCGAGGTTGAGGCATGCATTAAAAAAACTTGTTAGTTAAGGTTCCACAATTTATTTGATAAGCAAATTGTGTTTGGGATATAATTTTATCAAAGCATATGGCATTAGACAAGACAATTGGTTTCAGGCAAATAGCAAAGTTGTGGAAGACTTGACTGAAAAAGCACTATAGACATTTTGATTAAAGTCAAATTTGGCCTATATTCTGGAAAGATGCAACATGTCAAAGTCATCATATAAATGCTCTTTCATAGCTTTTATGATATTAAAATGTCCAGATGTATGATATACTTGTTAAATTATAAATGTTTATAGCTCGATATGACATGTCCCCTGTATAGTAAGTCTGATTTAATTCAGTGTCCTTTTAAATGACCTGTGTGCTCTGTTCCCTGTTATAAGGACAACCCTTGTCAGATTCTAGATAGAACAAAGACAAGAATCAAGTTTTATTAACACTGCATAATCTTAGTTAATATGTTAAGTTCCGGTCTGAAGCCAGACTTGTCAAATGGAACCTCATTTTATTTATGAGGACAATTAGGTATCTATTATATACTGTTGATATCATATACTGTATAACAAAGCAGACTTAGATTATCAGCTGTCACATGAAGTATAACAAAGTAGACCTTTATTATCTGCTGTTACATTATGCCAAACCAATAAAAAATAAAACAGATTTTATCCATATTATCTGTTTTATATCATGCCATGACAGGTCTAAAGCATGACATTGTAAAGCCATATCTGCTGTTGTATTATGCCATGGCAGATTCAAACATATGTTAGACCCATATGATCAGCTGTATTATTTATGCTATGGTCAATCAAAATTATAACAAACATACACAGATTACTGCATTTACCATATTTATTGGGACATGATCAAATAATTCATTTTTTTGGGTCCCCGAACTAATGGTGAATTTTTTTTCAGCTAGATAATACGTCCCAAGACTTAACAAATGAAATAAATTTGTGTTGAATTTGTGCCCCTCCCATTGCCTGTTGCAAAACATAGATAAACAAAATGCTTATTTAGAATGAAAGAAATTAACCTTGCGTGTGTGTGTGTGATTTAGATTTTTAACATAGCATTAACAATTTTTCAGTCATATTGTTAAGATATTAGCAACAAATATCCTATAGTCTGGTTATGTACCAAATATGAATTCAAATAAAGAATCTGCAAATAAAGATTAAAAATTAGAAAACCAGTCTGTTCTCTCCTCACTAAGCCATACAGCTGCTATAAATAGAATCTGATGTCAAATGTTTGACAGGAGAAATCAGTATGTTTCTTTTAAATAGGACAGCTGCTATAAATAGAATATTACTGTTAGGAAAGTGCATACAAGTCTACTAATAAGTGTTCTCTAATATCCTAGATATATGGTAAATACAGTACTTGCTGTTATATCATCCCATGGCATATACAAAAATGAATAATTATTATGAGCTGTGATCTGCCATTACAAAATCCAAATCTATGCTGTTTACAGTTGGGAACATATTTATAGGGACATTTTTCAATCTATCAATGCCTATAAATTATTTAAAGGAAGCTGATAGTATTTATTGATAGAAGGTAACAACAGAGATGATGAACATGACAAGTTTTCAGACTTTTGTTTTAAAATACTGTATTAATAACTATCAAGCTGGTATAAAATACAAAAAAAAAGATGAGTTTAAGCTAAACATTGCTTTCTGGAATTGATTTAAAAAGAAAATATGCATATACCATCATCTGTAGCTTCATCTGACATTATATGGCACAATGTGTCGAGGGCATAGCCTGTAATTTCAGCATCACTTCTGCAACAAAAAAGGATGTTATACATTACAAAAAATGAAAGATTTATTATGATCATCTTGAATATTATCAAGAGTTTTTATCAATCAGATACAATGAAACCTTTTCAAACTGACCCTTCTATAAACCAGCAGCAGCAGCATCCACAAGTTGGACCTAATATAGTCCTTTTAAATGTAACAGAACTTCTTTCAATGGGCAATCTCTTAAAAAAAACATACAAATAATTTTTGCAATCCCTGCATTTGCTGAGAATTAATGGTACCTAAGTAGGTAGTTCATTGGACTTGCCCTCAAAGGCTCCCAGAGTTGATACCAGCCCAGATCAGTTGTCTTGGGAAAGGCCTTTAACTACCATTTCCTTGATATGATATAGCCATTGTGCTGAAAAAGCAAATCCAACCTATCTACCAATTATCAGGATTCAACAATGCATCAGAATACAAAATGGATGGATTCAACTGGCACTGTAATCCAAAATATTTAGAACGCTGCCACTGTACTTTGAGGTATTTTAGAAACATTAAAATTGTCAAAGGAATTTTTAAGATGGCTATCATGACAGCCAAATTGCATGTAATCTCTGCAAAATTTCTGTTTGAGCCAAACAGGCATCACAAGATGTCTTTTGGTGAAAACTACATATCAATATGACCATCCAATCTTAATGAGTAGCTAAAGGATTTGAAATTGTCCACCATAGTTGTCCTACTAGATGTTAGGCTGCCATCATTTTCATTCAGTATCAGCAAGACATCATGAGAAATCTTCTGTTTAAAATTCCCTGTAGAAAATAACTTTCCATTTAGGTGGAATAGCAATAACAATATTTTCATGATGGTTGCTGTGCACAGTGGCAGTAATATTGGATGTCATATGTGAGCCATTTTCATTAGGTCAAATTAGAAATTTTTTAATAATAAGTCTTTGGTGAAAACCCAATGTTAGTATGACCATCCAATCATTAGGAAAAGCAACATAAAAATTTTCAATGATGGCCATCATGACATTAGTCATACTGGATTTTAAATTGGCATCATTAACATCATACACCCCATGTCAATATGACCGCACATTCAGCCTGAGTATCCATAACAAGATTTTCAATAAGATCACCACTGCTGCCATATTGGATGTCAGATTAGCAACATAATTCATTGAAGACCAGCTAGACATTATAAGAAGTTACTCTGTGAAAAGCCCATCTGTTCAGGAGTGTCAACAAGATTTTCAAGATGGCCCAAATGGATGTCTGATTGGTCATCGAAGATCAACAAGTCATTTCATTAAAACTCCATGTCAGTTTAGGAGTATCAATAACAAGATTTATAAAAAGGAAACCATGGTAGCAAATATTTGATGTCTGATCTACAATATTTTCATTTAGGATCAAATAGATATCACAAGTCTCTTTAGTGAAAACCCCAATGTCAAACAAATAATCCATTCAGGATTACCAACTAGATTATCAGAACTGCCACCATGGCAGCCTATTGGATGTCAGACATATGCCATTTCAATTATAACAAACTATTCATCATAAAAAGTCTCAAGTGAAAACCATGTCAATACAACCATCTGTTTAAGAGTAGTAACTATAGCAATATTTTGAAAATGACAGCCAAAGTCAAAATAGAATGTCTAAGAGGCATCATTTTTAATTAGGACCAACTAGATGAGTTAGTAAATTTTGGTGACAATCCTCATAATCGTGGCAACACTCCCAGCAGTTTAGGAGCATCACTGTTCTAGTGATTGTCAGACAATATATGCATAGCTGCCAAACATCAAGGCTTGAAATTAGTAAAAATAGGGATAAAAATTAGTGAATTTTGACATATTCTAAAGCAATCTTCGAGTCCAGTAATATTTGTTGGAACAAATGTTTAGCATGGTCTCCAGCTGATAAAGGTTGATTGTGTTCAACAAGAAAACTCACAAACAATGCTTCAGTGTTGGTGGCATACAGGTCTTCCATCGATGGCTTAAAATATTCCAGAGCTAAAAACTACTGCAAGCTCTTATTTTCCCAACATCTATGTGCCTTTTGCTAATCATACTGTGATTCCTCACATCGTCTCTGACAAAATGACCAATGCTAAAATTTGTGGCACACTGTGTGCAAAAAGCATGATGCATATCAGTGTTTGATGGCTGAATGCTTGACCAATTTTGGTATATTCCAAACTAAACTTCACTTTTTGTGCAATACATTTCTATTTCCTTGGTGGTGAAGACATTTTCAATATCAATGCTGCACATTAATTCAAAGCAGTATAAGCAGTGCATACACAAAGCAAAATTACTGTTAAGCTTCAGTTTCTCTCAAAAGCATTTGTAAAACAACTCTTATACATACAGATTAAAATACGCTAAAATGCTTGCTAATGGGCCATGTGACTCAATTGGCTATAGTTCTACTAATATCACGACTAGCAGTACCAGACCGTTTCTGCAACTGCCAATATCATGACTAGCACTTAACAGAAAATCAGTTATTTTATTAAAGATTTAAAATAATTGAGAATTGGGGAATTAATGATTTTTTTTGCATGTTGCATAAATCCATGAATCGCTGAAAAAAAAATCATGAAATTCACTCCAAAAATGTGAGGGTTGGCAGCCATGTATATGCCAGATAAAAGGACATTGCATAAACTCTTCTGATCTATGACCAGCAGAGCTAAAATGTGATTACCAATTGAATGGCATACATGGATCAATCAATGTGCTCTAGTTTTATTGATAAAAATAAGAAAGAAAATTTTCATTCAACAAAATATTCAACTGTGAAAATTTAACAGAAAATTCTAGGTTTGCATGACACTGTTACATAGTCTGGTACTTTTAGCTCAGCCATGTTCTCTTTGACATACTTTTGATGGTTACAGATGGTACTGAATATGAATGATTGAATGAATTAATAATTAATTACATTTAACTAATTATAAAGATTGATCATCAACTAACAATCTGAAAACAACGAAAAACGGTTTTTATTCCAGAGGCACAAATCTTTCTAAATGAGGTCTCTGATTATAATAATAATAGTGAACAACTCACTGCTTGATTATTATTTTTTTAATTAAGTTTTTAGATAAAACAGGCTGCACAGATTCAAATAAATATTAATAAAAATGTACCAAGCAAATAAACTAGTAGCAAAATGAATATGCACTGTATGTCACTGACAATTTTTCATTTTGACAATCTTATGCCTCATTTTAGGACTCACAACCTCAATTTACTATCCAACCCATAGTGTTGGACGGAAGTTCCAGATGTAACAAGCTAATGGGCCAGTCAGTGTGCTGGAACAACAAATACATCTTGCTGATGAAGTAGTTGGGTTTTTTTTTATTAATGCCATTTACATGGTGGCCAGTATTAATGGTGAATGAAGAAACCGGGAAATCCACAGAAAGAACCACGGACCTACAAAAGCTACTGGCAAGCTTTCTCACATATCTGCATTTGCCCAATCTTAGACTTGAACCCATGCAGACAGAGGTGAGATGGCAGTGATCTGTAACGGTGAGTGATTTAGACAAGTCATCCATTTCTATCAAATGAAAATCAATCATGTAGTGTGTGAGCTATCAAAATTTGTGTGATTTTAATGGGATTAAGTGATCTTAGCAGACAAGGAGATTAAGACACCTCTTAATGGATTGTCAATTCCTAATGATCATTTTGATTAAAAGACAATTACAAATGCACCAAACTTTACACCACTCTTTGATAAATAATCTGCACAGCTTTAATCCATATTATAAATCATTATGCAATATTCGGAACACTTGAATTTTTTCACTTAACATATTTAGAAAACACTACCAAAATTTTAGGACTTATTTTTTTTGGTCTGAGGAATATAACTCCCAAGTTAACTGTCATAAAATCATTTTATTTTTACACATTGCATCTGTTTCACAAAGAAGTAGTCCGGGACTGCAACTTTAAAAATTCTATGTTGAACCCTCTATGTGCCTTTCTCAGAGAATATGGAGGCAGCTGACCATGCAGGTCCTTGACTTTATTTTCAGCCTTTTGATTTTATCAATGCTGATTTTACTTGTATATTAGTGACCATTAGTATTGACTAACTCCAGCTCTCAAAAAGTTTATAACATGGAGGTACATTCATATATTAAACAACTTTTCAGTGATATGTGCATTTAACTTCATGTTTAATCTTTAATAAATTGAAAGAACAATTTACAGTACAGTCCCTTATAAGTGAGGCCCAACTGCAAACTGCATAGGTCCAGATATGACAATGCATAATACAAAGACATAACTAGATTCATTCAATTTGTTAGGAGTAATCAGCAGAACTAGCAATTAAGACCAGGATCTTAAAGCACATCAAGCATCAGTAGATCAGGGACTAAGTTGTTTATGTATTAGCATAATAAAAAGTCTGAGGTAATCTGCTTACATCTTTTTTAGGAAATGTAAACTGTTTGCAAACAGTTGTGCAAATAAGGAACTGTTTTGCCCCTCACAACTATACACAAATTATAATTGTAATCTAAAAAAATTTTGACAACTCTGGTGGCCTAATGGTTAGAGCCTCTGTCTCAGATGTGGGAGGTCATGGATTTGATCCCTGGCCGAGGCACACCAAAGACTTACAAAATATGGTGCTAACAGCTGCCTCACTTGGCACTCACCATTAAGAGGTTAGTGTTAGGACTGGTTGACCTGGTATCAGGATAATATGAATGGGTGGGACATCATAATATATGTCTGTAGCATGATGCTCCAGTGCTTGATATCACTATAAACTGCCACACTGAGGACATCATAACAATATGACTGAAAAATTGTTAAAGCTACGATAAAAATTAAAATCACACACATACACACAATTATCTGAACCAGTTTGCCAAACAATGGGTCTAATAATGGCTAAACTGTCAGTACCTAAACAAAGTTTGTTTCTAAACTTGAAAGAATATGCTAAAATAGGCAAGCTCAATGCAAAGTATGCCCCTACTGACCTGTCTGTTTCTAGAACCCTCACCAGAATATCCATAGCCCGGGTACCAACTTCAACCCGGAATTTCTGAAATTATAT
Source organism: Potamilus streckersoni (assembly GCA_016746295.1). NCBI lineage: Eukaryota > Metazoa > Mollusca > Bivalvia > Unionida > Unionidae > Potamilus > Potamilus streckersoni. The sequence continues at coordinate 5,733,279 of JAEAOA010001694.1, forward strand.
GACACAAACTTTAAATCTTTAAATTATTTTAAATCAAACCCAAACTATGGGTGTGTTTATAGTCATAATATACAACCCAGCTTTGAAAACCCGTATAACAGCTCAATAATCCATGTTAATTCTTTCTGTCAGATCCTTGCAATTTTATCGTCATTCTAACAATGACAATCAAGACATGGAACAAGAAGCCCAAGTTAGTCTTAAACTCCCCACTACAAGATGTGGATGTCAGATCGGCACCATTTTCATTTAATACCAAATGAACTCCATAAGTCTGCTGATGAGATTAATATTTCTTGTAATATAATTTTAAGATGGCTGCACTGGGGGCCATATTGGATGCCAGATTGGCATCAATTTTACTTAACATCAACTAGACATCGTAATAAATCTTTTAGTGAAAACCCTATTTTGATATGATCATCCATTTAGGAGCCAATCAAATACAATATTGTCTCTGTGCTGTTCCATTAAAACATACATGGTACCCAGGGAAGGCAGTTTTTTAAAAAAATATATGCCAGTGTACTTTGATTTCACATTGTTCATATTAAAATGATAAGAAATTTTAAATTGCATCTATGAGTGGGTACCCCACTTTAAAAGTGCCTTTCCTGGGTCCCATGTATTTTTTAATGGAACAGCCCTCATTATAATGCTGAAACCTTGCTCATAATCACACTTATCAACATTTTAATTGGTAACAAGCTCAGCCAATCATATACAAGATCACCTCATCAGCATATGTTTATTTTGGTCATTACTGAATGTCCAAGACTTTAATCACATGAACATAAATCACAAAAGAATCATGACAGAGTGGTAACAAGGTCAGTAATTCAGAGACAAGATCACCTCATTAATATGCTTGATTGAAATTAAATTAGAAATATGGACTCCAAAGTGGTATTTGTTGACTGATAGCTGACATACCTACCATAAGTTCACTTGGTCTTATGGAAGAAATAAAAGTGGGGACATATATATGAAAGGACATCGATTATACTAAATGCCTCTTTCAATTTTGTGGGGACAAATAAAAAATGAGTGTTGAATAAATATTCATCTAAGAATACTATTTTAGCAAACAGTCACATCAAAAGTTGATATGACTCAAACTTTGAAAGAGTCCCTGCAATATGCATAAGTGTCATGTGTAACTATTTTTAATTACTACATTGTTCATAACAGCCCAGTTTGACTGACTATTTTTAAAGTGCTTATACCTTTTCTATAGGTATTTTTAATTACTAGTGTTCATACCATTTCTATAAGTATGACTATTTTAATTAATAGTCATTCCATTTCTATGACTATTTTTAATTACTAGTGTTCATTCCATTTCTATAACTATGACTTTTTTTAATTACTAGTGTTCATACTATTTCTATAACTATGGATATTTTTAAATATTATAGTGTTCATTCCATTTCTATAACTGTCACTATTTTTAATTATTAGTGTCCATACCATTTCTATTGCTACAGCTATTTTTAATTTTGAAAAGGTTAACTCAATGAAGCCATCCATTAAAACACTCATCTTCTTACCGCAGACAGCTGAACATATTTTATAGTCTGGCATTTAATGTCATAATCCACAAAATTTTCATGCAAAGATATTTAGTCTTGTCACTAGATGGTACAAATCAAACTACTTGAATAAAGATATATCCAGTGCAGAAAAAAGAAATCAATGACTATGCATGCATACAAATGATTAGGTACATTTGCAAAAATCTCTTAGTTACCAGACTCAAATATGGCTACTGATGTAATATCACAATCGTTGCTAAATAGGTTCATTGTAGAGTTGCAGTGGAAAAAATAACGTATTTTCTCTAACAAAATTAGTAATACAGCATTTTAATATCAAATTCCAGGACATTTCAGGACAAAAAGTAATTTTTAAGGAGGTTTTCAGGATATTTTCATTGAATTTCAATTCCATTTTTATTCCAGGACTTCTTTAACAATCAAAAGGGCACTGGAACCCAAATCAATAGGCTTCTTCCTCACTATAAATGCAAGTCAGCCCTAAAGTTTAGACACTATACATTGTGGAGAACTAGATCTATTGTATGAAACCAGTGGTCTTTTTTTTGTCAGTCACAGTGACCTGGACTGAGGAGCTGATGTGCCCAACATAAATGGGTCCTTTCTTTCTCTAAGTGCCAACCATCCACAAAGTGTGAACATTGGAGATGATGGACAATTTGAGTTATGCAGAAACAATGATAACTGATGAACAGGTATATGGATGAACATCATATACCAGTAATTAGTTGATATACTCATCATACAGGTATCGTTTATAAAATTTCTAGTATTGTGGTTCAGATTCAACTGATGTCATTGGTAACAATTGTAAAGATTTGATGATGACATTACAATATTCTAAATATTAATTGAATACTGGTTACAAATACTCAAATAAAAAATTGCATACAAATTTAAGCATTTATTAAAAAATCAAGCTGAAGTGATATGTTTTGTAATTACTAACCTTGGACAGGGCTTTGAGTGCTCTGACTGCATCTCTTCGGTCATCCAGAAGTGTAGAGGATGAAGCACGATCACATAACCTTTCTACCTGCAATCAATAACCATAACAAATAAATAAAACAACAATAATTGACACTGTGATGAAAGTCCATCTAAGTACATGTAATGTAATTCTTCTTCACACTGTATTTTCAGGAATAAACCTATGTGCACAAAACAGACTCAAAGCTGTCAATGTATAATGAATCCACACATCATTGTTTATTGGTTCTTTAATAAACTCTTATCTGCCAGTGATTAAAGTCTACATGTTAAAAGTTAAAGTTGTTCTTCACAATTTTAAACTACCAAATTATTTTTCATTTATAACCTTTTTCTTATTATTTATATTGTCTGCACAGAATTTGGATTAAATTAAAAATATCTTTAGTATTGTGCTGTCCAATCATAATGCATTTGTAATCAAACCAGTAAAAGAATTTAAGTTCATGTTTCAGTTATTCCCAAAGTTCTCTGTACAAATTTCTCATGATTTTTCTTTTCATTTCATTGTTGTTGTTGTTGATGTTGTATAGTTTAACATCATTTTTCAGCACAACAGAGGCTACACATAGTGGCCAGTATAAATGGTAGAGAAGATCCCGGGAAAACTCAAAAAGAACCAACAACTCATGAGAAGCTACCAGCGAGCTTTCTCAGATAACCAAATGAGCAGAATTTAAGACTCAAACCCATGCAGACAGGTGAGATGGCAGTGATCCATAAAGGTGAGTGCTTTAGACCACTTGGGGTCCTCTTCATTGATTGTGATGATCTCTTCTGCATGTCCAATATGAAAAGAATAATTAAACTGGTAATTAATTATTCTCTTAATTTAAATTATTACAAATATCAGTTTCTTCATTCACATGTTTTTGTGTGTGGTAACAAAAAACAGACACTAAGATCAATAAGTAATGGGGGGGTTTGTCAGTTACTACTGTCAACTGTCAATTTTAATGAAGTGCCTCGAAAGAAAGTTCTGTACATTGTGAATTTGCCAGAATTTCAATGTCCACAAAATAGCAACAATTAAGGATAATGCAAGAAGTAGTGTTGTTCCAATTATAGATTGTAATCGATCATCAGTTGGTTGAGCAAACTAACATGATAATTGATTGTGAAACTTCATAATCAATTGTATGTAAAGGGAGACTACTTTGTTTTAGTTGCATGCAAAACAAAGAGTTAGCAAAGCTCTTGTGTAAATAGTAAACTAAATAGGGCTTCCAATTGACTAAAATTGATCTGAATTATGTATTCCCTTCACAACCTACAAATATAAAACAATATCATATTATGTAGGTGCAAACTTTCAAATTATGTTGATGAAGCAGTTTAATTGTGGAGTTTAACTTAAACACATTTTCATGGTTTCAGTTTAAATGTAAAATGTAAAATCTTTTGAAGTATTTGTAAATAATCACAAAAATATGTGTCCTTAATGGTGGAGGAAGAACCCAGGAAAACCCCGGAAAGAACTACTAAGCCATGAGAAGCTACTGGCAAGCTTTTTACATATCTACATTGCCCGAATCCTAGGCTCGAACCCATACAGTCTGAGGTGAGATGACAGTGATTCCGTAACGGTGAGCACTTAAAAATTATAAATTAACGATGGTGATCATGCGCTTAGAAATTATAAATTAACGAATAAGGTGATCATGTTTTGTACATCTTCTTTTTTTAATCCTTTGTGATTTTCGTTTTGAAAATAGGTAAGAGGGTTATAAGCTGCCGGAGTGGAAGAGGGTAAGCTGAAACTATAACGACGTTACAGTATAGTTTAACGTCAGCCAAGCCCTACACATAACAGCCATGATACGGTTAGCATTAACAATAAAGGCTGTTTAAAAATGAAACACTTTACAGAGAACTGAACCTTTTTATGCAAATTTTAGCAATATCATGGTTTTATTTAATAATTGGTAGATCGAGATATATGCTGCTGAGTACACCGGTGAAAACCACTCTGTGGACATGTCCCCAACCCCTATAGGCCAGGATGCAACATATCTAGCGCAACCTCTTATGGTTCTTGTTTCACTCGACAATGAATTTTAGCATATACGTCTCCGACATGAAATCATACCGTTTCTGCACCAGTAGGCTGCACACCACCCTGTTGACTACTCAGGTACTTTCGAAAATAGTCCATTTTACTTAGTACATATGTGGCTCTTGGCTGATACGCATGCTCAAATCAGACGACGTGGCAAATTTCATTCTTGTCGGAAAACGAAAATGCTTTTCTACATTTCAGATTTTATAAATATCAAATTTTTTTATCTCTTCGGTCGCGCAAATAATTAGGAAAATATTCAACATTAAAGCACGCAACAAAAAGTCTGTAATTTGAAGCTAAAAACTATTTTTATTCATGTATATAGTTGCGTTTCGTAATATAATCAGAGACTTGCACTAATTTACGGAAGTTGACAGACGCGCTTTTGGTTGTTAACTTAATGTAGTACCCTTCGGTACGGTGAGGCCTAGATTTGTTTGCTCATTCTCTATAATAGGAATTTAAATGTATTGCAAAACTTTGATAATTTGCCTATGAAGTTAAATATTTATGTGCATAAACATGAGTGGGTGGGACAGGCCGACTTGATTGTGCCAATAATCTTTTAATTGTGCCATTGTTGATTATAGCAATTTAAATATTTTGTAATCACTTCATGATTTATCTGCAAAATTAACAAATCCTCGTACAAAGAAGTTGGCGTTTATAGAGTGGATGTTCAGGCTAAATAGTAGACCGCATAACCCGAACGAAGCGACACGAAACCGGAACGGAACTAGAACGAGTAATGGTCTAGCGCGTTTTGGTCGATCTCTTGCAACTTGGAGGCTGTTCCACATAAGCACTCGTTCTCTCAGTTAAATTAGAGAAAACTATTGATAAGAGCCAGATCGCTTTGCCTGTCTGCATAAATGAATTTGGTGTTATTTAAAGTTTCACTGACCCACCCGTGTAGTCTTCCCTGATGAAGGATGAAGGCTACTGTACAACATATAAAACTTGTAGGATTATAATAACACATTTTTTGTACTTAGAATCAGTTTGGGTACATGAAATATGATTGATAATTTTAAATTCTGCAAAGCAACATGTGTTTTTATATAGTTTGTATATATTGCAGATCATACAAAAGTTTGCACAGCATATTTTGGTTCATACATATTAGAATTTAAAAAAGTAAACTATATTCTTATAATTAAATTCCACTGCAGAAATGGTTAAAGAAACTCTTAATTTGATAACATTCTTTTTTTAATCATTTTTTGAATTACATTTACAATAGACCACTCAGGTGGCCCAGTGTTTAGAGCATCCACCTTGGATGCAGGAGGTCATGGGATTGATCCCAAGCTGAATCATACAAAAAAAAAAAGAACTTATAAAATGATACTAACAGCTGCTTCACTTGGTGCTAGTCATTAAGAGGTTAGTGTTAGGACTGGTGAGCCTGGTGTTAGGATAATGTGACTGGGTGGGACATCATTCAACATGTCTGGCATGATGCCACAGCACTAGATATCACAATAAACTGCCACACTGAACACATCAAAGCAATATGACAGAAATGGTTCAAGCTGTGTTAAAAATCTAAATCACACACCACTTTTTTTGCAATATATAAATGATATAAATCCATTTTTATCCCTTGATCTTCTCTCCAAATCATGCACACACACACACACACACACATTTGTTGTGGCACAGTAATATAGAACAGTGATTCTCAACAATTATCAAGTGAGAGTGTACACATAAACTCTGTAAACAGACAATACTGACTTTTATATACTATCTAATACCACATTTTCAAGTGATTGTTATAACTCATTTGGTTAAAGCATTGTGCTAATAATGTGAAGGTTGTAAGTTAGATCCTGCCTTTTGTCCAGATTATTTTATTTTCTCATTTATTTTATATTTTAATTTCTAAAGTGCCTTTATTGTAGCATTAGTAAAGATATGTAATTTATTTATTTGAAGAAAGGTCAAGTATTTGGTTCATAAATAAAATCTTACATAAGAAGTCTCAGTGATTATATATTATAAATAAGACCTCATTCATTGAGTATATGTACAAAAAAGTAGTGTATGTGTGCATGGTTTAAAAAAATTGGGTTCATATATGGATGAACCCAAACAATTTAAAAGTGCCTGGCCAATCAGTTTGATGTAAATTGTAATGACGAAGGAAAATATTATGTACATACATACATACATACATACATACATACATACATACATACATACATACATACATACATACATACATACATACATACATACATACATACATACACACAGACACACACACACACACACACATATATATATATATATATATATATATATATATATATATATATATATATATATATATATATATATATATATATATATGAGTGTGTGTGTGTGTGTGTTTCTACCACTTACCTTAACAAAAATATGACTTTTAAAGTGTATAAAGCAATTTGATATACCAATACTAATGGTATTTCAAATTGTGATCTGTCCATGGCACAATAATATGCATATATATTCTTGCAACTGTGTGCTGTTGATTCTATATTAATGATGAATTTCCACTCATGAATCATTAATGACATATAAAAATATTGATATAAAGTATTAGTCTCTATTTTCAGATTAAATTTTTATATGGTAAACAATTTCATCACAATCCATTCTGCTTTCTGTTCCCCCTCCCATGCATAACAGACAAATTATGCAGAAATCTGGAGTGAGAGATAAAATGAATTTGGGCTGGATAAAAACCTTGAAACTGAACACCAAGTAACCAACAAGAATATGATTTGTTGTAACAGTATGTGTACTTTTTCCTTGGGATTTATCTACAGTGTTTATTTAATCAATGATACAATGTTGCAAATTGCAACTTGCAATAGCCTGTGGACAGTATACACTACAAGGCACACATACCATAATGTGTTGAATGGTTTATTGTTGTTGTTTTTTCTTAAAACTCTTATGTTCTAAAACTTGATTATTATTAATTAAATATGAAAATGTCCAAATGCTGCCCCTCGCCTCTCTTGAACATTGCAACAAGATGCAGGCAAAACTCCATATCAAGATGAGCATAGAGGATTTTTGTTTGTGTAATGTGATGATGTCTCTGGACCTATGAATAATGGTAAAAGTTAATTCAAATGGACTAATGGAAGAAAGCAATAGAGAGATAGACATTTATGGTCAGTAGTAATGTTAATTAAAGCAGAATAATGACTTAGATCAACTGTAAATTAAATATTTTAATTATCTGTTGTTGGTTTATCATTTCATATAGTTTGTATTCCACAATTCTTTCCATGACCAATACATGAATGGCTGCATTCAGTGTTATTAGTTCTCTACTGTCGTCATCGTCATTAAAACCATCTTTCATGTTTAAATTATATGAGTGTTTTATATTGATTTAATCAATGTGGATAAAAATAGAAATTCAAAAAAGAAAACAATTACTTATCAATATGCAAAGATGGTTTGTGAAAAGCCACTTGGTCAATAAACAGTTGCATGTAACCAGTCCTAACTCCTTTCAAAAGGCAAATTTGTATATTTGTATGAGTTTTGTATATTTGTATGTGTTATAAATAAAATATATGTATAGTATGTACACTGATACAAGATTTAATTTCAGATTGATTTCATTTTTAAATTTATATCAATGGTATCATATGTTTCTTCACTTCACCACATATTTTCAATGTGACATTAGAATGAAACTCTTTTAGGCAAAGTCTTTCCAATAAGTGTGGTCTGTGACCTGTTGGATCTGTCTTTTGATTTGAGGTTAATGCAGAGACCAATGTTATACTAATTAAAAAAAACAATGTCATAGCCATCTACTGTTTATATCCAATATACACACTGAATTCCGTCCACCTCACCTAATTCTACCCTAAGGTTTTTCTACATTGTTTCTCTCTATATTTGTCCACTCAGAATATCTACCTATCACTCCATTATGCCTCTTAGATATCCTTTTTCTTAACTCCACATCTTGTATATCTCTCTCTGATTCTTATTTCCAACTACATCTTTGCCCTCTCTTTTTCTTTCCGCCCTCACTATATCTTGTATCTATCTTTATGTACATATCATAATCCCACATCTTTTCCCCCACATATCTAATGTGACTGTGTAACCATTACTTGATGAATGATAGCTACCTTCCCCCCATATCATACTATAACTAAATGGTGCTGAAACAGGATTATATATGACCCAGTTACCCAGATTTGTCATTTTGCTGACAGTCACCCACATCTGTCATTGCTTCACCCACATCAGTCCCAGATACTCTGTTTTCCCCAAATTCCCACACTCAACTTATATTAGAAACCAGATATTGGTACTGCTATTCTGTCATTTCCAGCTCATTCAACTTGTATATTTTACTTTGTACAACAATAAAAGTCTCTTTGGTCATACAATGGTAAAGTTATTCAGTAGCCTTTGCATAAACCTGTTAACACTATCAATTTTGTTAATCATAGAGAACGATCTTTCAGTTTTAAAAAAATGAAATATTAAATATTATATGCATGTGCAGAAAGATACAAGGACAGATTTTGCAAGAGTTAACATTGTTATGATTCAGTGGTTTTAAAGAAAGTAAAATGATGGAAAATCCCACAAGTTTAGTAAATTTCAACAGATAATTTATTTCCCTAGATTACAAAGTGATAATTGAAAAGGAGCTTACAGCACTTTGAATTTAATCCTAAATGACCCTTCAAGTTCTATCATAAGTTAAAAAGTGTTGATTGTTCTGAATGAATTCCAATTTTGACTCTGAAGTTGTGCCAATAGTCTTAAATTTGCTGCTGTGCTGTCTTGGTGTATCACAATTAGTTATATAATCCTGAATGTCTTTGAACAAATTAACATTAATTCAAAAATAGTATTTTAGTCCTAAATTCAATCAGCACTCTGTGTGTGTGTGTGTGTGTGTGTGTGTGTGTGTGTGTGTGTGTGTGTGTGTGTGCATAAAATATATTGATTGGTCTTGATCATTTTTTAACTGGTTGCCTTCAAGATTTTTTTGGTTGCCATGCCAATTACTGTTTTTTGCCTTCAAAGCTACTGTAATCAAAATTATTTGACAACTTATATATATATATATATATATATATATATATATATATATATATATATATATATATATATATATAAAAGCTGACCTAGATCCTGACCTTGGTTCAGAATTCGTAAACATAGAATGAAAGTTATTGGTCGTAATCAAGGTCATATTTGGTATAGGTGTCAACTCTAGTAAACAACCTTTTCTTATTTTCTTTTATTATTGAATCTTAAAGTAAGATTCATTAGGTAGAATCAAACTCATGTGTCAATTGACTTAATGCGCCATTCAAAATAAGTGATCATGTGACCCCATTACATGATCTAAAACTGCATTAAAAACTAATGCTTTTAGTGATTGAATTCAGTCATAAATTGATTCCTCTGGAGCTCAAAGGTATTTTTTTATGTGACCATTTGAGTTGATATAGTTATTTAAAATAAAAAAAAAAACTCCTGGAAATATAAGTGCTCTTCATCTAAATTCTTGGACAAAGACATTTATTGGAAATTATTCGGAATTCTAAAGTTAAAATTTATGGTTGATTAATAAAATTCAACAAGGAACTGTTGATACAACAGCACAAAGCAGGTCATAAAAGGCATCATTGCCTTCCATTTTGGAACTTCATTGGGATTCAAACTTTGATTCATTTAGAACATTTTTAGTGATAGGACTTGTATTATTCATTCTAGGATTAATTTTTGGATTAGATTCACAAATGGTAAGTCCTTTTTCATATTTCTACCTGTTTTCTAGGCAAATAAATTATTTTGTTAAATTTTACAAAGCTTGTTGGCTTCACTCTTTTCTGTTACTTTGTACGAGCCTAGACATGTAACAATATATTGTATCATAATGTAGTTGTGAATTTTTTATCCATTTTCAGATAATTGGCAGTCATGGCTACCACAACATTGACATACCTACAACAGGGTTTACACAGTTTAATGATGCTGGAGAGCTTTTCTCTTTTCTGTATCTATCTCATGCTGATCCCCTTGGCCTTAGTATGGAGGAGAATTACTTCCCCTCTACAGCTACGACCAGTAGGTGTTTAACAAACCAGACTATGATAACCCACTTGTCTGCATAATAATTATATAAAATTTTGAATGTGGGTTGTTTTATAAACCATGCCAATGACTGATATCTGTATAGTCAGACTTTCACTGTGTTGTCTATTTTCCAAAGTTTTGTGTTTGTTTAATAAATAAGGTAAAAGTACCCAGTTCTGTTGTATGATAGGCCTATGTGTGTGTAGTTGTGAAATTGATCAGCTATTGCAAACCATTTCTCAATCTTTTTAGCAACCATTTTCTGCACAAATTAGAGGCCCGTGATATTAATTGAGAATGTGATATGTTAACTAAAATTCTTAGCTCTAAGCTCTTAAATATTTAGATTCTTTACTGAGTCTACGATCATGTGATCACTTCCATTTGAAGAAAGTTTGTAGCCAAATTTATATGTACACTTGCTTATAAGATGAGTCCATCAGCAAACTGCACTGTTCCAGATCTGGCATTGCATAATGCATTGGCAGATCTAGGTCTGTGCAGTTTTGTTTAGGTTAGTCACTAAAACAAACATAGGCCCTGATCTGCAGGTACTAAAGCAAATCAGGATCTTTGTTGCTTGCAGTTTAAATCAACTTATATGTGGGGAGTCATTATGACGGTATATTTTCTAACCTTAGTATGATGATTGCATATATATATGTTTAAAGTTAATCATTTTGGTACTCAGTACATTCTGTTTGTCAGCTGATTAAGATTTAAAGTTTAACTAGAAGATCAAGATAGCAAATATTGATAGGGATCTGACCTGTAGCATCCATTTATTTATGAGATTTTTAAGGTGAACTGCACATGAATAGAGGCAGCACTCATATAAATGATTTGGATGAAGAACGTCAAAGTTCAAGTTGATAGACTTCCTGCCATGTAATTCTGCATTTCTCTACAACCATTTTTTCTTAGGTTTCAAACAAGCAGCAGGATAAATTGTCTGTTGGTAAATCCAGCTTTCTATTATAGAGGTCAAAAAAATCAAAGTGACTGGAGTTTTTGTCCTACGATTTTTCATTTCTCTGTGGACATGTTTAATCAAACTGGAGGTCAAAAGGTCAAGATCAAAGTCACTGAAGTTCAAATTGTATTTTTTTCTCATTAATCAATGTTACCCATTTTTTAAAAAGATCGTCAATCGACTGCACTGAGGTAGAAGAAGCCTTTGATTGATGTGAGATCAAGAGATACAGTTTCTATGACATTGGAGCTGAAACTTTTATTTGCATTTTGCAATGTTGATTAAGTCCCCTATAGCCAATTTTCAACAGACTTTATTTGCCTAAATTGATTGTAGTGATTGTGAGAATTAATGCTCCACTGATCAGGCATTTAAAATTGTAATGGCCAGTGTATCAAGAACTATTGGTCATTAAGAGTAAGGCCAGTCACTGTTCTTGCACATACACTGCTTTGAAATGTTTTTATTCCAGTTAATATTCTACATTTAATAGCCTTTTTTATGTAACATAACTTCTCCAGTTTAAATTAGATGTTTAATCTATAAACCTAATAAGTTGTTCTCGACTTTGATTTTACTTCAGATACTGGTTGTCCACAACTTTGGCTGCAGTCTTCTGAGCTTGTATTGCTTCCTAGGTTTCTCCTATGGACTGTATCAAAGTGGTTCTCTCTTCAAGAAGGGTCCATCAGAACACCTTAAGCTGTACTTTTGGATGTATTACATTACCAAGATCCTGGAGCTCATGGATACAGTATTTATGATTCTAAGGCACAAACAGAGGCAGATAACATTCTTACACATCTACCATCATGGGAGCATGCTCCTTCTCAGTGATCTTGCCATTCATTTCTACCCCTGGCCAGCTATTGCACCATATCTGGGATTGAATTCTTTGGTTCATATTGTGTTATACTGTTACTATGGCTTGACTGCCCTATTTCCTGAAAATCCACCTCAATGGAAACAGCGTCTTACAGAATTCCAAATACTACAGTTTTGTATAGACTTTATCCATGTTATCTATGGCTACCTGTACCATGGATTTTGTATATATGGACTCTTATATGGAATATCAATGACATATCTCTTCACCAATTTTTACTACCATGCTTACATTAAAAGAAAAGCTTCAAAAGATATATCAAAGCAAGAGTAAAATTAGGTTATTCTTTGATTTATTTGCATACATTTAGCAGATGCCAGATATAAAGTGTCTCTCCTTAGGTGTCCATGAATCTACTTTCATAGATGAAGCCTAATTTGGTATTATAGACCTGTCACAGAAATGAGCTCAGACTGTATCTATGATGTGAATTTTCTTTTACAATTTTATGGATTTGTGACTTTGTAAACTTTACAAAATTCAACACTTATCAACATAAACGTTAACTGCCTTGTTTGATATGTAATGTATCAATATTTCTCAGTATTGTTTTCTGTTGCAGTATTATTTATATTTTAACTCAAAAAGCAGAAAGTTGAAATATATCTGTGTTAACCAGTAAACTGATACCCAGTTGTGTGCTAAGCACACTGATATGCTACAAATGTAGCATTGCATGAGACAGTCTGGTAGCAATTTATGTGAACCATTTGCTCCCTAGAAAGCCTAATTTTTAGCAGACAATACGCAGAGTGGTTTATTATTAGGACAATTGATGTAGAAAAAGGCAAACCTAATGATTCACTGTAAAGTGTAAAAAAGTGTTACTTGAAGTTAGGATATATAATATTTGAAAAACATCATTTTTTTAATTCTCAAATACTTTGACTCCACCTTGAGTCCCAGTTATGATAGAAAATATCAAAGTATTTCCTGTAAATCAGTTTTAAATTCATCAAGTTTATTGAGCTCATTTTGGGACTGGTGCTGTGTTAATCAAAAGCTTTACCTTAGCAATGAAATAAGCATTTCAAATACCATTATAATAGTTTCATCTGCCAGGTTTGACACTTAATCAAAGATTGTAACATGAGTTCCGTTATCCTGCATTATTAGCTTTTGAAAATTGTTTGTATTTATTATATTTCTGCATAGTTGACAGAAACGGTATTTTGAAACAAATTTATGTCTGGATTTTTTCTTCTGCTCATGCTTTTGACATAACTCCATAAACAGTATTTAGGTTATCAACAAGGTGACAAAGTGTTAAGTAAATATTAGTATTTAAAAAAAATTAAAATTTATATATGCAAACTTGGACTGACAATAAAGGAGTTAATTTAAAAATGAATATGTTCACCTATGTCATATATAAAAAACACTTGTGGCAAAATATATTTGTGAAATTGCTGTTATATAACCATTAGCTGTTCCTATTTTAACAATATATTCAAAAATTCCATTTGATGAGAAAATATTTAAGTGTATGCAATTACCCTGCTACGGTTGGTGACGAAGACAGCTTCGGTGGCCTAGCGCTTATAGCTTAAGATGCAGGAGGTTGCAGGTTCGAATCCTGGCAGAGTCATACCAAAGACTTTAAAAAATGGTACTAATAGCTGCCTTGCTTGACGCTCAGCATTAAAGGGGTTGGTGTGAGGATAATGTGACTGGGTGGGACATTATGCGACATGTATGTCGCATGATGCTCCAGTGCTAGACATCACTATAAACTGTCACACTTCAGACATCATAGTGATATGACTGAAATTTTTAAAATCTACATTAAAAATCCAAATCACACACATACACAGATCAGATTTTATCATAATTTCTTTTTATATTATTTTTTAGCTCACTACCACACAGTGGAGGAGAGCAATTTCACTACCCACATCCTGATATGCATGGAATCTTGACAGTTTGTAAGATGCATTCTGACGTATGCTGCCCTCTCAGTTAATCACAGGAACCCATATTTCACACTAAAGTGACTCTTGTTTAATTTTGTGTTTCGTTCTTGTTGGAATATTAAACTAAATCATTTTATACATCTCAGTTGGTAATATGCCATTATAAAATTATAAAGTCACTGTGACCTACAAAGCACAAGTTTATATTCAGTTTTTATATTTAGCTCATGACCATGCCCATTTAGATACTATCCAATCAAGAATCATGAAATTTAATGAGGGGATGCATCTTGATGAGCAGTACTCTCTCATTGCAAAAAAGTAGGTCACTTTGGCTCGTGTTATCCTTCACTTACTTGGGTTAAGTTTTATGGTTGATGTTCTTTTTTCAAACGCTGTTCATGCAAGAATTGAGAAATTGATGATGATATGCATCTCTCTCAGTACCAATGGAAGAAACTCATTGGGACCCTAATTTTACTTATACAATGGAAGAAACTCATTGTTACCCTTATTTTACTTATTATACAATGGAAGAAACTCATTGTTACCCTTATTTTACTTATTATACAATGGAAGAAACTCATTGTTACCCTTATTTTTTATTTTACTTATTATACAATGGAAGAAACTCATTGTTACCCTTATTTTACTTATTATACAATGGAAGAAACTCATTGTGACCCTAATTTTACTTATTATACAATGGAAGAAACTCATTGGGACCCTAATTTTACTTATTATACAATGGAAGAAACTCATTGGGACCCTAATTTTACTTATTATACAATGGAAGAAACTCATTGGGACCCTAATTTTACTTATTATACAATGGAAGAAACTCATTGGGACCCTAATTTTACTTATTATACAATGGAAGAAACTCATTGGGACCCTAATTTTACTTATTATACAATGGAAGAAACTCATTGGGACCCTAATTTTACTTATTATACAATGGAAGAAACTCATTGGGACCCTAATTTTACTTATTATACAATGGAAGAAACTCATTGGGACCCTAATTTTACTTATACAATGGAAGAAACTCATTGGGACCCTAATTTTACTTATTATACAATGGAAGAAACTCATTGGGACCCTAATTTTACTTATTATACAATGGAAGAAACTCATTGGGACCCTAATTTTACTTATTATACAATGGAAGAAACTCATTGGGACCCTAATTTTACTTACTTTAGTTGTTTCTTTCTTTAGCTTTGTATACCGTCCTTCCAAGAATAATGAAACTTATCACGTGGGTGCATCTGATGAGTACTATGCCTATATTGCAAAAAGAGATCTCTCCAACCTCAGGACATATGTTTTGTGTTAGAAGTTCTTCTTTTGGGTGATGCTTATGTTTGAATTGTAATTTATAATTGGATGCCTTTCAGTACTGTACCAATTCAGCAAAGAAGATCACTATGACCTACATTTTAAGCTTTACTAACATAAAGTAGCTGTTTTGCCTGTGACCAGAGATTTTTCCACACTCTACTCAGCCATTTTTTTTACCAGTGCAGTGGGAAGTAAGAATAAATATGCTGATTAAGTGGCAAACTTTACATTTTATTGACTATGAATTGTATATTGAGATAGGTTACTCTTAGAAGGTTTACTATAGCATGTGAATGAATATAGGAATTAGATGAGTAGATTACATTGCTTGTAATGCCTCAGCTATATTGGCTAATTAAGGTAACTGCTGATGCATAAAATATACTTTTAATAGAGGTTATAAAGGTTGTTCCTCCAAGGTTAGAGAAATCCTGTGACTTTTACCCATTATAATATACCTTTAGATAAGAAACAAAATTTTTAAAAATTATTTTCTTTTATGTCAAATCATTATACTACCTCAGCTTTGATTTTATAAAAAAAATGTTCTTTTTTTATACTTTTTGCTTTTATGACATTTTTCAGAGGTCAAGATATTGTTGTCAGGATCACTTTAGTGAAAAAAAAATTGTTTTGTACATGATAATGTTTACAAAAGTTTCTGGAGACTATATTCCAGGACTTTCCATGCCCCAGGCAGTCATAAAAGAACTTTTGAAAAAACTGCTAATGGTTGACAAAATTGGGAGTGAGAAAGGGGGTGTTGAAACCCATCCTGGTAAAAATTGACACTGAGTACCCAGTAAACTTTTCTTCTCATCTATCCCTGCTAAGTGTCATGCCAACACACCACGTAAAAAGTAGTATGCTTTATAGTTCATTGTGCAATGTATGTTATTATCATGTATAGTTTTTTTAAAACAGTACTTAGCGGGAATTTCCCTGCTGAACCATATCAATACTAATTACTGTAGAAAGATGTATCTAGTTTATGTATTTTATTTTATACCAAATGTTGACATTTAATTCTAATAAAATCTTTTTGTATTTGTATGAGATGGAAAGTTATTCTTTTTTTCCCACACAGAAAAATAAATTTATAGTACATGATGCATTTGTTACATAATGTTTATTTAGTTTTAAATTCTTTGATCTTTCATAAATGGTATAGATTTGGACATCATAAGCCATGTCATTTTTGAAAAGGGTTATTAGCTTTGTGATCAGGTTAACTGGTTGAAATAAATCAGCATCCTTTTTCATTAGTGATATAGGTATACTAGCAGAACTAGGTCAGCACCTGTTTTATATGATGTAAATCTTCATGCTGAAATTGTGGTAATGTATGTGTACTTTTTGAAGTAGGTCTGCATTCCATTTTCACAGTGATATAGGTGGACTTAAAGAACTAGGTCTGCACCCCTTTTTCAAAATGATATGTGTATTCTAGTAGAACTTGGTCTGCATCCTTTTTACATAATATTTATATCTCTATGCTAATATTCATCATGGGTTTTCTAAGATGGATAGCACAAGATTGGTATTCAAAGCTTTTAAGGAAGACTTAAATTTCTCAAACACCAAGATTTCATCACTGAATGCATGTGTATTTATATCCATCAATCACTCAGTGTATCACACAATTCACGCCTTAAATTTTAGGATATAATTGAGTCATGTAAAAATTATGGCAAGATGTTTTTATCAGGGAAAATCTGCCAAGTAACTGGGAAATCAAATAAAATATATTAAACAGGACCTAAGTACTGCCTCCTATTATTTCACAATTAAAAATTAAACAAATATTTGAGTACTAAACTGCCTGATCCTAAACACACCTTTTTTATGCTTGATAAATGACAAATATACAGTAAGTATGTTGATAATGCAAGTGTCTTCATCAGGGAAATCATTCTCCATATACCATCTTTGCAAGTTTCTCTGTACATCATAAAACTGAATGATCCCACTGCAGTTAGTGGAGTGCATTCTGGCAGATTGATGGACTCGCACTTTTAAGTTAAACAGCCTATAATGTCCAAACTAATGCTCAGACTGTATCTCATAAGATTATAAGTGTATGTTTTATTTCTGTGTTATATCATGTAATATAACTTTATTTTATACAGTCATGAGCCTTCTCTAACACAAAGAGTTTATCTTTTCTTTGCCACTTAAACTTGTTGCCAATCATGAAGCCATATTTTGGTCAAATTTAACCAGACGCGGAACTGACATTTGTATGATCAATACATCAGACGAGTTTCAGTATGAGCAAGATAAGCATAAACAACACAGTATCCATATTAATGATCTTACATCTGATTGACTAAGCAGGTTACCACTCTTAGGATGTAGTTTGGATCAATTTCTATTTTTAATTTGGAAAACCAGTTCAAATCAATAATATTTTGGACAAGTTCAAATGAAAGTGACATGCACAGTAATGATGTAATCTTGCAAATTAACTGATTTTACCTCTATCAATGCTTCATTTCTCATCTGAGACATGTGAAATGTTGGTTCATGTCATCAAGTGCTTGGAACAGTTACAGACAGACATCTTAGGCTGCCACTACCAAAAAATTGAAAACTTTGCAACAAGTTTTTTTTCAATATTCTTGACCAATGATACCAAGCTATCGAATATGGCTACCATTACAAAATATAAAAAAACCTTAAAATTTTTTTAAGACATAGCTGAGCAGAGGTTTACCAAATTTGATGTCTATTGATGGCAGCTCCATGTCCATGATAGATCCCCTTGCCATTATTGTTACTCTTCACACTGCTTGTATCTCACCTGCCTTTGGATATAGATTTGGTTTGAGAAACCCTTGATCGTCACTACCACTTTGGATAGTCGGAATTTAAAATTGCTCAGTATCATGTGTAAATTAAGTGGTTAGTATAGGTTAACTGAAGAGTATGACTATAGCTTTCATACTTTCTCCAGGTGAGCCTAGGTTAATGTTACATGTGATATTGCTCTATTTATTACCAAGATGTGAAGGTACAACAATCACGTGTACAAATTCCTGTGTACTACTGCCTAACCTGGCACAGCCCTTAAAGGATAGCTCAAATGTAAATCAGTCTGAAAGGCCCAGTTGGCAGAAGAGTGAATATTTAGCAGCTCAAAATCAAGAGGCACAAAGTTGCAGTTTTGAAACACAGCAGAAACAGACTTATTGGAAACCATGAAGTCAATCCTATTTGCCGACACTGACATGCACGGTGGTATACTACCTACAATCAAGATGCCCTGGTATACTGCTTTTGTTTTTCTCCCATTTTCTCAGACTGAGATCTTAGACACTTAGGATCCTTAGCATGATATATCCATCGTGAATGGTTTTGGTTATAAGAAAATGAAGTGGGGTGTTTCCAATATTTATTTAGGTATGGCACCCACCCAGGCTCAATTATGGTTCAGAAATTAAGTAGGTGAATATGGTTCTGAGCCCCCAGTCAGCAATGCCGACAGTTAAATCCAAAAGTACTAAAGGGTGAAACTGAACAGTTAAATACAAAAGTACAAAGGGGTGGAATTAAATAAAACAATTTAATTATAAATAAAATTTCAACATGCGAGCTTCCCAATCGCTCGACACTTTTGTGCCTATTTCATCATCTGAATCAGTGTGAGAATTTCGCCCTGTCCTTGGTTCTACTCATCTGTCTCTCTAAATTTCTCCTGCACTCCTCCTTTACTCCTTCGAATTTTCTCTCCACTTCTACTCCTCCTTTGCTCCTTCGAGTTTCCTCTCAACCTCCACTTCCCTTTCCGTCGACTTCCTCGTCGAATTGTCGACTCCAATCCGTCAACCCTGACTGTACCGACAGTCTTACTTCAGTCTTCTCTCTCAGACTCTCGGGACACTCCTTCTAACTGAAGTTATCCCACCCAGAAAGCTTCCTATAAAACACAAGGAGGGTGTACTATTTTTCTTGGCACATAAACTCACACTACCCAGATAACTTATCATCAGATAAGGCTATCTAATTTCATGGAACACGCATCCATTCCCACCGTAATACTCATACATTCATGATTGGTAAACACAATGTAAAATCATAACATAATAACACATCATAAAGCACGATATCAATTACTCGTATACAGGCAACGATAATTGATTCACATCAGTACATAATAACCAACACATCTATTTTGCATCACAAATCATACAAATATATAAATATGCAACTATCTATACTCTGAACATATTCAAACATACATTCATAATCTTGCTTACATCAATCATTTCCTAACTCCAATACAAATCTCAAATAAGTACACAAATGAAACTCTACAAAGTAATTCTTCATTCTAACAATACTATTAGTAATTGCGTAAACATAATACTAGTACTTACAGTTGCTTCGTTGCAATATGTGTCAAAAATCAAACGAATATCTACCTTCTTGAAGCTCCCTTTTTTCACAATCTTTTTCCTTAATCGTTCAATCACCTAGTAATCTGCCTCGGTCTACTAAATAATTCTGGGATGGAGTCACTTTGATATCCTGGAAACTTAGAGGTATGCCCACCCACTAGCTTAATTCTGATTGGATGCGGTGGACTAACCATTCCCAAGTTGTAAATCAGCGGAACTGTCAATATAAGTTGCCTATCATTTTATTACAATTGGCTCTTTTGATGTCCTACCAAAAAATTAGCACCCAGGTGTAATTTAGGATGTCCTGTTCTGCACAAAGAAACTTTTTGGCAACTACTATGTCTGGCTTGGCTTCTTGCTGGAGTTGTTTGTCCACAGATCAAACATTAGTGTCAGTTGGATAAACATCAGTCCACCTAGGTAGACTGTGACAATATATATATGATTTTGATCACAACCTTTTTGCTCGTTTCTTGCTGTGAGAAGGAAATATTCATTAATTAAGAAATATCCTTGCCCACGGGAAAGAAAGAGAGAGAGAGGAGAGTTTATGCTCTCTTAAAAGAGGTGTCGCTTGTAATAGTGTAGATATGGTTACATCTTGGGGAAATGGTGATGCGGAAGGTAACAGAGTTGCTGTAAGGAAAGACAGAATCTTCTGATTCTCAATAAATGATCTGATTTTGCGCACGCTTGTTCTCAATTTATATGCAGTTTTGAATGTATCCTCATGGCCAAAATATGGATGCTTATCTTTCTTACTGAACCGATTGTGTCTGTGTACGTTGTCAGACAGACAATTCTGCTGCATCGGCTTATTCGTTTTTAAGAAACGCGTAAATCTTTTAGCTGACTCATTGACGCTCAATAGAGAAAAACATTCATAAAGACAGTAAAAGATTGAAGATTAAAAATACAATGATAATATTTTTAAGACAGTTGGTAAGATTCAAAATTACAGTGAAATAAACATTGCACGACATTCAATAAAATTAAAAATAACAATGGAAGGAACATTGCAGGACATTCAATATAATTGAAAAATACACGATTCACGACAGTTGCAGTCATAGACATCCTACTGATCAAAGATAATTTTATGTGTATGTAATTTAATGACTAAAGAAACACTAAGATTATCTTACTGTGTGTTTGTGTTGCGCTGGCGTGGTCCGAGTATCCTTGAGTGCTAAATATGAATGTAACGTAAACTTTTGGGGAAAGATATGTATTCTTCCTGGGTAAACAAGTTGGAATTAAGAAATGGGTGAAAGCATCCTATGCGGTTCTAAGTGCACCATAGACACCCACAAAATGGTCTTGCTCGTTTGGCCAAATATTCCTGGAGAATATGAGCGTCTTGGCATAATTGCTTCAATTTATGATAGGATATTTTAGGGATTTAGACAAGGAGAGAGATAAACCTGCGACACAAATATATGTGCTTAATATCTGTGCTTCATTATACCCCACAAAACAGGGGGCCCCGAGTGGCCGAGTGGTCTAAAGCGCTTTCCGTTACGGATCACTGCCATCTCACCTCTGTCTGCGTGGGTTCGAGTCTAGGATTCGGCGAATGTGGATATGTGAGAAAGCTTGCCAGTAGCTTCTCGTGGGTCGGTGGTTCTTTCCGGTGATTTGCCGGTTTCTTCCTCCACCATTAATACTGGCCGCCATGAATAGCCTATCGTGTGCTGAAAAATGGCGTTAAGCCCAACAACAACAACAACAACAACAACCCCACAAAACCAAGCCAAAAGGTCTGTAAACAGGTTAGTATATATTTATATATAGTACACCTATGACATATCATGAAGTATCTCTTCATATTATAGACTGGAACTATAGTCTAAACTGATGAAAATATGATTCAGCATTCAGAGTAAAAGACTTTCTCTGTATTAATACTGTGAGAACATATACACTCCAAAAATATTTTGTGATAGAAACAACTCCAGTTTTTATTACTGTTTCTAAGATCACTATAGTCTAATATGTCTTTAAAAAAAAAGGAAAAGACCTTTATTTGTTCTGCCAGTTTATTAAATATTTATGGGTTGTCCCAGTACAGTCCTTGATCTCTATTATGTATTCTAATAACCTCATTTAAATAACATCTGATAATATAACTATTGCAAATTGATACAAATATTAAATATATTGTAAAGCTTTGTCTCTAAATGTTTGAAAAATAATTACAGTTCTCCTGCTCTTCATTGGTACTGGAAGAACTCTTTATTCATATTGGAAGTACTTTTGATATGTACTGACAGAACTCTTGATCTGTAGTCAATATTCTTGATCAGTATTGGCATTATTCCTAATCTGTACTGACAGTACTCTTCTTCTGTATTCATAGTACTCTTAATCAATGTTGACACTTAGTGCACTTGCATACTTATGAAACCCCTCTGTATAGAAGTAACTTTTAAGCATATTATCAGATAAACTAAGGTAACTGTAAATGTAAGATATAAGATATAAGCAGTCATGAATGGTATTGAAACATTATGTGGTATTATAGTAAGGAACCCATAACCTAAATTGAGAAAACCGTGTACCAGTCTTTAAAGCTGCGCTAACATTATGAGGATTTGCACATTATACTGAATCAAGTTACGTCCTTTAATCATTCATCTTTTGTAATCTCTTGAAAATGTGTTCATCTCTTTGTGAAAGCTTTGCATTACTCAATGAAGATCTATTATGGTAAAAATAGAAGATATAGCCCTCCCAAAAACTTTCAATGATTTTGTTGGTACTGTAACAATATACAGGATTAAGATATATAGTGTCAATCAGCCCCTTGATAATTTCTAAAAAATGGATGAGTCAGCTTTTTCTGGGTCATTATCTTGCATGGTTTCTATTCTTTTAAAACAGGAGTACTGTAAACAGCACATTATACACTTATACCATTTAATAGTTGTCTATGTAGATAAATGAAATTTCTGTACAAAAAAACATTTTTATTCTTTCATACATAGTGACCTTAATCTTGTAGACTTCTTCCTCATCGTAAGTACAAGGCATTTACAAAGTTTGGGTCAGGAACTGGACCTTATTACTACCCAAAATTATAGCCTCCTCACTGACCTCAAGTGCAAGTTATCCACAAAATTTGGTTGAGGTATGTCATGTAGAACTGACATTGTGCAGAAATTATTTTATTATTATTTCAGTGAACTTGACTTTCAGTGAACTTGACATTCTGCCTCAAAAATCAATAGAGACCTTTTTTACACCAAGTGCAAGCCATCCGCAAAGATTTTTAACAGTAGATGAAGATCGTTCAAGTTACTGTACTGAATATATTTTCTGCTTTCAGGTATCTTGACTTTTGACATTTTGAGTATGAAATTAAAAGGGACTTTCCTTTCTCAATGTGAAATCTATCCACAAAGTATGGTAACTGTAGATTGTAGAGAAAGTCACAGTAATCTTGACTTAACAAATCCAAAATTTTAATAGGCTTCTTTCTTCTCCCATATCTAAGCTATACACAAAGTCTGGTAACTGTATATGGAAAACTTGAGTTATTGTACAGAAACTGTCTTTCTTGATTCAGTCAATGATTATAACCTTCTGAGTCCAAAATTTATAGAATTCATCCCTACCCCAAGTGCATGCCATTGATGACGAGCTTGATAACTGTGGATGGTGGGTGTAACTAAAGTTGTACAGAAAGACAAAAAACATCACAACATAAGACACGCTGTCTTATGGTGGATGAATAAAATGGATTTTTCCTTTCAAACTATGTAATTTTTTTTAAATACTGAATTATTTCTTCAATTTTTTATCTGCATTCTTCTCCAATTCATTTAAATGGACTATCCACCAATTGATTTAAAGCAAATTGTTTATGATGGCTCACTTGTTCAAAATGATTATCAAGTTTATTGCATGATGCAGACATTTCTGGCTGCTGATACATGATGCAGACATTTTGACTGTTGATATATGATGCTACATTTCTGACTGTTGATGCATGATGCAGACATTTCTGACTGTTGATGCATGATGCAAACATTTGACTGTTGATGCATGATGCAGACATTTTGACTGTTGATATATGCTGCAGACATTTCTGACTATTGATGCATGATGCTGACATTTTGACTGTTGATATATGATGCTACATTTCTGACTGCTGATACATGATGCTGACATTTTGACTGTTGATGCATGATGCAGACATTTGACTGTTGATGCATGATGCAGACATTTTGACTGTTGATATATGCTGCAGACACTTCTGACTATTGATACATGATGCTGACATTTCTGACTGCTGATACATGATGCTGACATTTTGACTGTTGATGCATGATGCAGACATTTTTGACTGCTGATATGGTCAGTTTAACAATATAACTTGTTCTAAAAAGTAATCAGAATAATTTTACAAAGAAAACATATAATGACCAACAAACGAAAATCACATGTACATCAATCCATATTGTGATAACTTAAAATAAATATATGCATTCTTACACTGTCTTTATCTTCTATAAGACTGTTATACATTTAGATTTTTATAACATTTTCAACAAGGTGTTAACAGAGCAATATCATTGATAAAGTGAAAAAGTCTACTATACTTTGTTAATTTAAAAACTAGCCAATGGCATGACACACTGAATCAATCTTTAAATGCATAACATAATGAAATCGATTACAATTCTCAACTTTACGGATCTTCTCATATAGGACACAAAATTAATTAACATGATTCAAAAATGAGAACTCAGGTGAATAAACTTTTATAATTAACATGAAGTCTGATTTATTCCAACATATTTACCAGTATGAAAATGTAAAATAAAACAAATCTCCAACAAAAGGTGTTACAGAAGATGTCACATTATTATGTGTAGTCAATTCTATTTACAACAAGAAACGTCACATAAGCAAAATGATCAATTTTTTAGCAATCTAAGACTGTTCAGTTTTAATTTCTTAATAAATCTTCCTTTCATGTCTGTATGATGGAAATTCACAAAAGCCCCACCAATTATATTATACAGTGGCTAATATCATTATCAACCCTGAACTATGGACTCCAGATTTCTCATTTGGCACTCTGTAAATGAGTCGACAGTTATTAGCATGTTTCCTGCCTGAAAGACAGACTTTGAGCATCATATATTCCTTTTCTAGCACTTCCTCCAACTAGTCCAATAGTAACTTAAACTGTACTTATTTAACATAAAAAACACAACATGTTCCAACAACCTATAAAATGCACTCTCAATGGTACAGAAAGAGAATTATCTTTATCCACTAACTCTGCTGACGTAGGTGATTGACCCTTGTCAAAATACACAGGTCAATCAATATGCTGGTGCTCCTGCCAGAGAATTCGGACCTTGTTTATCCAGTGCTGCCCCCTGGTGGATTGGATGACCATGTAGGAGGAGAAGGAGATGACAAAGACCCAGGCAAGCCACAACAGGTAATCAGACTCTTCTGCAGGAACACTGGACAGGGGGCCTAGGTAGTCTGCTTCTGTCACATTGACAGTTGTGTTGGGCTCGAGTCCTGAAGAAAACCACACAAAACAGATGTCAACAAAATTCCAAATAGTAAGTAATCTGAGCAATGAAATAATGGGTGTGACAGAGGCCTTGTTGATTCTGGAGTCATGTCAAGAATGTTTGACTGAAGCTTTGTTTATTCTGGGGTCAAGTCAAGAATGGGTGTTACTGAGGCCTTGTCTATTCTGGAGTCATATCAAGGATGTGTGATAGAGGCCTTTTTTATTCTTGAGTCAGGTCAAGAATGTTTGACTGAGACCTTGTTTATTCCTAGTTATGTCAAGAATGTGTGTGATTGAGGCCTAATTTATTCTGGAGTCTTACAAATACTTGGATTAGTAAAAATGTTTTTCATGTGATAATAACTTGCAAACAAAACTGGAATGGGTGAGCACTGGTACAAACTAACTTCTTTTCAAAACTGTTTTCACTGACTTTGCCTTAAGACTGGAATGAGTAGATATCAAATGTCAAAAAGATGATTTCAAAGTTATTGCTCAAGATACAAATAATATCATTTCAGATAAATTACAAATAAATAAAATACTTTGAATAAATATATTAAAATGAGTACTATTAACGGCATATAATACACCTGTCTTGTGACATTTTCACTATTAATGACTAATCTTTGAGTTAGGGACTTGTTTATGGTTACTGTTTTATGTTATATAATGCGGTCCTTGATAAAGAGCAAGAACTCTGCATAACCCAAAACCTAAGATTCTATAGGACACGTGGTACTAATGGTATGGAAAACTGGGAACCAGCTTGAATATGGATGAACATAAAATACTGTTTATATGGATTTTGGTGGCCAGGATTGGTTACTAATGTAGGTTATGTTTTTGGAAAAAGAATCTTTTGAGAGCTCATTCTAGTTGTAAGTGAAAAAAAATAGAGACATTGTTTTCTTGAAAGGTATTTCTTTCCTTTAATAGTCTTGAGTTTGAAACACTCATTACTAAAATTAGCACCTTCTCTTGGTGCAGAATAGAAAGCACATGCTTCTAACATATATATGTCCAGAAAATGTTGTGGCTCATATCCTTTCCTCCTCACAGAAACATCCAGGTTTCATCTATATTGATAAATAAAGATTTGATCATGGGCACTCCCAAATGTTAAGTTTTTGAATGTTTAATATCATGGTGTTTGCAGAGAATTATGGGAAATGAATTAATATCAAAATTTCTGTAGACAGCTACAGCAATACAGTGACAATACATATGCAGGTGTAATTAGCATTGCTATAACTGCAATCATATGGTTTAAAATGAAAACTGGCAATAGTTGCATTTGCTGTACCATGTGTATAGTTTCAATATGAAATTACAAGAATTGAATCTCCTTACATTCCACAATAATCTAACTCATCAAAGCCTACATACCAATTTTGATCAAAATCAATCAGAAATATGGCCTCTAGATATTAACAAACTCAGCTAAACAATTGAAGATCACCCCAATATTTATGTGTATATTGTGCTCACAATCAAACTCATCCAAGATGTTGATGACACAGCAAGTCTCATAAAAATCTGTCAAAAAAAAATGGTTTAAAAAATGTGATCTCTGTTGTGTTCCCAAATTCAGTTAATCAGACACAAAGAAAACTCATTAATATGCATGGATATTTCTCATAATCAAACCCATCCACGATCATTATAATACAAACTCATACAGCAAGTCTGACTAACATGAAGGATCAGAAATATGGCCACTCTAATGTTCACAAGTTGAATCATACAGGTGCAGACATCTCATTGATAGCTGAACTCATCCGAGATCCTGATAATTCTAACTTATACATCATGTCAAATCAAAATATGAACTAAAATATGACCTGTAGACTTGACTACCTGAACTAATCAGATCATCTAATTAATATGCATCATCTAATTAATATGCATCATCTAATTAATATGCATCATCTAATTAATATGCATAAATGTTGCTCATAAGCAAATTCAACTAAGATATTGATGATAAAAGCTTACATACAAGGTCTCATAAAAAAATTATTTTAAAAAAAATGTCCAAGTAGGTCCAACACTGGTCACCTGGGTAGTTAATTGTAGTTGTGCTCATAACCCAACATTGTCTGTAATAGCAGTGTCATTTCTCTTCTTTTGCAGACTACCATATAGGATCATATTCACTGCATAAAAAAGATAAGTGATTCATACAACCAGCATTTTCCCCATGACCTCTTTAAGCTTCCCTATTTCAAAACTTAAAGTATATAACATAAACAGACTTTTCATTGTCAGGGGAGTTAATTTATGCTGTCAGCTTGAGAAACAGAACCAACAATAAAAAGTTTTCCAAAATGTTGTGAGGAAAGCAACTCTATATACTTTAAAACTATGGGGAGGACAAAGGCTATAAAGATCAACTATCATTTATTGTAATGAAAACTATTATTTCACAGTTTTAATAATCCTGAACTTTATCCCTTAAATGTATCAAACATTTCTTACCTGTTGCATTTTTGATAAAATTGGCTAAAGCATCAAAATTTCTGTCAGTTTGGTTGAATCTGATGACTGCTCTAGACTGGTGAAACAGCAGAATATTAGGCACTGACACAGTTCCAAATCTAGCATTCAAACTGAAAAGAGGCAAGAGTATATTATTAATGTTATATGTACATGGCTTACATAATTTTCTGACCTAATATAACAAAAGTTTTTCAAAGGGACTGCTGCATTACTGGTTAAAGAAATGGCTAGAAATCAGTATAATGTCAGGAAATCATTATAATGTCAGGAAATCATTATAAAGCTAGGAAATCATTATAACGTCTGTTGCTTATGTGATTTTATTCTTTTTAAATGTAGGGTATTGAACAGTCAGTAATATTTCTAAGAACCTTCAGCACAACAGAAATATTTTATTACATGTTCGAGTTAACATGCTGGCAAAGAAATGAAAGTGCTTGTTTGCCATGGCATTTGCTCTTGAATCTGATACCAGGCATATATAAGACATTACTGTATTACTGTAGTGTTCTACTTATAAAAAAATGCTTCCTATTTAAAGACAAATGCCGCAATAATTTTTGAGAATGAAGATCAATGTTAACATTGATAATTGTGACATGGCAGAAAAAGACACATGAAAAATTTTTAAATTTATACAAATTATGCCAGTCTGCAATCAAATATGGACACAGCTACTAAAGCTAGAAAAATCTTTACATGACCTCTCAAACACTGCCAAAAGAGTCTGATCAAAATTTGAGACAAAGCATCCTGGCATAGAGTGCTTTCAAATCTGTATGTCTTATGCCAATCTGCCTTCAAATATAGTCACTGCAACGAAAAACTGATACTGCACTGTTTTATCTGCTCTGAAAAATTCAACAAGAGCTTTGTAAAAGTTTGCACGCATGCAATGTACCCCAGTGTGATGAGATCCGACCATTTTATGCACCAAATATTGATGGATCCTCAGGAACCATATTACACCCATGGATCAATGTATCAATTATAGATAAATACTTATTATTTCTAGTTTTTGTTTGCAGCTCTGACCTACAAAGAATAAATGCATTCTTTTTTTTTTACTAAAATTATTCTATATATCAAGTGTTAGTTTTGACAAATCTTTTCCTTTTCATATGAATGCTGTTGAGCAACACACAATAATGCCAACAGCAATGAATCTACTCAATTGAAGAAATGCAAAGGTAATTACAATGGAAGGAAATATGTGGTAATAGAAGAACCATGACTAAAATTCGGTATGAGCAACAAACATTGTATAACAGAAGCAATTTTTAACACCAGTGTTACATAGACAATTGACCAATATCAATGTTTCCCTACACTCAATATAAATTGATAAAGTTTGGAACTCTAAATACATAATTAAACACTGAAACCTAGGTTCTCCATTACATTATTAGTTTTGTGTGTGAATTATCAAAACATTATATATTTCAGTAGTTAAGAATTTCACGAACCTTGATTTGATGAAACAAAATAAGCAATATGGTCAGGTATTTAAAACAAAATTGTGTGCAGCATATCAGAAACATTTAGAGGCAAGGCAGATGCAGTTTCCTATTGTTTCCAACAACAAGGCACTAATATAATGAAGATAGTTGCAGAGATAATTTGCCATTCAATGCACCCACAAGAATCTCCAATGAGATTTCTGCTGTGAAAGAACACCTACTTGCTAAAGTGGGCTGCATCAATTGCCAATACATCCAGCTGTGGAAATGCTCTGGCCAGTGCATTGTAGTGGGGTGCTGTCTTGGCACAAAAATGACACCAGGGGGCAAAAAATAATACCAGAATGCAGTCTGAAGTATTGTTCTCACTGTCAGTCTCATTTCTCTCAAAGTTAAGCATCTGCAATAAAACAGTATTATTTACAATCTTCACTTCTTGTACAGTATAACTGTTGTTCATGTTCCTTCCCTTACACTGAAACTTTTTTTTCCCCCAGTCTGTTGAATTGTTTGGCTCTTCCAAATCTGTACTGTTAAGTTCTACTGATGATGAAATGTTGACTGGAATAGAATTATTTACGGCTGTAGTTGTCTCATTTAAAACTGTGTCATTTTGTAATAATGTGGAATCATCCTTAAACTCTTCAAACACAGGATCTATGATATGTCTTATCCAATTTAACCAGGACTTATCATCTGTTAAATTGGAAATATTAGCATCTCTAGAGTCACCATCACTGCTGGATTCTATTGTTTGCTTTTGGCCTTGGTTTTCATCAGTTATTTCTTTTCTTGTTTGTTCACTTTCTTGCATAATATGTCTTCCATCACCAGCATGTCCATTTTGCTGTGTAGTTTTTGTTTGACCATCTATGGCAACTACCCTTGAGCTGCCATCAGTGCCACCATCAAAATTATAATGTTGCTGTTTGTTGTCCTTCAGAACTGTATATGTCATTTGTTTATCTGTTACAGTGGTAGACTCTGAAATCACTAGTTTCTGTAAAACTGTCTCCTCTGCTTCAAAGAAATTGGGGAGAATAGTTTCCTGTCCAGCTGTCTGTTTATCATAAGTTGACTCAGAAGCCACTATATTTTTCAGACCTGACATGGAATCATGAGGGGACTCATCTTCAGTGGAACTTCTGACAGAGTTGAGCTCGATTTGACAAACTGTCAAACTCAAAAGACATGTAAAAAGGAGACCTAAAATTGAATAAATTCAAATTTAATAGAGAAAATTCTTATGTGATAAAATTAAATTCCTCTGTCTCAAAAATATATACAATAACAAATCTTCTCATTATAGTGCTCTTTGTCATAACATGGTTCCAGATAATACATGTAATGCAGTCACACCATGGACCCCATTAATAGTTTCAATTACAAATAAATGGTTACTTGCCTATGTTCATGAGCTCAAAATATTTCTCAAACTATTTTATTTAAGTTTGGCATCACTGAAACTTGTCCCGACTAGCATCTTTTGTTTCTATTAAGTTACTCTGGCCAGTAAAAAGACTTAAAATTATCATTAGTTAGGTATAAAGTATCATTTTGTCCCCCAAAATAATCAACATAAACAAACAATTATAGAGAACATGACCAGCTAACAGTCCAGAATTAGCAATGAACTATAATACATGAATACTTTATAATCAAACTTGTATACATGAACTTAAACAAATTGCATACAGATTTACACTAGACTTAAAACCTGTCTTGTGATACCATGAATGAATGAGATCATAATGTTGATATGAATGAGATCATAATGTTGATATGAATGAGATCATAATGTTGATATGAATGAGATCATAATGTTGATATGAATGAGATCATAATGTTGATATAATATTAGTTCAAATACATCCCAAGTTGACCACTTTGTGACAGATATTCTCATCAAGTTCGAAAAACTAAGAATGACCACTTTGTTAACTGACAGAGTATTTAACATTTTGAATCCAGGGTATTTTTCCATTAGTAAGAATCAAAACAATCCAAGAGAAGGAAGAAATTAATAGTTTGCTGTGCAGTGAGCTCAGCAATATGTGTGTCACAAAATAATAAAAGATATATAGAAAAGATATATCATCACCACACATCCCCAAAGTAATTTTATAACAAGCATCTGAAAGTCTTTGAAATTTCACCCAGTCAAAGATCAAATATTGCTCTCATTTATACATCAAAAGTGTAGGCTACTAAGAGAACTTTTTCAATATATTGATTTTTTTTATAAAAAAAATTAGGATTGTAACTATAATGTCAAGCAGAATAAATCTGGCTAATATCTGATAATATCCTCAGATTTCATAATGTAAATTCTCATTTTCTATTTCTTTAATGCTATTCTATTTCAGACAATGGTTGGTTAGATCTATCCCTTTCATTATTTAATAACATATTCCAGTTATTACACCCTAGTTATGTCTGATAGTTATTACACCTTAGTTATCTCTGATAGTTCCTAGTGTTTCATTACCTTGCTTAAATGAATGAGATCATAATGTTGATATAATATTAGTTCAAATACATCCCAAGTTGCATTACCATGAAATAGCAGCAGACACCATGACAAAACTAAATTTAGTTAATCAATGGCAGTTTAAACTTTAAGAGTGCTGTGTGGTAGTGTTGTTCTGAATAATTTTGAGAAATATAACAAGTTTTGACATCAGCAGAATAATAGAGTTGCCATATTTTGCATTTTTTTTAAAAATTATTTGTATCTATTGAATTCTCATAAAATTTTCTGTGTAGAGAAAATCATACCAGCCACAGCACTTTTTTTTATTTACATGTTTTTGATTGCATGTCTTGAATTCTGCATCAAACAGCCCAATGCTAATTTTAGTTATTTTTCCCAACTCAAGACTGTAAATGGACTGAAATTCCATCAATAAAAAAATTATCATGTTTTTTAGAAAAATTCTCAACAGATTCTTTTTCACTAAAATTTTACTTTCCTTATCAACCAGTCCTGGCCAGCCAAACCCATATCTATCCTATTTTATAGTTGTCCATTTCCAGACTGGGTCCCATTCTTCATACCATCAGTACCATGATTTCCCCACTGAATGCTATGTTTAAAATTGTAGCCCATTATGATTTTAGATGACACTCAGAGTAACTTTGAGTAAGAACTTGGTCTTACCTGGAATAAACTAAGATGACTTCAGTCTGTAATAGTGTGTGTACATTGTTATAATGAGTAAAAGTGGGGAAAAACATTTAAATGCAGGATGCCAATTTCACCTCTAAACATATTATGGTCTACATCAGTAAAACTTAATAGCTGACTACTATATGTTTGTCATAGTGCTGTTCCAATTAACTGAGTTACTTAAGCATCACTTGTTCAACTAGTTTGATTAATTGAGCATGACTTTTCATGACTGAGTTTTCTTAAAGTTAAAATTTATTAAAATACTGCTATTGGACCACTCCAATGGCGCAGTGGTTAGAGCGTCTGCCTCGGATGCAGAAGGTCGTTGGTTTGATTTCCAGCTGTGCAAAACCAAAGACTTACAAAATGGTACTAACAGCTGCCTTGCTTGGTGCTCATTATTAAGAGATTAATGTTAGGCCTGGTCACCCTGGTGTCAGGATAATATGACTGGGTGGGACATCATGCTACATGTCTGTGGCATGATGCCCCAGTGCTAGACATCACTATAAACTATCACACTGCAAACACTGTAGCGATATAACTGAAAAATTGTTAGAGTTACATTAAAAATCAAAATCACACTCACACAAAAACTACTGTTACTAATGAGTTTGAATACACAAAATATATCAATATAATAATAAAATTATCTAAATGATAGTATAGATTATGCGAAATTAATTACAATACAAAAAATATTTTAATTCATGCTTTTTATCCATTTCTGAAATATAATTTAGCCATGATATAAGTGACCTGCTTCAAAAATAGCAAGCATAAATTAAAGTAAACATTCTGACTTTCCTGGAAAGAATATACAATTGCAAATGTGAGCCTACTTTTGGTTCCATAGAAAGGGAGATGGTCTAGGAAATAAAGTCAGTCCAAACCTGATAAAAGTGATTTGCAAGTTACGAAAAAAAATACACATCCAATGGATGGGGAACCACACATGTACATGATCGCAAATGAAAATATTTTTGTTTTGATATTAATATATTTTCTCAGTGAGTTGCAGGAAAACCCTGCTCAGTTGTGAATCACACCTGGCTGCATCAATGATATATGTATGATCCAATCAGTAAACAGTGGGTGAAAGATAGTGGTTTGCACTGTGAATTTCCTCAATATGTTTTCCTGATAAATTATCCTAAAGTTACTTAGGTATGATGTCATGGCCTCAACTTATTTTGTTGTGGTTGAGGCTACGAACTGATCCCATATCATGAAATGGAGCAAATAAAAATCCTCACTTAAGTCAGAAACACAATTAGTTAGAAATCTACTAAATAAGTATAATCATTTTATCATTTAGCGTTTCCTCTTCAATTTCATTTTTATAAAAGAAGATTGGCTTATTTTGAACTTCTTAAGCCCTTACACGGTAAAATAAATTGGCATAGTTACGCTAACCTCACTATGTCCACCATGACAGATAACGCGAGATTCTCACCGTGACCCCTTTTCTACATAAGGCTTGTTCAGACTATATATGGATATTCTACACTATGGTATTAGTTGTTGAATGACATAACGCGAGAAGATGGATACTTGCATAAATTGTGGAATACTGTTTTGTTGAGAAAATAATTGCTTCTTGGTGGAATTTTAAAGAAATCAGTAAACTGTATTTACTTTTAATGCGCAGAATTTCCGACTCAACCGCGCCATATTTTTTTTACTATGATCTGTTTACGTTTTCAAATAAGGCCTTAACGTCCTTATATGGCACACAAACAAATGAGGCTGAGAACAAAAGTAGGCATTATTTGAACTAATATGGCGGACGATCAAAACAAATATATCGGATAAGAAAGGTAAACGAGATTTTACCACTATTTCTACAATGATTTGCGATTATTCCAGTATTAAATAAGAGGACTACTCAATTTATTTCATAATATATCAAAAAACATGTTCAAAATTTTTAATATTAGGCTAAAAATGGGCCGGGTGTGAATCACACCTGGCTACTCCAGTAACACACATAGACTCATGTTTGTACCATGTCCACAAAAGGACTAAGGTAGTAATATTAGTACTAAAAGTTACTATACACAAAATTTTGATGCTTCATCAAAACCAAAATGTTTTTAAAATTAAAACAAAAACAACAGTACCTATACCAAGAATATACATTGACGTTTCATTAATAAAAACTGACGAAAAAAAAACAGCAAAAAAGTGAAACACCTATATCAATACAAAGAATATAAAAAGCATAAAAAACGGAAACCTAAACAAACCATTTCATCATTTTTATGGTCAAGACGTCAAACTCCTATGATATATCATCCTTTAAAAATGGTGCCTTTTCCATTTTTTTCCCTCACCTTTTGATATCTATCAAGTCTTACGTAACTAAGTTTTCTGCAAACTGACAAACCAAATATTGTGGACGAATTTTGCATAGATATTAATAACTCTATCACCGTAAATTACGGCGTAATATCATACTTTACATAAAAGAACCTTAAACACAATTACTTCATGTTTAAGCTGGTAATACTATTATTTAAAATCATATGGGTGTTTATAAATGGGCTACACTTTATGCTTATGTTATCTACCATATGAATAGCTTCGATATTGGCATGAGATCATCGTCAGCTTCATTTCCTTCTTTACACTATCACTCGTCAATACGGACCAAGGTGATACGAGTGTTACTTGCACTGCGAGACAACTCCCTTCGTGCATCTTCTCTCCCCTTGGTAAGAAAATTTGAGCATAAATGTGTGGAGTGAATATAGATTGAACAGGGTTACTACTTCCCCATCTCAACCTTAAACAACATATTAGACATATTTAAGCATACAACCAGTATAGGGAGATACAAACAAGGCTGAGGGAAATAAATTTACCTCAAAAATATATACACAATAGGGGCGCTTAGGGTGTGAGCTGAATAGAGATACTTTATCACAAGCAATAGACCTTAGCAATATATTAAGAATACTCAAAAAAAAAAAAAAAAAAAAATACTAATAATAAATAATAAAAATTAATAATAATATTATTAATAATAATTAGAAGGTTGATGACGATGGGAGTTGGGTAAGCCCCAATAATAGTAGTAATAAAAACTATGTTTCAAAAAAAAAAAAAAAAAGTACAATATAACTGAATCATCCATTATTATTCAGTAAATAACATAACATAAAGAAGAAACCTGAGAACCACACAGAGAGGAGACGAATGAAAACAACAAGATAGCTGAATCATTCCTACTGAAAATTCTTAAAATATTCAAATAAAGGGAATCTATAAGCCGGTATTGAAACCCTAATAACCCATCCCCGCATACAAACACCAAAATACTCGCAAACATCATACCTAGTCCATATCATAAAACAGGCGCTAGGACTCATACTAGCACAAACTTGGGTGGATCCTGAAACCTATAAGCACCGTATAGGCTAAGATTTCCCACCATGATAGGGACATATAGGTCAAGACCGATAAACAAGGGTAACTCAGGAACATCCCCCCTGATATCCACAACTCCCAGGAGCGGAGTAGACCGAGAAAAAAAAAAAAAAAAAAAAGGGAAATATATATATATATGTATATGTATGTATGTATATATGTGTATATATATATATATATATATATATATATATATATATATATATATGTGTGTATGTGTTTACGTGTGTGTGTGTATATATGTGTGTATATGGTAAGTAATTACGTAATAATCCCCATAGTCGTTCTAATGATAGGGGGATTAAATGAAAAGATTGTGTTTCATCAAAGCCAATTAATATACTGGAAGCTCTACCAGTGTATGTCCGAGGCGGAGAATTGGAGCCGACCAATTCTCAAACAAGTAAGACAGGGGGATACAGTCAGCTCCTATTGGAAACACCGAAGGAGGGAAGTAACCAAAACTAGAACAAGATGGCGGATACAACAAATAAGCAGAGGGATGATGCAGGTCCAGCCCAATCCGACAAAACCAGGAAGCAATACCAGCACTACCCACGAAAATTCGGACAAACTCACAGGATCCTAGACATCCAGCACAATACAGACGAACCGGAAGAAGGAAGAAAAAAAAAAAAGAAAAAAAAAAAAAAGAAAGATAAAACAAAAAAAAAAGCAAAAAAAAAAAAAAAAAAAAAAAAGGAAAACCACCAGAAGAAAGGAATGAAAAGATTACTTTCTTATGCCGATTAAAAACAACTCTAATCAAGGATAGTTAGTCAGCTCCAGCTAACATCCAAAATAACCCCCCCCCGCACACACACAAAATAATCTACACTACAAAACAATCAAGGGAAACGCATAAAACCCCCCCAACCCCTTGCGTTCCCACAACCCCCCCCCTGGTACGGACAAGGCACAAACGCAAAACGAACAGTCCGGGCCACGCGGCCAACTGTTCAAAATAAGAAGCCAAAACCACTGTCTTCAATTTGGCACTGAAGGCAACAGGCCCTAATGTGACCCTTTTGAAATGGCGATCAAAAAAAAAAAAAAATCAACCACAAAACAAAGCGTGCTAAATTTAATAAAGGTGGCCAACACCTAATTCTAGGTCAACATCTTTAGGACCATATAAGTACGCTAAGTACGCAAAATTTAAAAAAAAAAAAAAAAAAAAAATTTTCTAAATCCACAACTCAGGAATATTAGGACAATTGCACAGGTGGCTTACACATCATTGATATAAGGACACCTATAGGCAAAACTGGTCTCATTTGACCCTAACAAGCCCCCTAACTGAAATAAAGTTAGGAGGGTTACCTTCTTCGGTCTTTGCTGCGTCGGGGGGCTGGAGAGTGGAGTGTGGGTTTGCCGTTTTGGAGCGACTTTTTTCCTAACACATAAAGGTCTAGTTTTAGGGTCTTGTGGGGGCCAAGCACTGAGGCCCGCGTCCTTCCGAGGGGAAAGCAATCCAGACCGGGATTGCAAGCACCCCCCCGGAAGAAACGCTGCCCAGCCTGGGGCAGAGTCAAAAGTGTCAGCACTGGACACAGGTGCGCCCGGCCCCGGAAGGGGGGGAGGCCACTAGCCCTTCTCAGGGCTCAGTCATAAAACACGCGAGTGTATACATGACGTTAAGCATACTATCTTGTCTAACATCAGAAGCATTTTTGTCCCCTTTTGGATCCCGACAAGGACGGACGTGTTTTTCTTAGCTCTCGGATTTAAGGATAATAATGGATGATACACCTCACACTAAGGATAGTGCACTAGGAAACTAAGGTAAAGTAAATTTTACTTAACTACTAAACTACTAAATTGATAAAAATCTATTTCAATCCAAATATAAATTAATTGCAGTTAGAAAAACCACGATCTACGAACTACTCAAGCCAACTAATACTGAAATTTATCAACCAAACTACTATTTTTTACTACTAACGAATTAAATATAATCCCTCTTCCAAACTCTACAAATTCTGTAACATTACAGATAAAAATGAAAGCTATTTATTAAAGAATCCCTCTATTCCTTTGTTCCCACGGAAAAATCCTTTGTTCCTTTGTTCTCAAGGAAGTTAACACGTGGGCGACTGTAGCATTGCTGAACAATGATACTACCTCAACACAGTAACCTCAAACAATATTAGGAATATAGAAATACATAATTGCACACTACTACAAGAATATTCAGTTAGTGCTTTTTAAAAAAAAAAATTTAAAAAAAAAAAAATAAAAAAATAAATAAATATAAATAAATAAATATAAATAAAATAACTAATTATCATTATACCAAAATTATATACATAATATAAACAGTCAAAATATAGATTGAACAGTGTTACTACTTCCCCATCTCAACCTTAAACAACATATTAGACATATTTAAGCATACAACCAGTATAGGGAGATACAAACAAGGCTGAGGGAAATAAATTTACCTCAAAAATATATACACAATAGGGGCGCTTAGGGTGTGAGCTGAATAGAGATACTTTATCGCAAGCAATAGACCTTAGCAATATATATATAAAAAAAACTAATAATAAATAATAAAAATTAATAATATTAATAATAATAATTGGAAGGTTGATGACGATGGGAGTTGGGCAAGCCCCAATAATAGTAGTAATAAAAACTATGTTTCAAAAAAAAAAAAAGTACAATAGAACTGAATCATCCATTATTATTCAGTAAATAACATAACATAAAGAAGAAACCTGAGAACCACACAGAGAGGAGACGAATGAAAACAACAAGATAGCTGAAACATTCCTACTGAAAATTCTTAAAATATTCAAATAAAGGGAATCTATAAGCCGGTATTGAAACCCTAATAACCCATCCCCGCATACAAACACCAAAATACTCGCAAACATCATACCTAGTCCATATCATAAAACAGGCGCTAGGACTCATACTAGCACAAGCTTGGGTGGATCCTGAAACCTATAAGCACCGTATAGGCTAAGATTTCCCACCATGATAGGGACATATAGGTCAAGACCGATAAACAAGGGTAACTCAGGAACATCCCCCCTGATATCCACAACTCCCAGGAGCGGAGTAGACCGAGAAAAAAAAAAAAATAGGGAAATATATATATATATATATATATATATATATATATATATATATATATATATATATATATATATATATATATATATATATATACGTATACGTGTGTGTGTGTATATATATGTGTATATGGTAAGTAATACGTAATAATCCCCATAGTCGTTCTAATGATAGGGGGATTAAATGAAAAGATTGTGTTTCATCAAAGCCAATTAATATACTGGAAGCTCTACCAGTGTATGTCCGAGGCGGAGAATTGGAGCCGACCAATTCTCAAACAAGTAAGACAGGGGGATACAGTCAGCTCCTATTGGAAACACCGAAGGAGGGAAGTAACCAAAACTAGAACAAGATGGCGGATACAACAAATAAGCAGAGGGATGATGCAGGTCCAGCCCAATCCGGCAAAATCAGGAAGCAATACCAGCACTACCCACGAAAATTCGGACAAACTCACAGGACCCTAGACATCCAGCACAATACAGGACGAACCGGAAAAAAAAAAAGAAGAAAAAAGTGGGAAAAAAAAGAAAGATAAAAAAAAAAAAAGGAAAAAAAAAGGAAAACCACCAAAAGAAAGGAATGAAAAGATTACTTTCTTATGCCAATTAAAATCAACTCTAATCAAGGATAGTTAGTCAGCTCCAGCTAACATCCAAAATACCCCCCCCGCACACACACAAAATAATCTACACTACAAAACAATCAAGGGAAACGCATAAAAACCCCCCAACCCCTTGCGTTCCCACAAACC
Organism: Potamilus streckersoni; assembly: GCA_016746295.1. Classification (NCBI taxonomy): domain Eukaryota; kingdom Metazoa; phylum Mollusca; class Bivalvia; order Unionida; family Unionidae; genus Potamilus; species Potamilus streckersoni. The sequence goes on from JAEAOA010001694.1 coordinate 5,773,475, forward strand.
CCCCCCCCTGGTACGGACAAGGCACAAACGCAAAACGAACAGTCCGGGCCACGCGGCCAACTGTTCAAAACAAGAAGCCAAAACCACTGTCTTCACTTTGGCACTGAAGGCAACAGGCCCTAATGCGACCCTTTTGAAATGGCGATCAAAAAAAAAAAAAATCAACCACAAAACAAAGCGTGCTAAATTTAATAAAGGTGGCCAACACCTAATTCTAGGTCAACATCTTTAGGACCATATAAGTACGCTAAGTACGCAAAATTTTAAAAAAAAAAAAAAAATTTTTTTCAAAATCCACAACTCAGGAATATTAGGACAATTGCACAGGTGGCTTACACATCATTGATATAAGGACACCTATAGGCAGAACTGGTCTCATTTGACCCTAACAAGCCCCCTAACTGAAATAAAGTTAGGAGGGTTACCTTCTTCGGTCTTTGCTGCGTGAGGGAGCGGAGGGGGAGCTGGTGAGTGGAGTGTGGGTTTGCCGTTTTGGAGCGACTTTTTCCTAACACATAAAGGTCAAGTTTTAGGGTCTTGTGGGGGCCAAGCACTGAGGCCCGCGTCCTTCCGAGGGGAAAGCGGTCCAGACCGGGATTGCAAGCACCCCCCCCCCGGAAGAAACGCTGCCCAGCCTGGGGCAGAGTCAAAAGTGTCAGCACTGGACACAGGTGCGCCCGGCCCCGGAAGGGGGGAGGCCACTAGCCCTTCTCAGGGCTCAGTCATAAAACACGCGAGTGTATACATGACTTTAAGCATACTATCTTGTCTTGTCTAACATCAGAAGCTATTCCTCTTGCTGTCCATTTGAGCCCGACCATTTCGTTTCTTGGGTGGAGCAGGCTCAGTCCAATGGGGGTGGTGGTGGCCAGGGGGACCATGTTGCACAGACCTTAACACCTAAAAGGCTTTAGTATTAATATATAGTGATAACTATACTTCGTAAACTTGTTCGTTGTGTAGTTTTGTACTTTGGTGTTTTTTAAATCTATATATAGTAAAATATAATGGCTGATTTAATTTACTTTCTATTCGTTTCCAAATTTCAATATATTTAGGGTATATGGGGCCTCCTAAAACTCTCAGTGTCCCGGGCCTCCCTAAATTTCTAGAGCATTCCAGAAAAGTGCGTGCAATCACAGGAGTCTGCAGTTTTATCAACAAAGCACGAGGAAATTTCTGACTACATGAAATCACCTTAACGGTATTATAGAAATTTCTGACTACATGACTCGACGGACGGACAACTCTCTCTCTCTCTCTCTCTCTCTCTCTCTCTCTCTCTCTCTCTCTCTCTCTCTCTCTCTCTCTCTCTCTCTCTCTCTCTCTATATATATATATATATATATATATATATATATATATATATATATATATATATATATATATATATAGTTGTTGTTGTTGTTGGGCTTAACGCCATTTCTCAGCACATGATAGGCTATTCATGGCGGCCAGTAATAATGGTGGAGGAAGAAACCGGTAAAACAATGACAGCAACAACACGATAAGGAAAATATTTGTAGGCAAGGAAATAACCTTTGTTTGTTTCTTATGTTTATTATTCCTGTAGTGGGATAAAAGTACATGCATGCTTTATTAGTGTCGCCATGCGAACTGGGAAGTTGGATATAAAGAGTTTCATATTAATTGGCTGGGGAAACTGTTGTTTATTACTATAGTTTATCTGTCATATGATAGTAGTGTTTGTTTAATTAGTTACTTTAATGTTTAACATTTCCTTAAATATCCCTATACAGGAACGTAGTTTCTTATTCCCGTGGGGGTCAGGATTGGGCCTTCTCGCGTACTAGCCCCCTATCACACCCATTTTTCCTGTCCCATCATTCCTTTGGGCCGAGTTCCTCCTCTCATTATCCTGACAATTCAGATTGGGCAATTTTAATGTAACTCCTGTTATTTTAGTGACTATAGATGTAATTTTCCAATCATTAGTTGTACTATCTGAGTTGTCATGCAGACAGCTATACTATTACTATGTATTACTATCTTTTCTTGTTATTAGTTCTAGGCACTATATCTTAAAATTAGTAATTTAGTTGGTTATTTTTGCCTTTATTTTTGTGTTTGTGTCCGAATCCGGGGATTATATTTTTCCTCTCTTTTTAATGGCACGACTGATTGTCAAACTTGGATTTAGGCCGGTTCGGCCATAGGGCAATATGGCCGGTTAACGTACGCACCTGGTACTACATATTCATCAAATGGGTACTAAGCACTCAATCGACGTCTTACTTTGTGCACCGCACGCTTATTAAATACACATGTCGAGAAAAGGAGTAAAACGGCTACAGAGGTAGCCTCGACATCTATGGATGTCTTCATGTGTTCCAAGGTTGAAATTTTTTATGCCATTTGCCATTTATAGGAAAATTCGTTTACATATACGTTAGCATTGTATGTGTATATATATATATATATATATATATATATATATATATATATATATATATATATATATATATATATATATATATATATATATATATAATTTTGAAAACAAGCTCTGTACTGTGGATGTAAGTAAGAGTTCGGTGGTTAGATGAGGATTGTACATATATATATATATATATATATATATATATATATATATATATATATATATATATATATATATATATATATATATATATATATATATAGTTAATACAAAATGAGTATTTCCATTTTAATTACTCTTTTGTGCAGTTGAGTTGTACCCTGGTGGTTGTATACTTAATTGCATTGCAGTTTTATTTTGTTTTTGTTTTTGTTCATAATCGTTGCCAATTTGTTCGACTGGATTAATATTCGCAATTTGTGCTATTTAATTTCTCGCTGATGGATACCTTTTCAGTGCCCATCGACATTTTAATGTATGTATCAGATACCTTTTAATTCGCATGTCCAGAAGAGGTTTAAAAGAGGAAGGGTAGGAGAGGGCTACACCCCAACAACACCATATTCTTACCGTTGTTCCAGGTTTAGATTTTTCTAAAAGTTGCCCTCTTGAATTTTGAAAATACAGAGCCTGTAGTTTTTGGCATTTGGGTTAGTAATATAATATGTTTTTGTAACCACTTGCACCTTTGTCTAGTAGTGAAGATTTTAAATTAGTTCAATCCGTGCCACCTTGTGTGGCTGGGCCTGGTGGTTTAGGTTTATGACCACATTGTGCTACTTTGTGGTGTAGTTTGTCAAGCGTAATTATTGGTGCACTTGTTTGCTTATATCTTTTTGGGGTTAGTAATCCGGTAACGCATTGTATGAGTGGCTCTGATATTAGAATTTGGCCACCTTATATTCTTCCTAAATTTGGGGTCAAATTAGTAGGCCCTAAGGTTATTTCTTTTTTAGTAAATCAAGTATTGCCACCTTGTGCTGTGGGGCGTGATGGTCTGGGCTTTCACTTAGGAAAATTACTGAGCACACACACACACACACACACACACACACACTCTCTCTCTCTCTCTCTCTCTCTCTCTCTCTCTCTCGCTCTCTCTCTCTCCTCCCCTCTAAACTTGATAAAAGGTTAAAGCTGTTCTTGACTATCACGCATGAACACGCGTGACTTTTTAGAACATAGGCATATTTCATTAAACAGACCTCTCTGACCGTGAATGAAAACGTGGTATCCTGATGATCACCAACTTCCAAGATATAAAAAGGGCTGTGGGCTAGTGATTCTCAGTGTGACTTAAGGCTTCAGAGTGTCGTGTCTATTTCTTACAGGTAAGAAAATTATGCTTTATACTCACTCTTAAAAGTTAAAGATTTTATAGTAAGTTGTAATATCTTCTGAATTAGTTTTATTTTATCAATATAATGTAATAGTGAGTTCTCTTTTTCTACTATGAAATATTTTACTGATTTGATATTTTACTGAATTGATGTTCATTGTATTTATAATGTAATATTATTGAGAGTTCCCTTCTTCCACAATCATAATGTAATGAAAGATTTTACAGCTTCGATGATCATTAGTATTTGTTTGAAATAATTACCAGCTTCATGTTATAATTTAATTGAGAATAAATATATATTCTTTAAATAATTAGTATAACACTCACAGATCTTTTCCAGGTCGTTATCTTACGTTAAATAGAATAAAATACATTTATTACTGTTATTGAATTTTAGGCTCTTTGAATATTTAAATCACTTGTATTCAAAAATGCAGAGAAACGAATAAACAAATGAAGTAGTAGGTTGTGGAAAACTATTATTGTAATATGTATTGTATGTAGTTTCAACATAAATAAATTTATATGTTGTATCTTTAGAATGTAGTTCTATATATCAATAAAGTGCGACTTCAGGCTTCAGAGAGTGTCGTGTCTATTTCTTACAGATTCTTGGTACCTTCTCGTAGTCAAGCTTCCCCACCAAAAAGATGTAGTTGTATTGACACTATTTGTGTGACACCTTATCTTTAAGAGAGCCGAACTTCTTCTCTCTCTCTTTCTCTCTTTCTCTCTCTCTCTCTCTCTCTCTCTCTCTCTCTGATCAAGAGTCAAGGCTTCTCTTAAAGTAGCGATAAATTCCTTCTCATAGCCAGAAATGAGAAGAAGGTTACGATATAAAACATCTAAACAACAAGACAGAGTTTTCTCATCATAATAATAGTGGTGGAGAATGACATTTCTTACAGTTATTGAATAATAAAAGTGGTGGATGAATAACATGAATACAGGTGTCAAAACACATAATTATGATCCAAGAGGGAGACTCGCACCAGAACCATTACGGCCAGCAAACTTCGCCCAATTATGGTATTGACTTGCCTCCGAACACTACAATACGACCCTATTCATATGACCGTTTCTTCATTACAACTGCCGCTCCTGTTGCACTTGTCCGACCGCTATCTACAGATCGCCAGTAACCATGTATACGTTATGAACAACGTCCATTTTAGTTTCAGTGATTCATACTCCATTCGATTATGATTCCTTTGATTCTACGCAGACTACGACTGATAACCTGAGCATGCTAAGCAGACGATTCCCAAATTAGAACAACTTCCTCACTCATTTTAGAAACTACAGCAACCAGAAATATCACAACGGAACGAATAGGATTACAACTATGAGAGGATTGCGACATAAAATGCATACATCGCCTATGAGAATTCTTTTCGCAGTAACACCTGAGACTACGACATTCCGAATGCATACAGTGCTAAGTACAGCTCCAAATTTGACCTAACTACAACCCAAAATGAATTACCTCTATCCGTGCTATAAACAGATTTTTATGGATCCAGCAGCGACATCTACGCTCTCATAAGATCAGCGACAACAGCATTAACAGTCTCCTTCCCAGTGAAAGTGACTTTAACATTTTGAACTCTTTCGGTATTAGAGGCAATAGATGTATTGTTTGCTATTAGTTCATATCAAGAATATTTCTTCATTGTGGTATATCTCACAAAGGTATGATTTTTCTATCTCTTATTTTGATTTTTTAAAAAAGACAAATTGAAAGTTAGTGCGTAAATTTCAAACGATTAACAACACTAATCTAAATTATGCTATAGTTTATTTTTTATTGAGTAAATAACCTTGTTGTACTTACTGCCATTAACATAATTGCGTTTTGATACTGGAAACAAAGTAATTGATAATCAGTCTAGAAAATTAGTTGGGTTAAAAGTTCAGAACGTGAATGACCACTTACAACTGGAAGGTTATAGACAATGTATGATCCAAAAGGGTCGTTCACTTAGGAAAATTACTGAGCATGCACACTCCCTCTCTCTCTCTCCTTCTCTCCCCTTCCCTCTAAACTTGATAAAAGGTTAAAGCTGTCCTTGACTATCACGCATGAACACGCGTGACTTTTTAGAACATAGGCATAGTTCATTAGACAGACCTCCCTGACCTTGAATGAAAACGTGGTATACTGATGATCACCAGCTTCCAAGATATAAAAAAGGGCTGTGGGCTAGTGATTCTCAGTGTGACTTCAGGCTTCAGAGAGTGTCGTGTCCATTTCTTACAGGTAAGAAAATTATGCTTTATACTCACTCTTAAAAGTTAAAGATTTTATAGTAAGTTATAATATCCTTCTGAATTATTTTTTTTATCAATATAATGTAATAGTGAGTTCTCTTTTTCTACTATGAAATATTTTACTGATTTGATATTTTACTGAATTGATGTTCATTGTATTTATAATGTAATATTATTGAGAGTTCCCTTCTTCCACAATCATAATGTAATGAAAGATTTTACAGCTTCGATGATCATTAGTATTTGTTTGAAATAATTACCAGCTTCATGTTATAATTTAATTGAGAATAAATATATATTCTTTAAATAATTAGTATAACACTCACAGATCTTTTCCAGGTCGTTATCTTACGTTAAATAGAATAAAATACATTTATTACTGTTATTGAATTTTAGGCTCTTTGAATATTTAAATCACTTGTATTCAAAAATGCAGAGAAACGAATAAACAAATGAAGTAGTAGGTTGTGGAAAACTATTATTGTAATATGTATTGTATGTAGTTTCAACATAAATAAATTTATATGTTGTATCTTTAGAATGTAGTTCTATATATCAATAAAGTGAGACTTCAGGCTTCAGAGAGTGTCGTGTCTATTTCTTACAGATTCTTGGTACCTTCTCGTAGTCAAGCTTCTCTACCAAAAAGATGTAGTTGTATTGACACTATTTGTGTGACACCTTATCTTTAAGAGAGCCGAACTTCTTCTTCTCTCTCTCTCTCTCTCTCTCTCTCTCTCTCTCTCTCTCTCTCTCTCTCTCTCTCTCTCTCTCTCTCTCTCTCTCTGATCAAGAGTCAAGGCTTCTCTTAAAGTAGCGATAAATTCCTTCTCATAGCCAGAAATGAGAAGGTTACGATATAAAACATCTAAACAACAAGACAGAGTTTTCTCATCATAATAATAGTGGTGGAGAATGACATTTCTTACAGTTATTGAATAATAAAAGTGGTGGATGAATAACATGAATACAGGTGTCAAAACACATAATTATGATCCAAGAGGGAGACTCGCACCTGAACCATTACGGCCAGCAGACTTCGCCCAATTATGGTATTGCCTTGCCTCCGAACACTACAATACGACCCTATTCATATGACCGTTTCTTCATTACAACTGCCGCTCCTGTTGCACTTGTCCGACCGCTATCTACAGATCGCCAGTAACCATGTATACGTTATGAACAACGTCCATTTTAGTTTCAGTGATTCATACTCCATTCGATTATGGTTCCTTTGATTCTACGCAGACTACGACTGATAACCCGAGCATGCTAAGCAGACGATTCCCAAATTAGAACAACTTCCTCACTCATTTTAGAAACTACAGCAACCAGAAATATCACAACGGAACGAATAGGATTACAACTATGAGAGGATTGCGACATAAAATGCATACATCGCCTATGAGAATTCTTTTCGCAGTAACACCTGAGACTACGACATTCCGAATGCATACAGTGCTAAGTACAGCTCCAAATTTGACCTAACTACAACCCAAAATGAATTACCTCTATCCGTGCTATAAACAGATTTTTATGGATCCAGCAGCGACATCTACGCTCTCATAAGATCAGCGACAACAGCATTAACAGTCTCCTTCCCAGTGAAAGTGACTTTAACATTTTGAACTCTTTCGGTATTAGAGGCAATAGATGTATTGTTTGCTATTAGTTCATATCAAGAATATTTCTTCATTGTGGTATATCTCACAAAGGTATGATTTTTCTATCTCTTATTTTGATTTTTTTAAAAAAGACAAATTGAAAGTTAGTGCGTAAATTTCAAACGATTAACAACACTAATCTAAATTATGCTATAGTTCATTTTTTATTGAGTAAATAACCTTGTTGTACTTAATGCCATTAACATAATTGCGTTTTGATACTGGAAACAAAGTAATTGATAATCATTCTAGAAAATTAGTTGGGTTAAAAGTTCAGAACGTGAATGACCACTTACAACTGGAAGGTTATAGACAATGTATGATCCAAAAGGGTCGTTCACTTAGGAAAATTACTGAGCATGCACACTCCCTCTCTCTCTCTCTCTCCTTCTCTCCCCTCCCCTCTAAACCTGATAAAAGGTTAAAGCTGTCCTTGACTATCACGCATGAACACGCGTGACTTTTTAGAACATAGGCATAGTTCATTAGACAGACCTCCCTGACCTTGAATGAAAACGTGGTATACTGATGATCACCAGCTTCCAAGATATAAAAAAGGGCTGTGGGCTAGTGATTCTCAGTACGACTTCAGGCTTCAGAGTGTCGTGTCCATTTCTTACAGGTAAGAAAATTATGCTTTATACTCACTCTTAAAAGTTAAAGATTTTATAGTAAGTTGTAATATCCTTCTGAATTAGTTTTTTTTATCAATATAATGTAATAGCGAGTTCTCTTTTTCTACTATGAAATATTTTACTGATTTGATATTTTACTGAATTAATGTTCATTGTATTCATAATGTAATATTATTGAGAGTTCCCTTCTTCCACAATCATAATGTAATGAAACATTTTACAGCTTCGATGTTCATTAGTATTTGTTTGAAATAATTACCAGCTTCATGTTATAATTTAATTGAGAATAAATATATATTCTTTAAATAATAAGTATAACACTCACAGATCTTTTCCAGGTCGTTATCTTACATTAAATATAATAAAATACATTTATTACAGTTTTTGAATTTTAGGCTCTTTGAATATTTAAATCACTTGTATTCAAAAATGCAGAGAAATGAATAAACAAATGAAGTAGTAGGTTGTGGAGAACTATTATTGTAATATGTATTGTATGTAGTTTCAACATAAATAAATTTATATGTTGTATCTTTAGAATGTAGTTCTATATATCAATAAAGTGCGACTTCATGCTTCAGAGAGTGTCGTGTCTATTTCTTACAGATTCTTGGTACCTTCTCGTAGTCAAGCTTCTCTACCAAAAAGATGTAGTTGTATTGACACTATTTGTGTGACACCTTATCTTTAAGAGAGCCGAACTTCTTCTTCTCTCTCTCTCTCTCTCTCTCTCTCTCTCTCTCTCTCTCTCTCTCTCTCTCTCTCTCTCTCTCTCTCTCTCTCTCTCTCTCTGATCAAGAGTCAAGGCTTCTCTTAAAGTAGCGATAAATTCCTTCTCATAGCCAGAAATGAGAAGAAGGTTACGATATAAAACATCTAAACAACAAGACAGAGTTTTCTCATCATAATAATAGTGGTGGAGAATGACATTTCTTACAGTTATTGAATAATAAAAGTGGTGGATGAATAACATGAATACAGGTGTCAAAACACATAATTATGATCCAAGAGGGAGACTCGCACCAGAACCATTACGGCCAGCAAACTTCGCCCAATTATGGTATTGACTTGCCTCCGAACACTACAATACGACCCTATTCATATGACCGTTTCTTCATTACAACTGCCGCTCCTGTTGCACTTGTCCGACCGCTATCTACAGATCGCCAGTAACCATGTATACGTTATGAACAACGTCCATTTTAGTTTCAGTGATTCATACTCCATTCGATTATGGTTCCTTTGATTCTACGCAGACTACGACTGATAACCTGAGCATGCTAAGCAGACGATTCCCAAATTAGAACAACTTCCTCACTCATTTTAGAAACTACAGCAACCAGAAATATCACAACGGAACGAATAGGATTACAACTATGAGAGGATTGCGACATAAAATGCATACATCGCCTATGAGAATTCTTTTCGCAGTAACACCTGAGACTACGACATTCCGAATGCATACAGTGCTAAGTACAGCTCCAAATTTGACCTAACTACAACCCAAAATGAATTACCTCTATCCGTGCTATAAACAGATTTTTATGGATCCAGCAGCGACATCTACGCTCTCATAAGATCAGCGACAACAGCATTAACAGTCTCCTTCCCAGTGAAAGTGACTTTAACATTTTGAACTCTTTCGGTATTAGAGGCAATAGATGTATTGTTTGCTATTAGTTCATATCAAGAATATTTCTTCATTGTGGTATATCTCACAAAGGTATGATTTTTCTATCTCTTATTTTGATTTTTTAAAAAAGACAAATTGAAAGTTAGTGCGTAAATTTCAAACGATTAACAACACTAATCTAAATTATGCTATAGTTTATTTTTTATTGAGTAAATAACCTTGTTGTACTTACTGCCATTAACATAATTGCGTTTTGATACTGGAAACAAAGTAATTGATAATCAGTCTAGAAAATTAGTTGGGTTAAAAGTTCAGAACGTGAATGACCACTTACAACTGGAAGGTTATAGACAATGTATGATCCAAAAGGGTCGTTCACTTAGGAAAATTACTGAGCATGCACACTCCCTCTCTCTCTCTCCTTCTCTCCCCTTCCCTCTAAACTTGATAAAAGGTTAAAGCTGTCCTTGACTATCACGCATGAACACGCGTGACTTTTTAGAACATAGGCATAGTTCATTAGACAGACCTCCCTGACCTTGAATGAAAACGTGGTATACTGATGATCACCAGCTTCCAAGATATAAAAAAGGGCTGTGGGCTAGTGATTCTCAGTGTGACTTCAGGCTTCAGAGAGTGTCGTGTCCATTTCTTACAGGTAAGAAAATTATGCTTTATACTCACTCTTAAAAGTTAAAGATTTTATAGTAAGTTATAATATCCTTCTGAATTATTTTTTTTATCAATATAATGTAATAGTGAGTTCTCTTTTTCTACTATGAAATATTTTACTGATTTGATATTTTACTGAATTGATGTTCATTGTATTCATAATGTAATATTATTGAGAGTTCCCTTCTTCCACAATCATAATGTAATGAAACATTTTACAGCTTCGATGTTCATTAGTATTTGTTTGAAATAATTACCAGCTTCATGTTATAATTTAATTGAGAATAAATATATATTCTTTAAATAATAAGTATAACACTCACAGATCTTTTCCAGGTCGTTATCTTACGATAAATATAATAAAATACATTTATTACAGTTTTTGAATTTTAGGCTCTTTGAATATTTAAATCACTTGTATTCAAAAATGCAGAGAAATGAATAAACAAATGAAGTAGTAGGTTGTGGAAAACTATTATTGTAATATGTATTGTATGTAGTTTCAACATAAATAAATTTATATGTTGTATCTTTAGAATGTAGTTCTATATATCAATAAAGTGCGACTTCATGCTTCAGAGAGTGTCGTGTCTATTTCTTACAGATTCTTGGTACCTTCTCGTAGTCAAATTTCTCCACCAAAAAGATGTAGTTGTATTGACACTATTTGTGTGACACCTTATCTTTAAGAGAGCCGAACTTCTTCTTCTTCTTCTTCTTCTTCTTCTCTCTCTCTCTCTCTCTCTCTCTCTCTCTCTCTCTCTCTCTCTCTCTCTCTCTCTCTCTCTCTCTCTCTCTCTCTCTCCGATCAAGAGTCAAGGCTTCTCTTAAAGTAGCAATAAATTCCTTCTCATAGCCAGAAATGAGAAGAAGGTTACGATAAAAACATCTAAACAACAAGACAGAGTTTTCTCATCATGATATATATAAAAGCTGGTTAAGGTGTACGTTTTATTGCTTTGTTCTCCCGTCTGTTCCCCGATACTCATGTTCTGTTAAGGGAAAGAGAAAGAAAGAATTGTTAATTATAAATAGAACGATTATGCTTGTATGGATTAGCGGTGTTTGGTTAGTGGGAGAATAGTCCAATAGATGTAGAAGATGTTACATAGAGTTTAGGTCAGCGTTATCTGTTTATTGTCAATTTGTTGTTTATGTCGTGAATGAGTGTCGTTTACATGACTAATTCTGACATTGATTATTTTTTTATTTATGTAATGACGTGCCCATGTTATTTCATCTTAGTGGATGTCGAGGTTTATATTGCCCCAAAAGGTGGGATTAGCCGCATCCGTGTACCTGTACCACTAACTGAACTGGTATTACAGTCCCCTCCCACTTGGTTGAACTCCATATCACCCAGAATAGATATGTCGGTGATATTAGCCCATTTTAATTATTTGTCTTATTCTTGACGATTAGGGGTTGGAACTTGAAATAATTTGTTCCATGGCTCTGTTGAGGGCCGCATTGCTGAAGATGCCAATGAGTAAACGTCTGGGTAGTTGTCCTTGGAAAACATGATCTTCGATTTTGGATAGGAACCCAGAAGCAGTGGTGAAGATTTTCAATTACTCTTGTCGTATCAGATATAAAAACTAATGTCGCTTCACACTTTACGTTAAACTTCTACGCGTCAGAACTAAACTCTGGTTCCAGTGATGATATTGTTATATTTGTTAGTACTGGTCATCAGATGGAACACGATATTACTTTGATTTAGTCTCAGGTGTATACACGAGATTACTTTGATTTAGTCTCAGGTGTACATATAATCAATTCAACATACTTGTTAATGCAACCACATGTTTAAACGCAAACGACACATCCGTTCTAATCTGTTTACTTTTGGGATTTTGTTTCGACGGTCATTAAATCCAATATTATGGTCAAAATCATGATTTACAATTGAGCAAGTTTGGTTGAAGTTGTCTAACGTGTCAGGATTCCCTACCACAATCAAACATCCAAATGTGTGTTCTTCGCTTCTTTTCCAAAGGTCAAGAACTTGTTCAGGTGCGCTCGGTAGGGGTTAAGTATCAATGCTGATGTCGATTAGTTTATTCAAGTACATATGCACTTCATAAAACCATGAATACATGAAATTGTTTTCGGGACCTATTCTGGTAGTGGCGCCCGGACTGGTTGTATCCACTTTAAGAACTTTAACTTTCAGGTGCAAGTGACTGTTATTCAGATCGATTTATCCTTTGATTTAAACTTCCACAGGGGTTGAGAGTCGAAGACGACACAGTAGGAAAATATATTCCTTGGGATTATTGCATCATCATAATCGTGGGTGGAATGTGGAGTCAAACTCCAATTCGTGGACCTTCACCCCTCAACTAAAACGCTCTTTTTAGTCTTCTCGTCACGAGTCAATAAATCTGGCTCTGGCTAACGAAGTAGTACAGGGTAAACCTTTCGGATTATTAGGTCAGTGTTTGAACGACTTTAGTCGACTTTCAACGTCACAAACTCAGTCGCTTCTTCGTAATTGACTAAGATCAAATCTTCACAGACGATTTCCAAGTGCTACATTAATTCTCCTTTGTCGTCCACCAATTGAATGTGGCGGCTTGGATCTGCCAAGTATTCCGTCTTGGATGATAACGGACCTTGCGCCAGTATTTCACACAAACACTTGGAGATGACTTTGGCAGACAATAGTCTTTCTTTGTTTTTATCACGTGTTTGAAAGTGGTGCCTTCTAAGGATCGGTACCGTTCTTTGAAGTTGCTTTTGTGTTATGGAATTTATCACGAAGATTGATAGCCATTAGCTTCTTGTTTCAGTTGGAGAAATTCGTTTAAGTGGTTGGAGAAAATCCTTGTACTGGATCCGTCGTGATTTTGATAATGTTCTGTGCTATGAAAGTGCTAAGTTAGGTGTAAATTAACAATTGGCAACCACAATCTCGGCATGAAACAATTCTACACTCAACCACGTTCCTCTCAAGCGCGTTCTTCATCACTGTAGCAACAAAGTTAGTCTTGATTACATGTTTCGGCACACGTAAACATCAGTTTTCCTTGGCAATGATGTGGTATGACATGATGATATAAGCTGTATTTAATCAATCCTTCAAATTGACGAATGTATTCCATGTTTATATCCTCTACAAACATTTCAGGTCCAGTTTTCCTAAAACTTATTCCTAAAACCTATCTTACATAGTATCTACTTGTATTGTTTGGCTCTGTTATATTTTCGTATGCTTCCCCATGATATTATCCATTCTGCGGTTTCATTCTTCTGGACTTAGGTTCACCCTCGATGATGGCACTGGATTAAAAATACATCTGCGCCTCTCGAATGTGAAAATAATCTTCAAAAGCATCTGGACTTTTTGGGAGGATTTGTACTCTTGGAGGAGATGCAAGGCGTTGTTTTAGAATCACCAGTGTTGTCTTTCAAATCACAGACAAGTGCTTACGTTAACATTTCAGTTAGGGTATGAGGCGACACTGAAAATTGTAGTCACCTGTTGGTTTATTCTTCTGGTTTCTTCTCAGTAAAGTGCTAGTTTGCTGTTGTAGGCTGCATAAGGTCATGCTGGGTGATCGCATCCTTGTGTGGTGGCACTGATTGCAAACTACAGCGAGTCGTTGATCTGGACTCTGATATGTCCTGACTGGAGAAGGTTGTGTCTGCAGTTGAGTCTGTATTAACTAGAAGCAGAAGTTACTTTGTAAGGGCACAATATTTATCAAAAATAGTATAAAGTTGCAATAGGAAAAAAAAGGTTAATCTTAATATATTTTAGTGGAAATTACTTTCAAAATAATTTAATAAAAATTAACTTTAAATAGAGTTTAGAGAAAATTTCTTTATTATTGCTTTTACTCAAACACTCTGTCCTATTAATGAACAAAAGAATTCTTTCTTTTTTCGAATGACCCTGTTTACCAGAAAAAAGTGGATTGAAGCTGTGTGATCGTATAGGTGATGGAAGGAAAAGTTGTATCATTTATGACGGAGTATAGTCAATTTGGCCCAAAGATAATTCGACCCAAGACAATTCGGCTCAAATTGGGCTGAAATTAAGACAATTCAGCCCAACTCGAAAGACAATTCGACTCAACAATTGTTTGAACAAGTTGTTTTCTTCGATCAACAAGTAGATACTATATAAGATAGGTTTTAGGAATAAGTTTTAGGAAAAACACCAAATTTAAACCAATTAAATTATCTTGATATTCTTTAAAAGAAAATAATCATAATTCGTAATGTACATTTATATGAGAGAAAACACAAACTGACATCTTGCTCGTTCTAATTAAAATATTTATATACATTTTTAATTCTAAAAAACATATGGATCTGCACAACACCATTCTCAATTTATGTCTTCCGGTCAAATTATCAACATTGATTTATAAAACAATAATATTTAACAGATAATATTCTACGGAATACATATTAATTTTTAGGGGTAGGGTACATGAGATATTATAACAAATATATTTAATTTTAGGCTGTAGGCTGTGACACTGCTGAACATAATACACACTCGATTACACGAGAGAGAGAGAGAGAGAGAGAGAGAGAGAGAGAGAGAGAGAGAGAGAGAGAGAGAGAGAGAGAGAGAGAGAGAGAGAGAGAGAGAGAGAGCATTTTGGCAGTGTTTAGTTTCGACAATAGGAAGCAGTTAATTTTATTTATTTTTTTTTCAATTTGTATTAGTGAGTGCGCTTGTAAATTGAAAGCTTGTCATTATCAGTCAATATCGTCAATCATATTTGCTCCGTTATTCCATACAAATAAGAAAGGAAATATTTTCATGTTGAACTTATGAATCCCCCACCAACTTTACGTTAAATTGATAAACAAACACTTATTTGAAAATAAAATGAAAGAAACTAACCTTACATTGTTATCATTTATTCCTTCTTTTTCATCATGCGAAATTTATTAAAAGAAAAAAATGTATCCACTAACTTCGTATATGTAGTGGATGCCGGCTTGCATATATATCCTTATTGTAGTGTGGATCGCTTAGATCAGATAACAACATTCTAAAAGAGACGAAAATATCACCCGATTGCTTGAAGGCACCTGCCATTCACCCGTGATAAGTTACAAGGTGCAACCTGACCTAGGTTGCATTGTATCCAAGTTAACCATGCGACGGTATCTTGCAAATAAAAGTCCTTGTTTTAAAATACATTCACCGTGAGTGTAAATCATAATCTGATCGCTAGCACGGGTTTCAAAAAAAAACAAAAAAACACAGAAACACAAAATGTATTTGTTTGGGCGAAGGGGGGGGGGCATCTGTCTGGTGCCCTCTCCCCAAAAAAAGTATGGTTAAAGCAAGTTATTGTTGTGTAAACTATTTATCCAATAAAAAATCGATTTCAATTAGATTTGGCAAACAAATATAAACTCGGGTGACGAATAAACACAACTGGCCGCGAGCAATAAACTCCTCGCTCAAACTTACTGACCGGATATGAAATACCGACGTTATTTTATTACAAAGCAAACAAACCCCGGAAGATGACTTTGGTCTTGCTCCGATTTTGTTTTTCTTATGAAGTCAGCCGACTCAAGGAAGCCAAATTTGATTCCTTTTTATTCTTTTATGTGTGCCAATTTCTTATTCTTCTTCTTTTTTTAATAAATTCGGCCGACATAGGAAAGCCAAGCATTAATTCAAAACTCAATGTCACTATCCATGGAGAGCGAGAGCGTATCGCTTGGAGAAGAAACAGGAGAAATAGGAGAGAAAGAGAAAAAGAAAGAAAAAAGAAGAGAGAAGAAAAAACAATAGAAGAAAATGAAAGTAGAAGCGAAAATAGAATAGAAACGTAAATCGAAACTGAAACGGAAAACCAGGAAACGGAATCCAATATGGAAATGACATGGGCAGTAACGAAACCCAAAAAAGAATCTGACAGCACGAGTGCAATGGAGGGGGAGGGTACCACCCCACCTCCATAGAATCTACAGAGGGGGACCCACCTCCACCAAAAACTAGGCAATAATAGCTAATCATCAATAAATATTAACAAATAGTAATAAATAAATAACTATAATTTAATGGATAACTAAACCTTAACACGAGAGGTGCGGCACCTGGAGGTAGAACACAGATGGAAGGAACAAACTTCCAAATAGCCTTTTTTTTTTTTTTAAACACAAATGGAATAAATAAGGATAAAATAAATGAACTTTGCAATTTAAATATATATGATGATATTTTATTGCAGGAAACTCACAACGGCTTAACCAAAGATTTTATACAACAAATTGAGGAAAAATTTAATGCAATTCAATTGCATTAACAAGTAACCATAACTATGGCGACTTAGGAGGGGGAGTAAGAACAATAATAAAAAATATAAGAGAGGAGTAGTATGGGAAAGGAAAGAGGAGGAAGTTTTTTGAGGGAAAACTTCTACAAATTGAAAAAATAAAATCCATGTAATTAATACATACTTTCAGCAAATAAATATAAGAAACAGGAATTTATAGAAAATGTTGATAAATATATAAGTAAGTATTCAATGGAGATGTTTTTAATAGGAATGGATTTTAACTGGATGGAAGATGAAATTGACAGGATTGGCAACTTGGCAACAATTGATTCAAGATTTAGATAGATAATGATTAGATTAATAAAAAAATATGATTTAAGTGATATATACAGGAAACTAAATATGTTAAGGAAAGAATATACATATGAGTATAAAAATGGGAAAGCAAGCATATTGGATTAATTTTACGAGACAAACGTTAAGGAAGGAATATACAAGGAAGCCGGAATAACAAATATTAAAATCTCGGATCACACACTGATTGAATTAACCATGATATTAGATAATATAACTAAATGAGGAAAAGGATATGGAAACTCAACAATAAAGATTTAGAAGATGAGGACTTTAGAGGAGATATAAACAAATTAATAACTACATTTGTGGATAATGAAATTGAAAATATACCAACGAGTAAGGGGAACAGATGGGAGATAAAAAAAAGAATGGGACAAACTTTAAGATATATTTAAAATAAAGCAAAACAGTTTGCAAATAGAAGAGTAGAAGAACAAAAGAACGAAATAGAACATCTAGAGAGAAATCAAAAGAATAGTGAGAATAAAGAAATACAAAAAGAGATCAGAGATAAAATAAATAGGATAAATAATGAGATAGATAAAAAAAATAGGAAATAAAAGCAGGAAAATTTTCCGGATTATACACACAGGCACAATACTTAAACAAGCGAGAGGAATTAAGGAAGGGAGGAGAAAAAATTAACAGTAAAACTGCTAGACGAAACCAGGAAGTTACTAAAGGATAGAAAGGATATAGTTAAAGGGTACAGGGATACTACAAAGTCTCATATGCAACTCAAAATATTGAATAAAAAATGATTAAAAAATACCTAAATGAGGCCAAATGTGACAGAATTTCATCAGAACATAAGAACTTATGTGATGAATTCACCACCGGAGAATAAATAAGAAATACAAAAATGAAACTAGCAAAAAGAAAATCACCAGGAAGAGATGCGGAATTCTATCAAAAATTCCAAAGAGAGTAAACACCGATCCTAGAAAACCTGTATATTAATATTTTTCTTAAAATACTATGACAAAAAGAGAGAGAGAGAGAGAGAGAGAGAGAGAGAGAGAGAGAGAGAGAGAGAGAGAGAGAGAGAGAGAGAGAGAGAGAGAGAGAGAGAGAGAGAGAGAGAGAGAGAGATTTTAAAACAATTGGAGGCCCATCTCCCTCCTAAATATAGATTGTAAAATATTAAGTAGAATCCTAGCGAATAGGATTAAAAAAGGAATGTACAAAATAGCAAATATAAATCAGACATGTGGTGACTAGGGTAGAAATATACAAAGTAACATACTTAATATTAAAACTGTTTTAGAATATATAGAGTTCTGGTCAAAAAGGTGCCTTGGTGCTAGTAGACTAAGAAAAAACCTTTGATAGAATTGAACATAACTATATACAAAGTGTATTTAAAAAATTTGGTTTGGAGAAAACTTAAGGAAATGGACTGATATTCTGGACAGAGAAATTAAGACCAGAATACAGATAAATGGAGCACTATCGGAAGAATTTGAAATCCGAAGGTTAGTGAGGCAAGGATGCCTACTGTCAATGCTATTATACGTAATAGTGATAAAAATTTTGAGTATAAGGATAAGAACTAACCAATATATTGAAGGAAAAAGGATTCCAAATCTCCAATAGGAATTCAAAATGCTTCAACACGCAGATGATTGCACTAACTTTATAAAAGACTAAAATCCCTTTAAGCATCTAGAAAAGGAACATTAATCATTTGGTAAAGCATCAGGATAAAAATTAAACCACGCTAAAACAGAGATCCTAAAAATAGGAAAATGGAGGGGGAATCACCCAGGACTTCCCCCAAAAAATATTAAGGGTAGAGTAAAAGCTCTAGAGGTGTATTTTGGGTGAAAAGATAGAGTAGAAACCCAGAAAAATGTGATACGGATTATAAGAAGTAAAATGGAAATCTGGGTACAAACGCCGCTATGTATAATGGAGAGAGCACAAGTAGCCAAAACATACTTATATTTAAACATGAACTATATGATAAAATCCTTTGATTTTGAAAATAAAATTCTAGAGAAAATAGACAATCAGATAATTAAATACATATGGAATTTTAGAAATGCACTACATTGAAAAAGTTACTCGATATAAAGTAAATAAAAGAATGGGATTAGCATTGCCAAAATCCAATTTAATGAAACAAGCCAATATAATTAATCGTTTTAAAGAAGTAAATTGTAAACCAAGAACTCCATGGGAATATATATATATATATATATATATATATATATATATATATATATATATATATATATATATATATATATATATATATATATATATATATATATATATATATATACTGGCTCAGATTCTTAATTAGGAATAGGGGGATATTTATCAAATCAACCCATTGCCCATTGACAAAGAAAGTAGTAGCCCCAAGAAAAATTAATTATATTAGAGACCTTTTACACAAATTGCGAGATGTTAAACAAATATGGGAAATAGATAAGAAGGACACATAAAACTGGAATATGGATACAGTCATAAAAAATAGAAGGAGTAAAGTTAAAAATTAAAATTCGGGGTTAACTGGGACGTAGTGTGGACTAACTGGACAAATATAAAATTATTGAGAATACAGAGTATAATGTATGAATATGTATAAATATCTACAAAATATTTTGCCAAAGGGTGAAGCAGCAAAAAGAAGACATATGATAAAAATATACCTAAATGCCCAATGTGCAAAAGAGAAAGCTACACAAAAAATTACGTAATAACAGAATGCAAGAAAAATGAACAATAACGGGTTAAGATAATTCGACAAATAAAAAATAAGCAAATATTTCTTTAAAAAAAATGCAACTTGACTTGGATATTACAACAGGTAACAAAACAGTGAGAGAAATAATTAGCTACCTTGTGGAAACAATGAACGCCCGTGGTCAGGTAGTAGTGATTGAAAAATAAATGTAAATTAAAAATCGATGTTATAACTATAACCACTAATAATTTAGAACAATATCTAACACAGGTCATCCAATAAATCTAATCTATAATAAACAAAATCTAATTACTCTTTTGTCTATTTGCGGGACAGGGAACCTACACATGGAAGCAGTAAAAGACATGGACATCGAGGGGCTATGCCACAAGGTGCCACGCGAAGTGGACAGGCATGCGAAAGAGCCTCAGAAAAATATGTGTAGCACATGGACATGCAGTAAACATATACGGGAAATAGGGAACGCAACTAAAATGGGTGAACCAGACTAACAACTAACCAAAGCCTAAAATAAAACATTTTTTCTTCTTTTTTTCTCCCTTTTTTAACTTTTAAAATATAGGTTTGTGGCTTGTCTTTATGTCTTTAGTATTTTGTAATATAAAGAAATTTGAAAGCATGTAAATAAAATGGGTGACACGAATAAATAAAGAAAATGTTACTCACTACACTATGCATATCAAGCATCCTCATCATGATAATAGCTATTATTAGCATTTATTTATCATAAGGAGAGAGAGAGAGAGAGAGAGAGAGAGAGAGAGAGAGAGAGAGAGAGAGAGAGAGAGAGAGAGAGAGAGAGAGAGAGAGAGAGAGAGAGAGAGAACAAACACCAATAAATGATGGCACTGAGTCGGTGTTATATAAGCTTGTGCTATGTATGCTTTGTCGTGACGGTATATGAGCTGGTGCATGCATGCAGGCAAGGCGATGGGTGCCCTTTACTCGCGGACCTGGGTTCGAAATTCGGTAGAATACAAATTTAATTTCTCTAACATGTATGATAGTATTGTTTGTATTAAACTATGATTTCTGCCCACTATTATCAAGATTCTACTACAGAATCCAGGGATAGCACTGTCTGTTCTGTCTGGTATATATTTATAATTCTTTATATATATATATATATATATATATATATATATATATATATATATATATATATATATATATATATATATATATATATATATATATATATATATATATGAGTGTATGTATGTATGTATGTATGTATGCATATATGTATGTGTGTGTGTGTCTGTGTGTGTACAGGGAATACAGTAGAAAAACTTGGGAGATCTTTTGATTTGATACAACTACCGTCCTAACAAAACATTATATAGCAAAAACACGATATAGCATACACATGACTTTGGAGACATCTAGGACATGTCACAAAAATTTGGAAAAGGCGAGAGAGTCTGAGAAAGTAATTGAAACTTGATTGGATGAACGAACCTTTAGATACATTAGGGAAAAATACCCCGTCAAAAATATCAAAATTTTTTTAAAATCATAATTCTTTTTTTAAGATAATACATTACATGTACACCATAAAAGTGGGGAAACATAAACACATGAATTACTTTTTCCTATTTTTTTTTTTGCTAAGGGGGGGGGGGCATCTGTCTGGTGCCCCCACCAAGTACTTCGTCTTGTGGGGATAAATGTACCTAATTTATGTTTGGCGTGCTCTATAGGTGGGAAATCGTAGCTAAGAGAAAGTAACAGCAGTGCATTTTTCTATTTCGAGTAATTAAATTATTATTTCTTCTTTACACTTGATAATTGTTTGTTTTTGGGTTTTTTTTGTTCTTTTTGTGCGAGTATAACTACTTTTAATCATGTAATGCAAATCTGATGTAAAAAGAAAAATGTTGGAGTATGGCCGGTGACCTTTAATATGCCGACCAGTGGGATAGCGGGCACCATCCATTTTTTAAGTTATTACGTTTTGAACGGAAATGAAGATATATGACTAAGTTTCATCTTGTTTTCTTTCAATCCATACTGCAATACCATCCTATTATTTTTGCCATAGTACCGCGTTATATCTGGAATCATGTTATACTGGAGAATGTTTTGCTGTGAAGTAGGCCTATATGGCGACGGACATATAACTGGAGATTTAAAGAACTCATTTTTTCTTCATTTTCTGTCCGTTAGGGATGAGCTCAAACAAAGACATATATAAAATTGGCATTTATGTTAGATGGTTACAAAAAGTGTCTGATGTAAAAAATATCAAATTTATTTTCGACTACGTTACTAATTGTTTAAGACTCTAGAGATGCTGATATCATTGCAAAATTTGAGTTGTTGATGGAATCGTTAATTTCAAACTATTTCATTATTTTATATGTAAATATGTTGTAATAGACAGATAGTGGTTAGGGTATAAACTTAAGAAACACTGACATATATTTTATTTATCGCTAACCTGGAAGTCAAAATCGTTCTTATCGAACCTTGTCTTATATATACTTATCTTCCTGACTGGATCGCCCAATTTTTTAGCCATTCAGTTATATAATTCTATATTCAATTTAATAAAGAGATTTTCAAAGAATTAATTTAAAAATAATTAACTAGTTCAGTGTCTTCTTTTATTTACTAGCTCATGTACTATGACACTGTTGATAGGTTAAAGGTTGTTTCTCTGTACGCAATCATCTTAGTAGTATGCATCCACCCTCTATCATGCATCCGCCACGTATCAGTTATCCAGGACTCTAATCATTGCTTTTGATTCATTTATCACCTTATCCCACATTTTTTACCTTGTACCCACTACTTTGATTTTATGTTACAACTAAAACTCGCTAGTCCCTTTATTCTTTACTCTGTCCTCTTCGTCACTGACACCGCACCTCATCTCTGTTCGCGTGGGTTTGAGTCTCGGCTCAGTCAACGTGGATATAAGAGAAGGCTTGCTGGTCGCTTCCCGTGGATTGGTTTTTATTCTCGGGGTTTTCTGGGTACTGGCCACCACGTATCATGTGCTGAAAAATAGCGTTAAACCCCCAAAACCACAACCAGTTAAGACTTCGAGGTTCAGGACTTCCACTTTATTATCCTGCCCTCAGCTCTAACACATAATATGACAAATCATAAAATTATAGTACAAAAGAGACAGGTCTAAACATAAAGTATGCGTAATACATTTAATTGGTAATTATGAAATCTTGGTGGATCAAAAACTAAAATGATATGAATATCAGCAAATTAATAGGGAGTGTCACTATTCACATATAAGTAAAGTCTGACTGCTAAATGCATAGATCCACGTCTACTTTTTACATGTACCAACAGAACTGGATCTATGCAGTTCGTTATAAATTATTAGTAGAACAACGGCAGATTCTGGTCTGTGCTGCTTGCAACTGGACCCGACTTTAAAGCGACTAGATACGATACCAGTCACCGTTTGCTGGATACAAGTGAAATTGACGTGATCAGTGGTGATTTCACTACACTTTGAAGATGTGAATTCATTACAAATTAGTCAGAAAGACTTTCTTGGGCGGTTTGTGATACTGAAATTCTCAATGACTCAGCACCTTTTAACACTTTTGCCTCCATTGGTGATAATATAAACTCAATGCCAGTATCATCTTGCTTTAGATCTGGCTCTTGGTGTATCATATTTACAGGTCCGTAATGATCACACGCCCTGGGTCAAGCAGCACCCGGGCCTCTAGTAGTTCTGTTCAAACAAAACATTTCTTTTATAAACTTAACAAATGCTGTTTGGCCTGGGTCCCCTTACGGGCCAGAGCACCGGGGATATAAGAACATTTATGGTTGTTGATAGCAGTGGGTATAAAGCTTGCGACAAAAGTTTGCAATAAAAGAAGAGATATCTGGATAGTATAACTTTTCCCCTTTTTCTTTCATGGTTATTCCTTAAAACATACGTACCTCCATATGTGGGGCCCCGAGTGGTCGAGTGGTCTAAAGCGCTGTCCGTTACGGATCACTGCCATCTCACCTCAGTCTGCGTGGGTTCGAGTCTAGGATTCGGCGAATGTGGATATGTGAGAAAGCTTGCCAGTAGCTTCTCGTGGGTCGGTGGTTCTTTCCGGTGATTTCCCGGTTTCTTCCTCCACCATTAATACTGGCCGCCATGAATAGCCTATCGTGTGCTGAAAAATGGCGTTAAGCTCAACAACAACAACAACAACAACCTCCATATGTAGAAAACAGAAAGCGGGCTTTAAAAAATAAAAGTTAAGACTGTATTCAAAAAGAAGTCACATTTAACATTCATTTCTACATTATCATCTCTAGGTCAATGCATTTTATCTCGCCATTTCAAAATCTAGTATGACAACAGTTAACCGCTCCGGTGACGTAGTGGTTAGAGCGTCCGCCTCGGATGCGGGAGGTCGTGGGTTCGATTCTCGGTCGAGTCATACCAAATACTTACAAAAATGGCACTAACAGCTTCTCAACATTAAGAGGTTAGTGTTAGGACTGGTCAGCTTGGTGTCAGGATAATGTGACTTGGTGGGACATTATGCTACATGTCTACGGCATGATGCCCCAGTGCTAGACAATACTATAAACTGCCACACTGCAGACATCGTATCGATATGACTGAAAAATCGTTAAAGCTACGTTAAAAATCATAATCACATCACATAATCATATGACAAAAATTTCTTACTATTAAAACAAGTACCCAGTCTTAGACTGAAGACTTTCTATTGCCACTACCTTCGACTTTCTCCTGCTCATAAACGTCGCTATGTTAACAAAACGGATCATGGGAAATTAAAATTATTTGGCAGCATAGCTCTAACATTGTCTGACTGTGTATGCATACAATTTGTGAACTTTAGATGTGTGAAGTGAGAACTGCTTAATAGTATGGAAAGCCGCAGGTACCGCCGGGTACCTGCGGCTTTCCATAGTACTGTGAAAAATAGCTGGTGTCAAGCACGTGCCACATTCATGATTCAAACCTGATACGTTGCACGATAGACGTGCCTGAACGATGTAGGCTAAGATTTAGTAGTTACTCCGCTCCGGGCGAGTTGACAAGATAATCTATATAGTTTACCCTGGTCTTATAACACGAACTTGATACTATATATTTGCCTCAATGCACACCAGCAACTTGACATAGGCGATACTGTGCCATTCACAGTCGTGCAGGTGTTACACAGGAGAAACTAGTTATTCTTGCTTGTCGTTCGGATAATGGTTTTAGTTATTAAATGTGCCATAACTGCAAATAATGTTGACACTAATCTGAGGTCGCATAATGCATTAACAGATCAGGTCGGTGTTGTTTTTGTTCTCCATTGATTATTAGGAAAAAATTAAACAGACTAGCATTTACTAGTGCATCTTGCGACGGCAGAACCGTATTTATGGAACTTGCAGTTGAATTCAACCGACTTAAATGCAAATAGAAACAGTCTTTCTGTTCTCAGACATGCTGTGTGCATCAGTATTTCAGAGTATTTAGGAACGGCCTTAGCAAACGCGGGACCCAATTTGGATCATCTTGGCGACCCCTGGCGACCCCCCCCCCCACGTGGGACCACCTGTGAGCACGATTTTGGAAATAAACTTTAAACAAGTTTTATATGATATTAAACTTTAAAATATTCTTCCATCGCTTTAAAATTACTTTCTCTCTTCAAATATATTTTTAAGAATTACTAACGCATGGAACCCGATTTGACCAGATTGGTCCAATCGGCCTAAGGCCGGCCTGTCAGTATTTCAGATGACATGAGCTATTTCTCAAGCAATCCTTGATGACCACCTCATTATCCAAGATCTGGTCATCGACAGACGACTGCAATAAATATATGTTGCCACTTGTACATTACATGTAGCTGACTTATTTGCAAGTTTTGTTTTAGTCATATTTTATTGGATAGTAACTATACGTTGTTATGTACCGATTGTTCAGTCCATTTTCTGGCAATCTCTGTTATTATTTTTTATCCATACGTGGTAAAACTTCTGCATTCGAAAACATTTAATTTAGGTATGCTGAAATCCTCTTGTTTGAAAGTTTGTTCTAATTACATGTACTATGTATTTTGAGCGGACATTGATGCATGTTAGAACCATTGAATTTGTGCTTACTATCTATTGTAGCCTACAATAGAAGCATGCCTTGACATCATAATCGTATATATCGTACACATGCATCGTTCTCTCGTTTCAGCACACTTGATAAATTGCAAACCAACTTACAATGTATTGACAGGTATGGATCTCATCAGAAGTTGAGGCAAAGAGAACATGAAATAGAGAAACAGCAGGTTGTGAGTATAAATTGAAAAATTTAGTGTCCCACACACACACAAAAAACTGTAGAACTTTGGATGCTGGGACTAAGTTTAGACTATTCGTCTTAGTGAGCAGATGGATTGACCTCAACTTGACATGTCTTAATTGTAAAGTCGTTCTGTATATTGACACATCAGTCATCCTGGACAACATCCAATGGTCCTTTTCATGGTTATCCAGTTCTCAAAAACTGAGATACATTACTAACTCATTGCCAGAAATCTGTCTTTTATCTTTGTCTGCCTTTCGCAAAAAAAAACTATTAAACCCTATCACGATTCTTTTGCTTCCTTTTTTGCGCGCGCATGCGTGCGTGTGTTTGTGTGAGCATTCCTATCTTTGTGTGTGATAGTAGATGTGTGTGTGTGTGTTTATATATATATATATATATATATATATATATATATATATATATATATATATATATATATATATATATATATATATATATATATATATATATATATATATATATATATATACTACTCTCTAATCTCCTTTCACTTCTATGCTAGAGTTATATGAAAAGATATTTTGTTTATAAGGGGACGATAAGGGAGTCTTTAAAACTTTGCACCGGAGTAGTGAATGGGCAAACCCTACAGACAATGGGACTTTAATGTTAATTAGGACTGTCTAAAGACAATAATAATTTCATACAGTAACGTCACAGTACTGGACCTTGGGGAAACAATGGCAACAGCGTTGCAAGGTGCTGACCTGAGTACACGCAAATGTAGGGAGGGCAGCAGAGAGGTTGAATCCTACAACTTGCC
Source organism: Potamilus streckersoni (assembly GCA_016746295.1). Taxonomy (NCBI): domain Eukaryota; kingdom Metazoa; phylum Mollusca; class Bivalvia; order Unionida; family Unionidae; genus Potamilus; species Potamilus streckersoni. The sequence goes on from JAEAOA010001694.1 coordinate 5,800,523, forward strand.
TTTCGAACATGTTTGCCTGTATCATAAATATACCTTAATTTTTACAAAACCGGTGTGTAAGCGATTACAATCTTATGATACAAAAAAAAAATATATGTGAAAAGAAAAAAGTCGGTTCAGCCTCTCTGCTGCTATGGTTATTTTGTTGACTTATTGATACATACATCAGATACAAAGTTATTTATAAATTTAACAAAGGAGATATGCTATAATGAACAAGTGTTTGTGGTTGTTAAAGACTTCCAGTCTTTGCAACAAACCATGTCGTGGAGAACACTGCGCTCAACATAACCGGCTTGTAAAGAAATCTTCAGGACTACAAATCTGCATCGGATGTGGATTAGCATCTCGTGCTGTCATATGCGCGAAATGCAACGACAAAAAATATATAGATCATTATTGCATTATTATCATCATAGAATTCCAAACGAGGTTTTATCAAGGACGAACCTCCGACCGCACGTGAATACCTACATAACTACTCTAAAGTAATTTCTGCAGTGATTGATCTTAAAGAAGATTGAAAAAAAAATTAAACGAGAAGAACAATCAATGAAGGAAAAAGAAGAACTCATGGCGATCAGGGAAGTAGAGCGAATAAAAAGAATCTGCAGGAAATTAAAATGCTGAGGATTACATCGCTGAGAAGTGGAATGAAGGAGGACGGAAAATTCAAGAAATATAATTATAAAACAGAAAACTATAAAAGGAAATCCCCCGGGTTTCGCCGAGACGGATAGCCACTATTCTAATAAATAGGAGAAATGCTTTTGACGTTTGAATAAAGGATGATGGAATCCTATAATATATACAACATAATGAAATGGAACGGAAAAGGGACAATGAATAAATGTTCAATGAATTCAAATGAAGGTATAAAATTCGAAAATATATTAAAGAAAGTGAAGAACTAACAGTGAAGAGACGTGTTTAACTATTCTATATACTTTACTATAACTTTCTAAATTATTGCAAACATACATACAAATACTATACAAAATGTTATGATTCTTTGATCTTATAAATTTACATTTAGTAATTACAAGACTTATTTTGTTTACCAAATGACTATAATAGTAATTTGCGATTTAATTTTTGATTCGACATTTTCTTATTCAATTGATATTAAAATAACTTGAAGTTTTTTTAAACTAATGACAATTGCAGCACGAGAACTAGCACGAAATGTGCTCACTAACACGATTGCAGCACGAGAACTAGCATGAAGTGTGCTCACTAACACGATGATGCATAGCGTAAGCGCTGCAAGTGCTTGAACTTATGCACTACACAATTCTTGTGCTTTTTATGGACTTGTCAACAGCAACTTGTAAAGATCTTTGAATTTATATTTGATTAGAATAACATATAACCAAGAAAATGATTCGAACTTAAACATTAATGTTTCATTTACCAGATGATCTCAACATAACTTGATATTTAATTTCTCAATTTAAATTCTATGAAAAATGCTCACTAAAATACCAAATAATTTTAACAGTAAATTTTCTTATTCAATTGAAATTAATTTTATTTACCAAATGATCTAAATATAACTTGATATTTAATTTTTTAGTTTACATTCTATAAAAAATGCTCACTAAAATACCAAATGATTTTAACAGTAAATTGCAAAGAGAATAACATAACTATTTAAAACTTAAAAAACTTTGAATTTAAAAAAAAACAATTAAAAAAATTTTGAACTCATTTGTTAAGCAAATGGATTTCTAATAACCATTAATATTATATTTAATTAATGTTAACTGTAATAACTAAATACTAGAATTAAACAACCGTGATAAGAAACTCTTCGCACCTGACGTTTTCACGAAATCGTAGTGTGAATGCTGTTCGTGTCTAATTAAGATCTCTAGTAAACCATGCGCAAAGCAAGAAACAATATATTTATTTATTTACATAATCTATTAAGAAATTAGGTAAGAATTAAAATTAATTCCCTTACACAACAATTATAATCATAAATTAACAACAACTGCAGAATTTGATGTATTAGAAGAAATAGCTAATTTGAATAGCATAATACTTTAATTCAAAATTAAAAAAAAATCAAAATTCAATAAAATTAACACAAGAAACATATACAAACAAACAAAAACAAACAAACAAACAAACACGAACACATGCAATATCTGTAACTGTTGGCGCTAGTGGGATCTTCAAATGACGTTAATCTGAAAGAAACCACGCCAATCAATGAAGACAATGAATTGGGGTGCACCGGTTGTGGAGACGAGGAGTGATGGTATAGCAGTTGCTACTAAAACAACCACAGCCCTCCTTCCAGAAGAGAATGATTTAAATTGGGATTTAGCGGATTTTTTCTCTTCACAAGAATGTGTTCCGGTTCTAGTGGTTTCGATGATTTCTCTTTCCTTACCGAATCGTGGATTTTCTACAGATGCAGAAAGAAAGATTTAGAAAATTTTGCAACATCGTAAAGAAGCAGATCAAGCCTCTCACATTCAACAGTAACAGCGAGAAGAAGAAGAGGCAGGAAGAAAACGACAGGAAGAAGAAGCAGAGAAGAAACAAGTTCTAGGAGAGGAGGGCAGTGAAAGTCAGACGGTCATGGTATTCTTAGACATTTTGGCAGAGTTAAGGTGTCTGAAACAAATGTATCAGACTTATTTAATACAATCTAAGAGATAAAGACCTTCCCAAGCCAAGAAGTAGGCCTTGGCCGTGGCAAAGGGATAAGGTAGTTAAAGCGCATTACCTCCCATTCCTGAGTTTGTCTGTTTCTAATAAAAACAAACAAACAAACAAACAAAAAGGAAAAACAAAACAACAAAAAACACCCTTCCCCAAACACCCAATGGTATTTTTTGAGGGCCATCTATCTCTCGAAAAGAGACTACATATTACTTGCCAAAATTAAGCAAAATCCCATTTCCCCATGATTTGTGTGTTTGTGTGTGTATGTGTGTGTGTGTGTGTGTGTGTGCGTGCGTGAGTGTAGATTCTTATGATTATAAAAATTTGGTATATTCTCTGGTACAAATTATAATCAAATTTCATAACAGATCACTTTAAAAAGTTCGTTAGCTTCTTCTTTTCCTTTCACTTTTCTTTAGAATTTTTTTCACTGATACAGGTTTTTTTTCCTCATCTTCTTCCTCTCTTTCTTCTCGTCTTCTTTTCTTCTGTTTATGGGTGGATCTGGGTTCTTCCTCCTTTTCGCAGGATTTTTCCTGTTCGGAATCCCTCTCCTTCTGCTCTTCTTGTTTCTTAAATCGGTTCTCTTTTTTTTCTCCGGAAAACCTTTGTATGACACGTAGCAAAGCTCTAATCAGAAGCTCGATATGTGTTCGTTGTTCCATCTTTCTTGTCGGACTGAAAATTAAATGAGTATTTTAAGGGAAGACATTGACCTTACATTTATATGTAAGGGACCATGACGTTTGACTTTTTGCAGTCAAGAAGAAATGATCGCACTATTTCGTGGAGAAAGGAGAAGAAAGTAAGAGGCAGAAACGCGATATATCGCCTCGCACAATAGCTGAAATCTTGGCTCAAATCCATGCCAGCGATTTTGAAGATGACATGGGTGAGCCAGAATATAGACAAAGAGAGACTACGCCAAACAAAGGTCCACCACCGGTAATACTGAAAAATAATACCACATTCGAGAGAGAGCTCATCTAGAAAATTTAGAATCACGGCTTACACGTATACGGTGAAATTTACAGATATTAAGTCAGACGTGCCGCTGAAGAAAAGAGAAGGGTTCATCAATTCTTCGTTAACCACACTGAAACGGCAATGTCAAGGCAACGAAGACGATCGCTTGACACTTTCCGTTTATCACGACAGTCTGAAGTCATCTGTTTGGATCGAGTTGAGCAGGTCACCAGAACTGACACCTTCCAAAGTCATCGACAAGATTCAATACGTTCAGCAGTCCAACGATAAATTTCACCTCACAGATGACCCACGTTTCTCTTCCTAAAGGGACCGGACGCAAACATGTGTTATTGGTGAGCAACCTTTGTAGCACCAAAACGAGTCCGAATTAAAGACACTCAATACAAGATGTGTTTAGTCCATACCATCGTGCTAGGACGAACAAGAACGACACGACAGAATGGAAAAGAGCCAGAAAAAACTATTCAAAAATCAAACCGAGCCAAACAACGAAAAGAAGCAGAACTCCTGTTACAGCAATTCGGCCAATCCAAAAATACTACTTGTGGCATTCCTGAAATGTAATGATTGCAAATGTCTTGGCTCCTCTTTACACATTGAAAGTGCACCCTTAAAAAGACGAAAAGTACATTCCCGTCTATCATCACAATGAATATTTCTATGCGATTACCAGTATCACCACTTTCCTGGGATACGGTTATTACTGTGAGGAATGGGACTATGGGTATAACAACACAAGAGGTGTGGATCGAAATGTGAAGGATGATTGGCGTCTTGGCGAAGGACAAAAACGAGTGCATAGCCCAGCTTGTCAGCGAACGTTTGTCATCCCTATATGTTACCAACAACATCTGAAAACGCAAGGTTCACAGATGAAAAGTGCGTGTCGACTCATGAGATTGCGCCATACTTGTAGACAAGTTCTAGGTACCAACAATACCAAGGCTAACGTATGTTCAGGAAAACAATATGTGACATTTGTGACCAAATCGTGGATTTGGAGCACGAATGCAATATTTAATAATACCAACCCCAACAGGAGGAGGAGGAAGATGATGACCACAAAATGAAAGGAAATTTCACCTGTTTCGATTTCGAATGCATGAAAGAGATCGTCATTCACATTCCTTATTTCTGCGTGACTCATCCAACTTGCGAGAAGTGCATCCAATAATCGATCTTTTACCATTGCCATCACTGTAGCAAGATTCCTGGAGGACGTGAAAAAATCTTTTGATGACCAAACACACTCACCTATTTCGTGCAATGGATCTTTGAACCTATTTAGGAGACGTGGAGTCAAGAGGACATCGAACGATGTGGAGATTGCCAGCGATATCCCACGGTAATGACTAACAATTTCTCGGAATAAGATGGACAATTTCTTCTGAAATACTATACGGAACAAAGCACCGAATGTCCGAAAGACACAGTGAACGGAGCTAAGCTCATTTCCATGCAATTGGGACTAGTGCAGTTCTTCAACATTTCCCTGATGCTCACCACTACCAACAATCGAACCGAACAAAGAGAAGTTTTCTGCGCTTGCTACAAAACTCACACCTCGGACCCCTTTAACTTTCATGAACAAATCTTAAAGTATTGACGTTCTGACGTGGACATTTTACGGCGATGATATGGAAAATTTCGAGAATTAATCCTGGAGTAGCGAGGGATCAATCCTTTGAAAAAAAGTCCGACCATTGCCAAAGCGCGTTCCGTTTGTGTACCGAACCGATTCATTTCCCAGAAGACTCTAGCTGACATCCTCCCTCAAACGACCAATTTTGTCCAACGTTAATACTCAGTCAAAGCTGGTTTCATTATTTGTGTGACATGGAAAACAAATGGATCCAATACGTCCGAAACAGATTAAGTGAAAAGACCATCGGAACGTTTTCCGTGGATGGTTGGACTTAGAAAACCTCAAGATCGTGTATGAGTTTAATGGTTGCTTATTTCATGGATGTCCGGTCTACTACCCTCAACGGTACACACAAAATCAGTTTTTACAACGTAGTATGGAAGACTTGTACGAGACCATTTGTCAGGGACACTTAAAGATAGAACAGCAAGGATACCAAGTGGTGGAAATGCGAGAACACGAGTGCGATCACCGTTTGAAAACCAATCCCGAATTTAATCGTGGAAAGATACAAGTTTGTATTCCCAGTTTTATGGAGGACAGACGACTGTCATCTGTTTGCTGTACCACGCAGACGAGGAGAAAGGAGAAAATTTCTACTACTTGGACGTATGTTCGCTGTATCCTTACTTGTGCAAATGATGTCACTTTCTCGCAGGGCCCCCACAACGGCTGGTGGAATACATCGATATTAAACATTCGATAATATGAAGGAATATTTAAATGTAATTTCTTGCCTCCCACGGAATTGTACGATTCCGTTTTACCTCACCATTGCCATGGAAAATTAATGTTTCCCTTGTGCCGTAACTGCGCCGACAGCGTATGAATTTTAGTACTTTTCCAAAATAGAGCAGTTCCAGAAGGGCGACGAGACTCAGAAAGGCATTTTCACAGACTACGTGTATGCATTTTTAAACTGAAACAAGAATCCAGTAGCTATCTTCCTGGTGCCACACGTTCGAAGGGCAAAAGAAATTCAAAGAGAAATACATCGAGCAAGAAAGCATCACTTTAGTTCACATAAAAAACACGAAGGTCGACGATTGTTTTCCAAGGTGGTGTTGAATTGCATGTAGGGCAAAATGGTTTAACGATCGTGTTTATCCAAGACCGAGCATTGTACAGAACCTTCCCGATACTTCTAGATGATTCACGACAAAACCCAAATACATGAAATACGTGGACATCTTTCATGAAGACTTGATTCTGGTCAATTATGAAGAAGAACTGAACTTTGTACAGATCGATGAAGTTGGAAATGTCATCTTTGGAGCCTACATGACAGCTCATAAAATTGTACGAAGCCTTACACCAGTTAAGAGTTTTCTGTACTTGGGTACGGACAGTTGCATCTATATCGATCACCTTGGTCATGGTTACCATGACATTGAATGAGACTTTTTGGGTGCCTAGACGGACGAGGACTCCGCTCCGAGGAGAAGTATCTGAGTTTTGCTAGTGGCGGTCCAAAAATTTCGACTACGAATACCCTGACCATGAAGGAGAATCGCACACCGTGTGTATTGTGAAGGGATGGGATTGACTCTAAATTATCGCACAAGTCAAATGGTATACTTTTAGGTACTGAAAGAGGCCTTGCCGTCTGGAGAGTATAGACCACCTTCAAGCCTTACAAGATTGTATAATTAGATAAAGGCCAAATTGATAATTGACCTTTAGAAAAACTGTATCAAATTGTGTTTTGTTCTGTGAGTGTTATTGTAAGTCAAGGGATAGAAGTGTGTTTACAAACACCAATTTTCCCTGTCTTGTAAAATAGTGTGTGTGTGTTTGTGTGTGTGTGTGTGTGGTTTGGGTTGTATGTATGGACGGTATTAAAAGAAGTGTGGTAATAATTGAAGTGTTTACAAACACTTCTATTCCATGTCTTGTAAGATAGTGTTTGTTTTTGTGTGTGCGTGTCTGAGTGTGGATGTGTGGTTAGGGTTGTATGTATGGATGGTAATAAACTGTGTTTGTATTAAAAGTGGATGTGAACATTTCTTTAGATCATTAATGTCTATGTTTTCATTGTGTTGTGGGTATTGTTAGTTTTGTGTAATGTATGTTTTCCTTCAAGTCCGTGCTTCAGACATAAAGCGAAGCGTTTGTTATTCTGGCTAAGGCTCAGCTCGGAGCCAAGAGCCCTCTTAAAGGGACATACGCCCAGCTCGGGGCCACAACCAGTCGCACGAATGCCGATCAGGCAGTAAGCGACTATAATCCAAAGCGCAATTATTCTGGCCAGATGCTAAGACAGAATCGTAAAGTCAAATCAATGGGAATGACACCTCAACAGCGCCAGACACCAAAGTCACTTACTAGCACAAAAACCCGTGGACGCTCAAATAGATAACTTGAACGAAAAATTGGAGAGGCTGAGTGTGATGTGTCGAATTTTGAAACGCTTAGAAGTATTAAGTAAATAAATTGTACCAAAGTCAACTTAATTAAAATAGAAAGGGCTAGTGACAGTTATATGATTATTCTCAGTTCATCTCTAAACGTCAAAGGAAATTCGGTTCCATGTCACGAAATTTGACCGAGTCACCTGTTATGGTACAAGGGTTTAGGCATAACACTTCCAAACTCGACCGGTAAAAGAAGGGAAGCACGTCAACAATTGATAATTCCAAGGAAAGTTAATTGTGGCATAATTAGCTGTTTCGTCAATAAAAAATTCTACGTAGAAGATTTTAGGTAACATTCGAATCTGATTGGTTAATGGAAACTTAAGGGGATAACTTTTGGAAGAAATTAGAGGTTTTACTTTGCAAAAATTGATTCAGTCTTCAATCTTACTTGCGAAAAGTAAGAGTGGCTCTGGGCTAACGTAGAAAGTACGTTGTTTATTGTGTTGTTGAGGGGCTTAACGCCATTTTTCAGCACACAATAGGCTATACATAGCGACCAGTATTAATGGTGGAGGAAGAAACCGGGGAATCCGCGTAAAGAACCACTGATCCACGAGAAGCTACTGGCAAGTACGTTTTCTTGTGATTGCAGTAAGGCGAGATAGTTGTCTCAGATAGGAGACAGACTATACATTGGAAGTTCGTGGAAGAACAAATAAAACGGCAAAGGTACGCAATCTTAGATTCCAGATTTTAATATCCTATTTCACTTGTTGAGTTATTTGCAAATGTATTGATATAATGATGTATGTATAATTTCATGTTCCCCGTTAGCGTGACCCGAATTAAGGTCAGGATCCATGTAATGGCCGTTTCTGTTTGTAAACATAGAAATTAGTGAACGAGTGAGTACGGCAGAATTATGCATTTTATTTTCTGAGCCGGGTTAATGTACAAATATAGATGTGTACATGGAAAGGTGACCTATTATCTATTGCGGGACATTTCCTGGAATGTCCTGGCAACATTCCTGTACAAATTCCAAGTACCAGAGCAAATTCTGAGCAAGAAGTCTAGGTCTAGAAAATATCGTCAAAATCGTTCGTTTCGACTAGCAAGAGTCCAGGTCCAGATGACTATATAAAGGTTGGCAGTGTAGGAACGAACGGGAGATTCGATGTCCGGATAAGATAAGTGATGATGTCGTTCATTGTTCAACGCAAAGGTCACGACTCGAAGGCTATGACAAAAATGAATTAATTCTGTCACTGACAAATAATTGTAACGTGAAAATTTGTATTGTTTGTATTTGAGTACATGTTAGTACATTTTTCTTCTTTTGTAACCAAGAAATTGGGTTCTTTCATTTGAAATTATGTTGTTGAATTGATTAAATTTTATATTTTTTCATTAAAAGGGGCTCGTTGTGTTTATTTATTCAATATACTTATTCAGAGATCTGCATTTTTCTTTCTATCCCTCAACACTGGGTAAATTACACCGTGGGAGTTCATTCCCTGGCAACGAACCGTAGTGGATGAGATTGGTGTGTTTTGAACGCCAACAATTTAACAAAAGTTGATTAGACGAATAATTATCATTATCAAAGTATTAAAAATATATTTTTTATAAGATCACTCGGAGGAAATCTAAGCGAGTCAAAATAAATCTTATCATGGACATCAACCAAGTGAATGCTTGATACATCGTTAAAAGTTTTCTATATTTACAACACACGAACCACATTCTAATACGTCACCAAATTCTTCCTCAGAAAATACTCCGCGAAATTCGATCACGTCATTCGATTTTTTCGATTATATCAAAATTATTTAACGGCACCGACGACTTCATCAACAACGGCGCCTGGTACCTGGTAAAGCATTTTAGTAATTCATTTTTTTGTTGATGCTTGTCCATTTTTTATACTCTCTGTAAAATTCGCATATAAAAACGCGTCAATACAACACCTCTTGATCAGCTCAGAAATGAGATCACAAGTGTATATCAAATTAGTTTTTTTTCTGGATAAACAAGGACGATTAAAGACAAGTAATACAAAATTGTCAGATGTGCTTATACGAGTTCCTACTGCGGTTGTTAATAATATCGGTACTTTTAATGATCAATGTAAGATCCAAGATTCCGGTAAGTCGGTTAACGAGTATATAAAAAGAGCTGGAGTTTCATTCACTGGTAACATTATAATGAATAAAAATATTATTATATACATTGTGAATCCAACAGCAGATACAGAGGATTCAACAAAAATAATACGTCGATAATTAAGAATCTAAATACGTATTGGTCAATGGTGGTGTAATGCGTGCATTTATCAACATGAATAATAATGGTATTAATACTCTTATAACACCAGAATCGGATTTTGATCCTGCAACGGAAACATATGTTGATGATAGCAATATTCCGATCATGAAATGACTACATTTAATATTAATTTTTCTAATCACGTTCAAATGTTTTTTTAATTTTTGCAGAAACATAAACAGGTCTATTAACGAAACGTTTGGAATTGCAGCGGTTGTTGATATTAAACTCGCTGACATCAACATAAAACTGAACGATATTGTTAACAAAACGAATCTGAATAAAATTCCTCACAAGCAGATCATCAATGAGGTATACACAGTAGCATCAGATTCAGCAACATGGACACCGCAAAATAATACAATGAAACATATTGAAGAAGTCACTGGTGTGTATAGACCGTTTTCGTATTTAGTGGTGCAAAATTTAGTATATTTACCACATATTTATGGCGTCATTTAACTTATAATTTTTTTAGTTGTGTCTTTAGTGTTAAATAAATATGCTGAACAAACATTTCTACCAGAAGCAAATCGTAAAAAATTGACCGCAGCGTCTTATTGGTGGTGTCTGGAATTTGGCGCTGAAAAACCATGATTAATTACTTAATCAAAAGCAGGAACTAGCGCTATTGTAAACAAATATTATATAATTTTATATAATAATAAAGTATAATTGATTTTAATCGTATTTCCAAAACAATATGTGGAAGCTCAGATGCAATATTTCAGATATTATCAGAAACAAAATTTGGTGTGTGAAAAGGTGTTATAAATGCTATAGCAAAATACTTGGAGTAATATCATATTTACCATTACTAATGACCGACTGTTATAATTTCAAACAGAGAATCATTAAATCAGTTTCTGTTAATAATACCCAGTGTTGGTTTTTCTCTTGCAACAGCATGTAAAAAAACCCACTAAACTTCAGCTCGTGACTTAAAAATGCCTGCAAAACAGCTAGTATAACACACAAAATTACTCAGAGATGGTAATTTATATTTGCCTGATAGGTTGGTAAAGGTCTTTAGTCTAGAAGTCTCCTTTTCCCTTACTACTCCGTTCCTCCAACATTACCGCTGGACAGAGTAATGATACAACACTGAAAAATACTACCCTGTCATTAATCAACTGAAAATGATGTTAGCAGTAGACAGGTTCGGCCCTAGGATGTGCGGGGCCAAGTCAGTAAGCGATGAGGAATGTGGTTCCAAGCAAAAAACAATGCATTGCAGAGAAGCTCGGGGCCAAAGGCGGTTGCCTCGTTCGCCTTGTCCTAGGCCCGAGCTTGTTAGACGCAGCTTGTTTCGGTCCACTATTTTGAAAGCAATAATCCTTAAGCATAAAATGTAGAATCGCTGAGCTAAAGATCAATTGTTATTGTGATATTTATAATATAGCCTAAGATATCCGTGTTCATTATTATTATTATTATTATTATTATTATTATTATTATTATTATTATTATTATTATTATTATTATTATTATTATTATTATTGGTAGATTGAAGCAACAATACGAACCTCTGATTATGTCAACCTTTAAGTACACGCAGCTGCGATGTTTCTTTCGGGGCCAAAGATGGTAGAACACAGGTGCTTGAAACGAGCTTGATGTTAAGAAAAAAAAAACAACAAAAAACAACAACAAACAAACCAATAATCTGAAGGAAACACATCATGCAAGGTGACACAAATACCTCAGAATACCCCATGACCCGTTCTGACATAGAACCCTCTTTATCGTGCTATACAAGATAATCTCTTCTATAGCATGATGAGAGGGTCCTATAATATTATTATTTTTTCTTAACATCAAGCTCACATCGAGCACCTGTGCAGAGGCGTAGCTAGGGTGGGGCAGGGAGGGGGTACATATGTCCCCGGGCGCCAAGGTACAGGGCGCCAAAACGAGGCTTACAACGTTACATTATAATAAGTAAAATAGAAAAATGTAATTTAACGTGGAGGGGGCTGGGGCGCCAATTTTATAGTTCGTCCCCGGGCGCAAAATATCATAGCTACGCCTCTGCACAGTGGGTGGAACATGCTTGAATACAGCGTCGACGTAGTCGCATACGGGCGCTTTTGTCCCGAGTTTGGGGAGGGGAACTCGGGCCGTTGAAGAAGCACTGCCTAAAATCAAGATCCGAGTACAATGTACAGCTGTTTTGTAAAACGCAGCTGCCAGCCAAACCATGGTGATGTATGGGACCACAAAGTGTATGTGTGTGTGTTCATGGACGAAAACATAAAGTTCCCTACTTCACCCTGGGTATCGAAGCTAACTACTGGCGTGCATATGTTATGCTTGACAAGTCACCAGGCTTTACCCAAGCCGGATCAGAGCATCTCGGTGAAAACGTGTACGCTTGGGCAACCCTAAATATTTGCCTCAATAATGGAGTTAGGAAAAGCTTTTAACGTAGAGAAACAGTTTAGTGGCGTGACCCATATTATGATCTCTCTCTCTCTCTCTCTCTCTCTCTCTCTCTCTCTCTCTCTCTCTCTCTCTCTCTCTCTCTCTCTCTCAGATAAGTATCAATCACAATAGTTTAACACTGCATAATGTAACCGTACGGTATATTTATTAATTTTTTAAAGGGGTGGGGACAGCTTAAGTGTGTATTGTCCACCCTATATATATATATATATATATATATATATATATATATATATATATATATATATATATATATATATATATATATATATATATATATTCAAACTGGCCAATTGTAGATCCAAGGTCTTTTACTATATTCGTCGGGAACTAAAAAAAAAAAAGAAAGGACCCACACAAAACCGCTGTGTGTGACGTGATCAGCCTAATGGGTAGCATTTAGTGTCAATTTGCATTGAAAATAAAGATTATATTTCTTTGTAGCATGTTTAGCGCCAGGTCCCTATCCTACTACAGGTAAAGCGGTGAAAACTATCAACTATTGGTCCAGCGTGCCAGGTCTACGCCTCTGCTACAGCTATTCGTGCAGGACAACAGAATAATGTAACAAATCAATGACGATGAGTTTTCCTTTTGTAACAAGATATTTGATTGGTCCTTTAATATCAGTTCGTTTTCGTTATCTTGATTTCCATTAGGGTACGAGACTAGAAGCAACTGCTTAGTTTGTGTGGTTACCGGTTACCCCACATGTGCTGGACGTTTGATACAGTGACATCCATTGGCGATTCCTGGTTTAAAAATGGCGTTGAATGATACGTACATATTTTCTTTTGAGAAAGAATGGGATTATCCTTCGTTTCATAAGTACATGAAAGAACACTGGACAGACAGCATTATTTATTCTGCGGTGTATTTGATAGTTATCTTCGGAGGTCAGATGTACATGCAAAAGAGGAAACGATTCGATCTTCGGCCTGCGCTGGCACTTTGGAGCAGTGTTTTGGCAATATTTAGCATCGTGGGATCGTTTCGTGTGTTACCCGAACTGATTCGTTCGGTGAGGGACCATAGTTGGGAGTACTCTATGTGTGTAGGGTCCTACTACGAGGATCCGGTAGCGGGTTTCTGGGCCTTTCTCTTCACCTTATCCAAAGTAATTGAGTTGGGAGACACGGTGTTCATCGTTCTGAGAAAACAGGAGCTAATTTTCCTTCATTGGTACCACCACATCACCGTCCTCTTGTACGTTTGGTACAGCTACCCAGAGAAGATTGCTTCCGGCCGCTGGTACATCGCAATGAATTTCCTGGTTCATTCGCTAATGTACACCTACTACACCCTTCGCGCTATGAAATTTAACATTCCAAAACAGTTCAACATCCTTATAACATCACTACAGCTGTTGCAGATGGTCATTGGCATATCAATAAACATTTTTACATATAATGTTTTAAATAGTGCTAGAAATTGTCAGCAAACCTATATCAATGTAAAAGTATGTTTTCTTATGTATTTCAGTTATTTTGTGCTCTTTATTAATTTTTTCTATACTAACTATATAGAGAAGCCTAAAAAAGGCCACAACAAACAGCAGTGATAAAAGGTCTTTCATTAATATTCATTTAATTTACATCGAGGCTAAAACAGTATTTGTTGGGTACGCAATGAACTTGTTTAAACAAATAAAATGCATCTAGTTTTGTAGACCAGTTTAGAACAGTGAACAAAATTCTTAAACATAATTTTAAGTAAAGATTCATTTTCAGATGAACTTTAAACTGTGAAACTAAGACAGGATATTTTGACTTTAAACTGTGAAACTAGAGACAGGATATTTTGACTTACAGCACAAGATCAGGGACTTATTACAACTGTACTTCAATTCAGGTTGTACGAGCTGTAAACGGAGAAAGAAAAATTTCAGCATAACATAGCTCATGCCTTTTGTTATTCCAAACATAGTTATGTAGAATTTGATGTTCATGTCTTAAATCTTTGTACAGTTTGTACAGTTCTACAGCTGAAAATAACAATGAAAGTCTTGGTAGTAGCTTTTGTTGGGTTGTCTTTTTTTTGTACAGTTTGTACAGTTCTACAGCTGAAAATAACAATGAAAGTCTTGGTAGTAGCTTTTGTTGGGTTGTCTTTTTTTTGTACAGTTTGTACAGTTCTACAGCTGAAAATAACAATGAAAGTCTTGGTAGTAGCTTTTGTTGGGTTGTCTTTTTTTTTAATTAAAACAAAATGATTGTTGTGGTCCTAGAAAAGAAGTGGCAATTGATAATTGCAAGTGTTCAGATGTAGAAGAATTGATGTAATTGTTTATATTTATCAATCTATGTATGAGTTTATAAGTTCACCAAATATTTGTGAGGCAGAATGATACATTTACATTGGCTTACCAGGACTTGTTATTGGTTTGTGGTTACAAAAATAGATGCAAGCATTGAAACTTGGGATCAACAATGTCCACATAAAATAGTACATTTTGTTATACATACTTACAAATGAGTACACTTTAGAAGACATCTTGTAAAATGAGACACCTTGCAAATGAGTACACTTTATAACCATACCTTACAACTGAGTAGTTTGCAATCAGTACCTTACAACTGAGTACACATATCTTATGAATGAGTACACTTTATAACACATAGCCTACAAATTAGTACACTCTATAATACATACCTTTCAAATGAGTACACTATAATACATATCTTACAACTTAGTACACTGTATAATAGATACCTTCCAAAGCTTGTTATTGTTATAGAGTTCAATACCATTTTCAGCGGAGCCCCGAGTGGCAGAGTGGTCTATAGCGTTGTCTGTTACAGATCACTGCCATCTCACCTCTGAGTGGGTTCGAATCTAGGATTCAAAATGTGGCTATGTGAGAAAGCTTGTCAGTAGCTTCTCGTGGGTCGGTGGTTCTTTCCGTGGATTTCCCGGTTTCTTCCTCCACCATTAATACTGGCCGCCATGAATAGCAAATCGTGTATTGAAAAATGGCGTTAAGCCCAACAACAACCATTTTCAGCACAATGGCTGCCAATATCAATAGTAGACGAGGAACCCAGAAAATTCCAGAAAGAACCACTGACTCGTGAGAAGCTACTGGCAAGATTTCTCGCGTACCCACAATGGCCAAGCCTGCCTTCCAAAGCTAAACATTGTACTCTATGTATAATACTTCTTGAATCACAAAAAGTACTGATGGTCATTTGAAGCATGGATGGTGTCCATTTCTTATAATGGAAGTCAGTCAGCATTTGTTACCATAGTAATTAACATTTGTCATTTCTGGGTTTTTGGGAGGTGCAGTATATTGGCATTCTTTGCAATATCTGCTTGTCCTTACATTTATCCATCCACTATATAGTTTAACCTCTGTTAATGATTTTGAAATCATTCAGAGCTTTTTTTTATATTTTCATGTTCATGTCCAAGACGTTATCATAGAATTAATTTTCATTATGGACTACACTTATGATAAATATTGGTTTGGTTTAGTGTTTTATAGCACTGTAACAAATAGGTTATTTAGTGCCAAGGCAACTGGAGTAAAGTGCTTTCCTCAAGGACACACCACAGTAGCCAACCGAGGCTGATCTATTTTTTAGGATACCGACCCATATTCTTTTAGTCCGAAATCTGGTATTTTAAGCAACCCCGTCTCCAATAGTTGCCTCTTGCAGCATACAGCACAGTTCATCCGGGACCACTAAACATTCCATCTTGTACAACATGCAGGAGGGTGCATTATCCGAGTTTCCTCTGACCCTTACCTCTCCATTTTTAATATTTGGAAATATATGTTGGGGTGTACAGTCAGAGACCATTCCCAATTGAAAAGTTGGAATTCGCTGACACCATTTGGTGACGGCTACCCTATGCCGGTTACTAGCTGGCCTAGAAAACTTTAATGACCTTTTCTCAAGATGTATCTGCATGAAATTGATAGGCATTTGAACTATTTTCTCAGAACTAGTGAGTGTAGCATATGTTATATCTTTAATCTGCTGATAGACAGATGCAACTATAGTGTTGATGAAATTTAACCTGAAGCTCCCCATTTGCATTCTGAGTCACATGACTACACAAATCTTGTAACCTACATCTTAGTGAGATCTGAGGTCCAATAGTCACTTCATATCAACAATAAACCATTTTGAAAGTTGTGATACATAGAATTTGAAATTATTAATGTGATGTGATGTGATTATGATTTTAACATAGCTTTAACAATTTTTCAGTCATATCTCTACGATGTCTGCAGTGTGGCAGTTTATAGTGATGTCTAACACTAGGGCATCATGCCACAGACATGTAGCATGATATCCCACCCAGTCACATTATCCTTACACCAGGCTGACTAGTCCTAACACTTAAGCGAGGCAGCTGTTAGTATCATTTTTGTTAAGTCTTTGGTATGACTCAACGGGGAATTGAACCCTTGACCTCCCACATCCAAGGCAGACAATCTAACCACTAGGCCACCAAAGCGGTTTTGAAATTAATAATTAAAAGTCACCTAATACTTGTACGTAAATATAATGCACACTTAATTCTCAACATATTTATTCTGAGATCAATGACTAGACCCCTGTCTGTATTTAGTAAGGTGGAGAAAACCAGATTAATCAAGTACTAAGCACATGCCAGCAATGTGTTTTTGTTGGTATCCTATGATTACAATGTTGACCTTTGCTCTCCACATGTTGAATCTGTCTTTTATCAAGCTGCTGCAACATTTACAGATTTCTGGTTGTTTGTTGTTTCCAGAATAAATATTTTTAGAAGTTTATGTTCTTTTGGTTTTCTATAAATATTTTGTGACATTTGTTTCAATTAAATGTACGATTTGTTTTCCATACATCAACATTAAAAAAGTTTAATTGATATCACATGACTATTTGAACTCTTAAGTCATTAACATGTGGGTTGCAAGATTTGTGTAATCAAGTGAATCATAATGCAAATAGCAAGTTCCAGGACAATTTTCATCAACACTATAGTTTTGGCTAGTCTGTCTTTGGACTAAAGATATAACAATGCTACACTTGCAACATCTAAATATAAATCATAATCCTATCAATTTCATGTAGGTATATCTCAATAGAAGATTGTTACAGTTTACAGGCTACCCTATGCCAATACCAAATGATGTCGGCGAATTCCAACTTTTTGATGGGGAATGTACTCTAACCCTACACCCCAACATAAATTTTCAAATATTAAAAATGGAGTATCAAAGGTCACAGGAAATTTGGACTAGATCATGTATTGGGGCTCTTTCTATCTCCATAAGGTCACAGGGGATGAAAGAACTAAACAAGATACTAAATTGAATTTTCTGATGCCAAGGATATAGATCTCTGTAAGCAAGTCTGATGCAGCCCAGATCTTTTAATACTTGCCTTGGACTGTCACTAACTAGTCCTGGAACAATGCTTTTTTTAAATACAGAATTCTGTGAACATGCATTTTTCCTATCAAACTTTCAGACAGCATTCTGGTTTTAACCATTTGCTAAGGGTCCGGAATTGTCAGTCTGATCCAAAAATATTACTTTTTCTTCCTGACTCAATTTTTAAAAATGTCAACATTTAGACTTCATTTCTAGTTGTACATTAAAATTTCATAGGAAGTTTCTCTCATATTTCATTCATAATTACTTTTAACTAGCTAGTTTAGTTTCTCCTGTATCTTACCATCTCCCAAACAGTGACCCAATTTTGTGGGTAATAGGTTATTAACCTGTATTCAGTACCTTGATCTTTGTATTGTATATGTGTCCACCCAGAGTACTTGATCATTGCTTTGAATTCTGTTATAACCTTTGCCCCCAGATTTGTTCACTTGTCTACTACTTTGATTTTATATATATGTAATAATCAAGACTCAGCAGTCCCTTTGTTTTATTTGGTCCAGTCTGACCATTTCTCATTGCATCTGCCCACTGTGGCATATCTACATTTCTTTATCTGTTCTTGGAAACTTTTTACCATAATTAAGCAAAAATGCAGTTTAGTAGGCATGTATGTATGTATATATATATATATATATATATATATATATATATATATATATATATATATATATATATATATATATATATATATATATATATATATATATATAGTGAAAAGTTCTCATACATGTTTTATGAACACAGACCTAAGATAGGACTTAATGATCATGATTTTCAGTTAACTTACCTTCAGTTCTAACAACTAATTACCAATGACAACTAATTTCTGAACAGTTACATGTATATCCAAGATGGTCAAATCACTGTCATTATTCATATTTAAGATGCTAAATATTGAATATTTGTTTGAGTATATTTGGTGCAAAAACTGAACAATTTATGCATATATTTGTTGATTAAAATTAAAATGTATCTTCCACATGTCAAAGTAGAATTTTATTCCTTTAAAACATACAGAGACAGACAATAAACAAAAAATAGAATATAGACCATATAATATTGGCATGATCATAAAAAGTTGGATACTAAATTCTTTTGTTAAATTTTAGTTAATGATAATCAGTTTTAATTATTCTGTAATGTGAATTCCTTCAAAACTGAAGGATCATGGAACCCAACAAAAATTTTAGTCTTGATGGAGATTTGGGGATTAGAAAATTACTGAAGCTTCATGGGATTGGGGGCATAGTGATACTTTAGTTTTCAAGTTATCTCATAAACTGTACATGTTGTAGGTTCACACACACACACACACTATATTTTTGAAGTATCTCATTATAATATGTACATATGTTGTACATTCACACACAGTGTATATATATATATATATATATATATATATATATATATATATATATATATATATATATATATATATATATATATATATATATATGCATGTATGTGTATTAGTTCTTTCATTTATATCTATTCATGACACTTTGCCACTGCATGTATCCACCATTAAGGTAGTAATTATGAACACTGTATATGTCTGACCCAAGTAAAATGGAATAAGAAAAGGTGATGACACCAGAATGTAGTATTCATTTTTTACCATGAATTAACTTTATTTCTGCACAAAGCTTAGTAACTCTTTAACTGTTTCATGCTAATTGAAGTACCATATGCACTCAAAAGTCCAATCCAACTGCAGACATCACAGACACAACTGCCATTGCAGTTTTGGGTTTGTTCAGTTTGTTTGAAGTAATAAGTAGAACAAAAGCTTCTCAGAATTACAGTAAATTGTGTTCTGAAGTGTTGCATATTCTTTATATTGACCAGTTTTGTAATGTTGCAGTAATATAATTATAGTTTGGCTCAGGTTGTAATGTTGGAGCAATCAGTTAATTCTAGCTTAGTAACATTACTGCATTTTATGTACTGACATTTACAAGCTTAAAAAGGCCACTTGTTCCAGAGGGATGAAGATATGCATGTTAAAATCATTATTACATGCTTCATTGTTTGTGGGAAAATCAAAGACCCTTTAGCAATAATACCTTCTGGATAAAGGAGTCCTCTAGCCATTAACATCCAATTTTTGTTCTTTTGAATAAGTTGTGTGGTAAGTAATGCTATTTGTAACAGTGCAATAGAGGGATTGCTGTTTTGTTCACCTTGTACTACATTAATGGCCATCACCATCATGGAGGAAAAGCTAACTTAGATGCAATGACAATAAGTCTACATGTATTAGCATTTTAGAACACTTATTTCATTGTTGGAAGGCATTGAAAATTAATACCATTTAAAGATGTGTCATTTGATTAGGATTCTTGAGAAAGGTTGATTTGATCAGTATGCACACCCATCTTACATCTAGATAGAAATGTTATATTATTGTGTTATGAAATGGTTCATGGTCCAGTCCAGCTAGACTTGTTATAGACACAAGGTAAGAAGGTAAGTTTTTTTTTTTGGCCGAGTCTGGTTGTATTGGCCAGAGAGAACACTGGATCTATACAATCAGATGCGGGCCACTGCCTGACCAGAGACCTTTAAGAAAGTTACTGAAAATTAAGAACACTTACAAAGGAGAAAGGTAATAGTTATACAGTACAGTATATTCTCATTTATTGGACAAGTACAACTGCAAACTGCTCAGACCTAGATCTGCCATCCCATAATGCACAGGCAGATTTGGGTTTTGCAGTTAGGAATGATCAGTAGAATATACAACATAGACTTGGATCTGCAGGCACATTATGCTACGGCAGATCAGGATCTTTGTTGTATGCAGTCTGACTCGACTTTTAAGTGAGTAGATACAGTATATGTGTTATGTGCATGGGCCACTAGTCTCTGTATGCTTCATTTCATCAATTCAAAATATGATTATTATAAGTTGTTTTTTTTAATAAAAAAAAGCATTGAAACATGTAGTCAGTGTTAGACTTTGGCATAGCCAGTAACCTTCCACATTCCCCTTCTCATAATTTTTGCTATAGTCAAGGACATTGCACCTAATGATATTAAAACTTTGGCAGCATAGCTGTAACACTGCCTGTATGTATGTATGCATACAATTTGTGAAATTGAGATATAAATATCTGAGAGCTATATCAGTGTGTACTGTTAAAAACTGTCAAGCACTTGGCCATTTAATGAATTAAACCTGATAAAATGTGTGATAGATCTAGGTCACAATTTAATACTTTCTGGAGCTTAGAGTTGAATTGATAGTCTGTATCATTACACCCAGGTGTGATAACATGAACATATTTAGAGTTGAATTGATAGTCTGTATCATTACACCCAGGTGTGATAACATGAACATAATACAATATTTTTGCCTCGATGCCACCAAGCAACTTCAAAAGAGTGATAATGTGCCATTCATGGTTGGGAAGGTGTTGCATACAAAAACACTACAGCCATACTTCATCATCTGCATGATTACATATTTAGTAATTAAATGATGTATAATATTACTATTTATACTCACTTTTAAGTTGGACCAACTGCAAACAATATGGACAATGATTTGTAGTTGCATAATGCACCAACCAATCATGTTTTCAGTTGTTTGTTAATTTCTCCTACTAATCTGCACAGACCCAGGTCTCCTAGTGCATCATGTGACCGCAGATCTTGTTTATGGAGCTTGCAGCTGGATTTGACTTGCAAGCATGCATTTATGGTATTTCTATTCTAAGAGTGCATGCACATATGGTATTTGTTGTACATACATATATGGTATTTCTATTATTTTATGTATGCATTCATATATGCTATTTCTAATCTGAAACATGTGCATTCATATATGGTATTGTGCACATGCATATATGGCATTTGATGTGTACATGCTTATATGGTTTTTCTATTCTAAGAGGTGTGCATGCATATATAGTATTTGTTGTGTGCATGCATATATGCTATTTCTGTTATTCCATGTATGCATTAATATGTGCTATTTCTGTTATAAGATGTGTGCATGCATATATGCTATTTCTGTTATTCCATGTATGCATTAATATGTGCTATTTCTGTTATAAGATGTGTGCATGCATATATGGTGTTTCTGTTTTGAGATGTGTGCATGCATACATGCTATTTCTGTTATTCATGTGTGCATTCATATATGCTATTTCTGTTCTAAGATGTGTGCATGCAGTTTTGGTATTTCTGTTCTAAGACATGTTCATGCATATATATTTTGTGCATGCATATATGGTATTTTTATTCTAAGACCTGTTGCATATATATTCCTTGTGTGCATGCATATATGGTATTTCTTTTCTAAGACCTGTGCATGCATACATGGTATTTCAATTCTAAGACATGTTTTCTGCATGCATACATGGTATTTCAATTCTAAGACATGTTTTCTGCATGCATATATGGTATTTCTATTCTAAGACATGTTACATACATGCATATATGGTATTTCTTTTTTGAGCCATGTTGTGTACTTTTGTATTTTGGAGCAAGTGATCTACCTCAGATATCAGAACTTTATTAAGCCTTTGGCTAGTCCGAGTTTCCTCTGACCCTTGACACCCCATTTTTGATATTTGGTTTTTTATGTTTTTTTTTTTTTATAAAAAACCAGATATCAAAAATGGGGTGTCAAGGGTCAGAGGAAACTCGGACTAGCCTTTGGCCTGAATTAATTTTTCATGACTGCCTAATTATCCATGATTTGACTGACAGCTCACTACATTAAATATTTGTTATCACTTGTAAATTATGTTGTTACAACTCTATGGTCATAAACCAACAGTTTTGTAAAACTTAGCATATAATTTTGTATCAAATTATTATGAAAAGTTCTGTATAAATGTTTCAGAACAAGAAGTATACGGGTCAGCCAAGAATCGTGACTGTGTTTAAATAGTGTTATCCAGGTAATAATTAATAATTCAGTTGTTCCAAAATAATATTATAGTCCAATGAGTACTTTCTATTTCCAATAAACAATCCAGACAAATGTTTTTCCTCTCAAATAATATCTAAGTACAAAATAAAACACCTCTGCAAACTTGATATTACAGCTAGAACACAAGAAATAAGAATGACTCCAAAGTTGGAATATATCTGATTAGTTTTCTCCTGATGTACACATTCATTTATGTCACAATATACCTCCATTTGACAGAATACTAATTAATATGATCTAACTCATCCAATAGGAATTAACTTAATTCTTTTTCGATACCATCTAACTAGTCTGTCCAATGAGAAAAAAAGGCAATCTCATTAGCATATTTACTAATACATGTAATTATATTATTATGTGTCCATATGTATTAATCTATAGATCCAATGCAATTTTACGTTCTTTAATATCCTAAAATAAACCATGTACACATAAAAATCCAGCTATAAATAGAATTTTTAATCATGAATAAAAGTTACAAAAATGAGACAAAATTATGAACCAGGTTTTTATAGATGTACATAATATAATTAATTTATTGTCCCTATTGTTTTTCATGCATTACTTTGCACATATGAGAGAAAATAACATTATTCTTCAATTAACCTCACAATTTCTTATGTTTTTAGTCATATTTGAATATTTTTGTCAAAAAATAGGTTATAAAATTATATTATTGAATTTTATATTAAATTATAAGCAAGCCATGCACATGTGCATTGAAACGGTAATAAAATGTTTGGAGCTTCTTCACATCTTTATTTAAAATATCAGATCACGTTTGGTAAACATCTCTCCCTTTGTCCCCAACCTATAACAAAAAGTATGACACCTTTTCAACTTCTGTTTTTTTCTTAAGCAGTCCATTAAAAATCAGCATGATATGTAGTTTAAACTTTTCCCACTGTTCCAGTAAGTTTGTAGACTCCCAGTCCATGATTTGTGTCAGAATAACGCTTAAATGCATGGTTGTTTTTGTTCTTCTTCAGAATCAGATCTTAACTAATGCATACATTTCTACTTTATGTGCAACTACAAGTTAATCCATGAATCCAACTTAATGTACCAATCCCACTTCTGATGCCATGTTGTGTTTCTTGTCATGAACTTTTTCAAGTGATATGTTAATATTGGAACAGACACAAGCGTGTTGCTTCCAATATTTTATTTCTTAGAGTGACTAATATAAGCAATCCACAAAGTGGGCTTCTGATAGTGCATGCATATACAGTATAAGGAGGAGAAAGACGTACACATGATGTACATTTTACAGTCCATTATAATAATACAAAAATATATAGTTTAATGTTAAATTCCCCATGTCCTGAGAATATCATCAGGTCTTAAGCCTATAAACATTTAACATGGTATTGTCCACAGAGGTTATTTTTGTTCCCTGAGTGCTATCCTATACTACTACCATTGTATCGGATGCCAGAGAGGTCTTCTCCCAGGCAATATGTATCAGAGCATTAGAGTTTGTATGTGAATAAGACAAGGATCTGAAGTTGGCATGATCATGCCACATGTGACAATCTGCTATGCTCCTTAACAGTGGCTGCCTTTGTTCAGATTTTCTTGTTTCTCACAGAGTAGACGTGAAAACCAAATTTTGCTTCTTTCTCAACACTCATCTCTGGAGGAGAGTCCAAAATTATCAAGGTGGGGTGGGACTTAAACTTTCATTTGTGTATACCAGCCCCCTCTCCCTCCCAGGGGTAGATACAAACTTTACAAGCCCTCCTCATTGACATACAAAAAGCTGTTTTCCCAGGCAAGTGTTACTTAACTTAGGTTGATGAAATGGGAAGTTTAAAGAGCTGTTCAGCCATTCACTCACCATAAAATGAGTTTCTTTGCCTTCAGATTGTTTCAGACTGTGCCACAATTCCAGACACTTAAAGCCCCCTCCTCAAAAAGTTTTGGATCATCCTCCATCGTTTGGTGAGAGGTTGATGACTCAAAACATGCCTTTCACATCTACTCTTGAATATGCATAAATCTGCTTAACAAATCATTTTTTTGATACAGATGATAAGGGCACTCATTTTAAGGTGAAGTGAAAGAATACAGATATTTAAACAAAAATTTATTCAACAGCTATACTCTGCTAGAAGCTAGTCCAACAAATTTTGTGCTGCCAGGAAAATAATTGGGTTACATATTCCATTTCCCATGCATGGAATCATTAGTAAATATTTTTCATTTATGGAAATAATTTCATATCTTATGAATATGGGAAATGCATTTTGTCAGATCCTAGCACAATTGGATGCCACCTTTCAACATATGGTACATTCACTGGACCTCATGGCACGGGACTTGACTTTGGCCCAAATTAAATGTACATCACACAAGTATTTGCTTAAAGTTTGTACAAATTGGAAGGATGGAGTATGCATACAATTACAGCAGGCATGTAATAATCCATGGAATCTTCATGGTTTTATTGCTTTCTTGTCTTAAGTTTTTTTTTTTCTCCATAAGGTAATGTATGCAAAATTAGAAAGTTATGATTACTTTTCTGTTTTGCCTGCCAATTTTTCTTTTTGGTCAAATATTTTCATATTTTGGGGAGTACCCAATGATGATTAGATTTAGTGCATCTTTATGACACATAATATGATTGCTACTTTGGTCCAATAATATCTCCTGGCAGATATTTGTCATAAAGACCTCTATATTTGAATTAGCTGACTGATTTGTGAAACCACTTAAGCATTAATTTTACCCTATGATACTGCAACTAACAAAAAGCTTTATAATATGAATCTAATGACCATAACGAGTACAGTATCAAGAACTTTTATTATTCATTTGTATGTGCTGGACAAAATTTTAGCCTTGTACATGCCAGTGCAAGTTTATAATAACTAAATCCACATACAGGTGTATTAAAATCATAGTAGATTCAACAACAGATGTATCAGGCATTGAAATTGTCATACACAATTGGCATTGATTTGAAATTTGTGTACAGTTTTTATTTAGAAATTAGTGTGATTCTTGCAGTGACAAATTCAATAATGGACAATTTTTTGTATCTTCTGTTATAGGAATGACCTTCGAGAGAAATCTTTATAATTTCAGACTGAGTCAGCATCCTCCTTAGATCCCATACCTCTTTATTATTAGGCACTTGTGACCATTTACAGGGATAAAAGTGGGAGAGATATAGGTTGGGATAGAGTAAGAACAATAAGTGGTGCAAAGTAAGTAGTGAACGTGGGTCAAGAAAAGCCACTACCAATCAAAGCAGAGGAGGCTCCACAAATAATGACAACATGTAGGTCCATTGTAACAGAATTATACAAACTAAATGTAATTTGACTTCAGTACAATATATGCAGTTAAAAATAAAGTTTGTTTTTATTAAATTACAATGAAATCATATCTTATCACCTGAAAGGCCCATAACAAGTCCCATGTTTCAACATGTATATTATACTTTGCCCCAAATTTGTTCAGGGTAATTAATAGTTATATATATATATATATATATATATATATATATATATATATATATATATATATATATATATATATATATATTGCATGTTCAATAATATACTTAATACATATTTTTTTCTCTAGTGTCATAATTAAAATCAGAAATAATTCTTCTCATTATCATGCTTTATCTTCTCTCCTGTACCATTTTTTTCCAGCTCACATATAGTAACATGTATTTTGTATGTCTATCATTGTAAACAAATGTAGTTATTAATGCCTGTGAAGAGTCCAGATGTGTAGCATTGTCTTTGCATGTTCAGTATGTTTATGACAACATTCTTACTTTATGAACATTTTCTGTATATATGACATTCAACAATTAGGGGAGGTCAGTAGAACAGATGCAGGACAGCTTACTACAGATGTTGGAACATTACCTCAGTCTGATCTTCATCTTCACCAAACTGGTAGGGTACTACCTACA
This sequence comes from Potamilus streckersoni, assembly GCA_016746295.1. Lineage (NCBI taxonomy): Eukaryota > Metazoa > Mollusca > Bivalvia > Unionida > Unionidae > Potamilus > Potamilus streckersoni. Next base: position 5,827,247 of record JAEAOA010001694.1, read on the forward strand.
GGTTATCATCCTTCAAAGTAATCTTCACTGTTGGACTGGTGAGTATTCTCCAAGTGCCAATAGAGGCAGAAAGAATTCTTTGCAGTAGGTTACCCGAGCATTGCATTTAAAATGTGACAGTATGATTCTAATATAAATCTGTCTGTTTCCTAGTATTCTCTGATCAGTTAAGCATCCCATCCCTACTTAAAAGTATAGTGTGCATAATTAACACTTTTAAATATTAAAGTATCAAGATCTATACAGCCACCATTAAATTGTCTCAGGACTCAGCAGTAAGTTCAGATTTGCAGTTTGCTGATCTTGTTAAGTATTTTAAGCAGCAGAGACCTGTCTAGATTGAATCTATGTTGTTTTTTTTTTATGGTCATTAACCAAAATCCCCTATTAACCTTGGAGTAAGCTGTCTTTGTAGGACCATGCATTATAAACTGTTTTGACTCATTTTGGCATCTGCATGAAGGCATAGCAAGATTTATGCATTGTCCACTGACATCGTCTGTCTCTGGTTTAATGGGAATTTCTAATCTCTTTCTTGCCTTAGTTAAATGGGAAAACATGGATATTTAGCCAAAAATCAATTACTTTCAGTTGCTCCATTGCCTGTAGATATTCCCAGTCTCAGTCAAACATGGGGATGAATAAAATGGGTTTTTATGCTCAGTCAGGTCACTGCATCTTAATTTAAATGCATCAAAATGGTAGGAAATGTCTTTTCCTTCCTCTTGAAAACTCTGTTGGCCTCCACTGTCCCATGTTGGATTGTCACCACAGTCAAAAGAGCTTATCAGTCCATCACTGATAGGGAATTTTATTTCACAAAATTAAAAACTCATAAGTTTGAGTCAATAGTTCCTCATCAACCTTATAAATTACTCTTCCATGGCTCGTGTCCTTAAGGCAGCATTTTCACAATCCCATACTACATTCTCCACCTACCTCCTCTCAATTAACAGAGCATTTATTCTCTGGGACCCATAGTTGTGGTACAATATGTGACCAAGAAAGATTCCATCAATTTATAAAGTTGATCAAATAGGTGAGTAGTTTACACTTTAAAATATCAGCCAACCCACTCTGACAAAATCAGCTGCATAGTAGCCATGGCTAAGGTATTGTTGTTATTTAAAATGTATATTTTGTTGGGAAGGGGGTGATTTTTGGAGGTAAACTAATTTTAATTATGCAATATGTATCCTCTACTATTACCTCCTCCCACACCACACTGATGTCCTGGCAAGCAGTTGTCTCTGTAACAGAAGAATATTTCTGTGCATGTCCATTGGCTGCATGAGTAAACCTTGTCTTACTCAAAGTTCTCCAATCTATGAGAGGATGTATTCATATCTAACTGAAAAAATTTATTGACAAAAAATAAGCTACCTGAAAGCGATGGGCAAATATTGCATAATTAAAATTGGTTTTACCCCTCTCCCACCCAAAAAAACCCATTTTTTAATGACACTAACTTGTGCTTGAAGGAAGTTTAGATGGATCCAAATATTAAAGGTTGGTGCTTTCTGATTTTTACATGTGAGGCATGAGTTCTATGCATCAAATGGTTTCGGACCTTGGAGACCAAAGAAATATTTTAAGCCAAAACTTAGATTTTCAAATAATAGTTTCATAAATGGTAGAGATGTATAGGAATGCATGAAAAACAAAATGTCTTTTCAACCGAGGTTTTGCAGTATTGTTGTACACATATCAAATTTATTATTCAAAAATTTTGGGACATGTGAATTGACAAATTTAAAAATATCCTAACTTTCTTGTTGAAGTAGGTGCTGTCAAAATGAATCTTGCCAAGATCTCACCTATTTTACTCCAGGAAAAACAGCACAAGGGGGAGACAAATTTAACTTGGTATGCTTACTTTTAGGGATGTTTAGATCATTGGGTTATATATTCATATCATATCTTATTTTATTTTCATGTGTATCTTTGGTTTTTTCTAACACAGAAAGATTAGATATTCTCATGAGAAATTACAGATATTCAACTATTTGTATGTGTTTTTTTTATAAACTTTTCTTTAATGTTTTAATCAAATTATCTCAGCAATTGTTTATGTGTTTATTCTCTGGAAGGATTAATTTACATTTTTAATATTATCTGATCACCATAATATGTGCATGGCTCTACCCTGGTCAGTATTATAGTTAATGGCTGCCAGGAAATTCTTAGCCTTGAGGTAGGGATGTCATGCATTTGTCATAACACTTCAGTATGTGCTTTTGGAATATCTCCAGGTTTGCATTACACCTGTATAATATAGATAAGAAAAATTATCTTTGAGTCACAAGTATTTCTCTCCTTGTAGTGATGATAAATGAGCATACTACTTTGCACTGAATGACCTGAAAAATCAATAAGCTGTTTTTACTTCCACACCATATACAATTTACAACAGTTCCATTGTATTTGATTATACAGTTATAATCCATAAACAAGAAAAGAAAATTATTTTCAACTGATCAGGTTGGACAAAAGCATCCAGGAATGTTTTTTGTTACAAAATGTTTTTACATGAATTATTATATAAGCATGTTATGCACAGTGCAGAAACAATTTATAGTGCACTTATACATTTTTAACAGTTATTGGAACACAGGTATTTATTTTGTATTCAGTATGTCTATGTTTACTTAGTGAAAGGAAAGACTGTGTATCAATCTGTCTAACTGTATTTCTTTCCATTGTATTATATGTCTTTGGCATGATGACTCAATGCTAGACTTCACAATAAACTGCTACACTGCAGACACAGTAGGCATATGACTGAAAAGTTTTTAAAGCTACATCAAAATTACACACACACACACACACACACACACACACACACACACACACACACACACACACACACTATGTACATGTAATATCATGATAAATGTGATTTATCAGAACATTTATATCTGAAGTACATGTGGAAGTACATGTAGTAATGAACAAACCTGCATTCATTTTTTTTTCTGGAGAAATCAGTCCTTTCTGTTCTTATTGCTTTTTTTACATCTATTGTCATTGTGTCCTGCCTACAGGGATTGTGATCCTTTGGCTTGGCTATGATCCCTTCATGGATGTAGCAGTTATGTTTGCTTGGCACCATACTAGATGTTTTGGAAAAGATTGTACAGTGTGTCATGGTAAGTTTTGGGATATTTTTATATTATCTGTCTCTTATGTCATTCTAAATCACAAAATTTGTAACTATTGTACTCATTTGATAACTACATAAAACATGATATAACAAAGATTGGTAGTTATTGTGCCCATTTGGTAACCACTTGAGACAGGATATCACAAAAAGTAGTTATTGTGCCCATTCAGTAACAATCTGATGCAGGATATCACAAAAAGTAGTTATTGTGCCCATTCAGTAACAACCTGATGCAGGATATCAAAAAAAGTAGTTATTGTGCCCATTCAGTAACAACCTGAAACAGGATATCACAAAAAATAACTATTGTGCCCATTCAATAACAACCTGATGCAGGATATCACAAAAAGTGGTTATTGTGCCACCTGGTAACCACCTGAGACAGGATATCACAAAGATGGGTAGTTAATATGCTCATTCAGCTACTGCTTGGGACAGGGATATTCCTCTCATATCTGGTTCATAGGGTTCTTGGGCAGGTGTGTGTGTGTGGGGGGAGAGGACATGTTCAATGGCATTTCGACAAAATTTGTAATTTTAGAAAATTAACATAATTTGACCATACTTAAAATGTTTAATCACAGAAGGATGAAGCATAATGACAAACTTTGTATTTTGACTTCTGAATTAAATATTAAGACAGTTTTTGAGGCAATAGTCATCTTGAAAATATTCCTCCAGACTGGATTGACACCTTTTTCACAGAAAGATTTCGGGGGCCCTGAGTGGCTGAGTGGTCTAAATCGATGTCCGTTACGGATCACTGCCATCTCACCTCTGTCTGTGTTGGAGTCTAGGATTCCTCGAATGTGGATATGTGAGAAAGCTTGCCAGTAGCTTCTCGTGTGTCGGTGGTTCTTTCCGGTGATTTCCTGGTTTCTTCCTCCACCATAAATACTGGCCGCCATGAATAGCCTATCATGTGCTGAAAAATGGCTTTAAGCACAACAACAACAACAACACAGAAAGATTTCTAGTTGGTCCTAAATGAAATTGGTGCCAATTTGATATCCAGTAGGTCACCACAGTGACCATCATGAAAATCATGTTGACCCTTCTATTCCTGAATGGATTTTCTTATCAAAATGGGGTATTCACCACAAGACTTCTTATGATGTCTGGTTGGTCCTAATTGACCAGTCTGATGTCCACTGAGGCCATCTTGAAAGTCTTGTTATTACTACCACTTCCAAAATGAAAATCATATTGTTATGGGTTTTCAAAAGGAGACTTCTGATGATATCTTGTTGGTCATAAATTAAAATGGTGCTAAGCTGGTATTCAATATGGTCATTAGGGAGGCCATCTGCAAAATCTTGTAATCACTACTTCTCTCAAATGGATGGCTTTTACTTATCCTGAATACATGGGGTTTTACTAAAAAGACTTTTTATGATGTCTAGTTGATCCTAAATGAAAATAGTATGGATCTGATGTCTAAAATAGTTTATAATCAGGACATCTACCCCCACCCCACATTTCCTCTCCGATTTCCTACCCCCCTGACATTCCTCCCCCTCCCGGACATTTCATTTTTGGACTTATCCCACACATCAGATAGGCCCTTCCCTCCCATCACCTTCTCATTATCTTTATACAACTTTATATATAGTAACATTTAGCTTTAATGTATCCTCACATCCAGCATCACCATTAGTGCACATGTATGACTGTTATAATGCATTATTAAATGTACTTCCCTGACCTCTCTCTCTCTCCCACACACACACACACACACACACAACATTTGAACTGTGAACATAAATTCTCACCCATTTTTAAGCAATGTTAGTTATAAAAATGGGCATTGCTTATTTGTCAATTGCTAGTGCTTTTACTGAATGTAGAACAGGAGGTTTCTTTAAAGTATGTTGATGAGGCTTGAGTCTAACCTTTATTTATAGTGCATTTTTTATCTATTTAAGATAAACCACAGATGGATTAGCCATCGTTCAATTAATTGTAGTTGTTTCAGTACCGTACTCAGGCCAGATGTTGACATAATCGGATTATGAGGTAACAACCAAAAAAGAAGTACAAAAACTGTCCTTTGAAAATTGCAGACATAGTCACTGAGTTTGACAATCATGACATCATAGAATGCTTAAAAGCAAGTGCTTACATCATTAACATTTAAACAATACATTTTTTAATTTGTAAAAATGTTAACTTTGTTTACCACTACTGAGATTTATTGCAAATAACCTTTTTCTTTCAACATAACTTAATATAAGTTTTTATTTTTTATTGGCAAGATGTCATTTTAAATGAATTAAGTTTTAAGATCATGGTGGGGGAAATGACTGGGGGAGAAAAGTCCTATTTGATTGGGGGGAGTCCGAGGGGAAATATCAAGGGGGAAGATGTCCTAGACCCGCCAAAAATGGCTGTCCTACATAATGGAATGTCATAGTACCTTTGTGAATTTTCAGCAGAAGATATAATGTCCAGTTATTCATAAAAAAAATGGTGCTGATTTAACACAACAGTGGCCATCTTGAAACATTATTAGGGTGAATTTTATTTTGTAGCATCCGGAGAGAGTTATAATAGTAAAACTTAGCCTGTTACCTTAATTGGAAGGTTTAAGTGAACATTTTTTGCTACTACTTGAATATATTCCAGGAAAATCATTAAGCAGAGGTAATTTTTGATTCAATTTCATTGTCTTCATTCAGGTTTGATGACTTGCAGTAGATACAAAAAGGTAAGAAACCCTTTCCAGTTAGAACCACAAAGGAATACAGACACTCTTTACCTTGACCAAAAAAAAGCACAAAGTGATCCTGTTCTCCCTGTCATTGAAATACAATAAGTTTTCATTAAAAGCACCTAATTTTGTAAACAAGTGCCCAAATTTAATCTTTTTTTTCCTCAAATGAACATTTTTTTTTCAAATGAACAAACATCTATTTACTTATAAGTCTGCTCCTTTGTTATGCAGTAAAGGCTTTGTATTTATTTGGGTGTCCATCAGAATAATTGTTAAGCTGTATATAACAATTGCAAAAAATCCTCAAAAGATGTATTTTGTTCCTGTACATGGTTGCGGTACACTGATAAATATCAGTGACCATATGTACTCACTTATAAGACAAGTCCAACTGCACAGATCCAGATCTGCTGCCGTGTAATGCAGCAACAGACCTGGGTCTGTGCAGTTTGTTAGGGGTAATCAGTAGAGCAAACAACATAGACTCTGATCTGCAGGCACATTATGCTGTGACAAATCTGGATCTTTGTTGATTGCAGTTTGACTTGACTTATAGCAAATATATACAATATACTAGATTTCATTGCTAATATACTTTCAACTGGTTTTCTTTTCTAGCTCATAGCAAAAAATTGCTGTTGTCAACCACTGAAAATGTATTTGGCAAATTCATTAATCAAAGTTTGTAAATGTTATGATGGCATCAATCTCTTTATGATTGGTGAATCTAACCCATTTTTGGCCAACTGACATGATTATTGGGGCCCAGGGTTGCCAAGTGGTTAAAGTGCTTGCCTTTACCATTCACTGCCATCTTACCTCTTTATGTGTGGGTTCAAGTCTCAGGCTTGACCAAAGTGGGTATGTAGGAAAGCTATCCAGTAGCTTCCTATAATCAAAAATTCTTATCATGGTTTTTCTGGGTTCTTCCTCCACTAGTGATACTTATTACCATGTATACCAGTAGTCTATCATTCACCGATAATGGTGTGAACTCCATGATATTAATGACTCCTGCACTTGGCATATCAAGGAGTGGTCAAAAATCAGATATTTACAAAATTCATTTAGAATGATCTTTTCAAATATTTGACCTACACTCTCAAAGGGAGATAACTAAGGCTGATTGGGTTTGAAATAGGAAATAAAAAGCATGGGGATTTTCAGGAGTCTAATTCAACACCCATAGAAAACATGGAAACACCATTATATTTAAGATTCAAAAACTTAAAATTTCTGGGTACTGATGATCAGACCTATATTTCTCCATGAAACAACTATCCTTGCTGCAAGCTTCTGTGTGGAGAACACCATATGAGCCATGGCATTTTTTTGCCTACATGTGCATGAAACACATGTTATTGATTCTGCACCAAATGAATCAGGTGCTACTTTCATTATTGAGTACTCCTAAGTTAAGTCTGTAAAATTAATAAAATTGCATCAATAAAATTTTGCCTATATTTTTGAAAATTACACAATTAGGATAGGCTTTCAAAAGATATATTTTACTAAAATTTTACTGGTCATTATTATCCAATTATGGACAACCAAACACATATACTGTATACTCTATTATTTCTTCACCCATTTCTAGACTGGTTCACAGTTCTTCCATATAATTAGTACCATGTGTTCTATAACCAGATCTAAATTTTTTAGAAAAACATGTATTTACTCATCAATATTGGAACATCATTGAAAGAGAAAATTGGCTATGCTTGTGCAATTATATTAGTGTTTCACAGAATAAGGCTATAAATAACTTGGTCTCACCTTAAATTTATTTTCCACCTTTATTCGTTGTGCAGGTGTATGTTTTGTGGGGTGAATCACTTTTCTCCAGGTAAAATGATTTTGAAATTTCATGTGAAAAGTCACGGAAAGCATGGTATACATGAGCTTTTGATCATAACTATTATTCACTCCAATGGATTTAAGTTTGATACATTTCTAACTGAAACACAAGCTGTTTGGATTTTGTCATTTTTGTGCGTACTCTCCACTATTGTCTCAGGCCATAGGGCCTATTGACCATTATGGGAGTTATTGGATATTATAGGAGCTTTTGGATATTAGTGGAGTTATTGGACATTAATGGAGCTTATTGGAGATTATGGGAGCTTATTGGACATTATTGGAGCTTATTGGACATTACTAGAGCTGACAATGTCTTATTTGGGCTGACGATGCTTTATTAGGGCTGACAGTGTCTTATTGGAACTGACAATGTCTTATGGGAGATTCAGTGTCAGTTAAGAGCTTACTGCAGCTATCCTAGGTTGGATGTAGCTAACTGTATTTAGGCATGCTGTCTATTTGTATGAATACATATATGTATGTGTATGAATACATAAAAGGGATCTATGAAGTATATGAATGTGGATTGATAAAAATAGGATAGTGAAACTTTTCAGTTCCAGTTTGTGTATTGAATAAACTGTAGAGTAACTGTTTGTAAAGTGAATGAATAGTCCATTTTACAGTGATGTGTGTTCATCTGTTTGTGTATTTGGTTGAACACAATATTGTTTAATGAAACAATAGTAATAACATTATATGAGTATTGCTCATTTTACTGGCAAGGTGATAGGTGTCATTTACTCGTGGACCTGGGTTCAAAACTCTATAGAGTATGAATTTAATTCTCCCACCTGTATGATAGTATTGTTTGTATTAAACTATTATTTCTGCCAACTATTATCAAGATTCTACTACAGAATCCAGGGATAGCACTCTCTGTTCTGTCTGATATATATATATATATATATATATATATATATATATATATATATATATATATAATTTCATTTTATAAATTCCAATCATTCATCACTTTGTGTTTACTGATATTCATTTAGTCCAAATGGAGAAAACCCACTCAGTTTCAATTCTGCTACATATTGCAATGGTATTTTATGTGAAGCCACTGTCTGTAGCTAAATTGCATCCACATTACATGTTGCTGTCTTATTTTGCACTTATTAGTGGATTATTCTTGTTATTAAAATAATTATTTTCTGCCTTTGTATCTTCATGTTATCTTTATATGGCATGCATGCTACACAGAAGAAACATAAACATGCTGACATCAGCAAGTATGACATCACAGGTCAGGGTATCGAATTACATAACACAATGTATTTTCATCTCTAACTGGCAATAATACAAGTTTAAATGTTTTAAATTTCAAAATTGCATTTTTTTTCTTTCTGACTCACAGAAATAAGATACAATGCATCAGTATTCCTCTCATTCAGAGAAAACCAATAAGTGTGCCACATGACAGGTCAAAATGATAAGAGGTCATTGCCCTTCTGTGATTAAAACAAATACACATACCCATGAAGCACCAAAGGATGCTGACATTCCCAAACTAATTAAACTATCAATGCATCTGATTCATAACCCCCAAAACTTAACAAAAAGGTATAAAAGGCAAAGAAAAGTTCTATAACTTTTTTTATACTGAAGAATTAAATAACTGAGTGCTACTATTTTACTAGAAAACTATGGGAAAGGGTAAGGAAGCAAAGAATAGACAGTCATTTCTTCAAGCCTGGAAATGTTCCTCACAACAAAGGGAAAAAATGTGCATCAGCCCAAATGACAAAGCCATTTGAGGTCTGTTACATAAGGACAACAAGAGACAGATTTGAAAAAGCTATGGAAAGTTCCTATAATGCTCAACATTATTATTGGAGACAGAAAGCCCATGTGCAGACTGCTGCGGCCCAAGTCAAGAAGTAAGCTGAAGGTGGAGAAATATGTGGAAAACTTTGCTATGTCAGTCAAGCAGTGTTAAATTACTTACTTTTCAACATAAAGCTGAATAAAATACTTAAATTATTGAAAAAAGAGAAACAAAGCAAACCTTACAATTACTCAATTACAGTCAAAGGGGAGGTAATATACCTTGATTTGTCATACCATGTAGCAAGCTCTAATTTACAACTAAATGATTCTATGCTATCACTTTATAGTTAGTGCAGAGCAATGTTGCCTATATAGCTTTTGTTTCAAATCTGAAACCACATTTCTGGCATAAAGCATGTTTTCATCTATTCACATCAACAGATCTGAAAATATCCAGTGAAAGAGAGAATAGTACATTATGCATGTGTGTTGAGAATCGGCTAGGTAAATCTAGTGTTAAAATCAAAATTAAACAAGAACACTCAGAAAATGGAATCAGTGAATCATAGGACAAAATGCAGCTTACCAAAGAATATAAACTTTAAGAGAAACTTCTATGGCAGAAATCATAGTGCTGTCCATAATTGCAACCCCTGAGATGGAGAATCTCTTGTTAAGCAGTGTCAATCTACCATTTGTCTGATTTCAGCTTGCAGTTCTGTTGAAGCAAGCAATATATATATATATATATATATATATATATATATATATATATATATATATATATATATATATATATATATATATATATATATATATATATATATACACACACACACACACACACATACACCAGGCAGAACAGAGGGTGCTATCCCTGGATTCTATAGTAGAATATTGATAATAGTGGGCAGAATGCAGCTTACCAAAGTATTGTGATAGAATTGTTAGTATTAAACTATATATATATATATATATATATATATATATATATATATATATATATATATCAGAGATAAAATGTATAAATCAAGTACAGTAATAGACAAAATGTCAGAAAAGGGCTTTTCTTTACAAACTCTTTGAGAAATATCAAGAAGAAAAGAATTATAAAAAAGGCAAATAAATGTGTGCTAAAATTAAAAACAAGCAAAATATGAACATTCTTACCATTTTATTACATTTTTACAGGTTGAGGCAATGTGGCATATGCAGTTTTATGCGCATTCCTTGCATTTTACAATGCTCTATATTTCGATTTACTGAATGTGTCTCTAATTTTAAATGATCAGTATTGATACAAAGGCGATTGTGATATGAGTGGCTTGCATTTAAAATCTCTCCCCCACTCTCTTTATGGAATTGTTGCATATGTTAAATGGTATTTAACCATATAAACTTATCTGTGGGCACCAACATATGAAATTTTGCTATCAGGTCATACAAATCTATTTTTCTCATAGCCTGAGCTATTTACTGCCCCTGTCCAATGGATACAACCCTTCCCATCTGTGTTTTGTGTAGAATTGTTCTCCAAAATCACATGCAAACGATAAAAAAAGACTCCATTATTATTGTCATATGCAAAAACCACCAAAATGATACCCTGAATGCATGTGGTAACTATGGAAACAACACGCTCATATGATGGTTGTATATATATATATATATATATATATATATATATATATATATATATATATATATATATATACATTTATAGGTTGCATATATAAGTCATGGTATTAATTCAACTCCCATAGAAAACAGAAACACCATCATATTTAAAATTCAATAACTTAAAATTTCTGAGTATTGATGATCAGACCTATATTTCTCCATGAATGCAAGCTTTTGTGTGGTGAACTCCTTATGAGACATGGCATTTTTTTTACCTACACGTGCATGAAACACATCGATTCTGCACCAAATGAATTGGGTGCTATTTTCATTATTGAGCAATCCTAAGTCAAGCCTGTAAAAATACTAAAATTGCATCAATAGAAATTTTTAAATAATTTTTGTAAAATTACACATAGATAAGCTTTCATAAGATATTTTTACTAAAATTTTACTTTTAAATATTAACCAATTTTGGACAACCAAACCCATATATACTCTATTATTTATTTCTTCACTCATTTCTAGACTGGTTCACAGTTCTTCCATATAATTAGTACCGTGTGTCCTTCAATGGCAGACCATAACATGCTTCTATTTTACATTTTCACTGAATTTGTCCCAACCATATTTTGAGTACACAGCTTCTGACCAGCTAAGTTGAGCACCACAAAAGATTTAAACATAGAGCAGCCTCAACAAAAACTGCTCTGATGGCCTAAGTTTTTAGTGTTCACCTGGGATGCAAGATAACATGAGTTCAACCCCAGTTGAATCATACCAAAGACTATAAAAATAATACTAGAAACTGCCTTGCTCAATGCTCAGCATTTAGGTATTAGTGTTTGGACTGGTTGGCATGGTGTCAGGATAATGTGACTGGGTGGGAACATCATGCTACATGTCTGTGGCATTATTTCCACATGATAGACAATACTATAAAAAGCCACACTACAGACATTTAGCAATGTGACTGAAAAAATTTGTAAAGATACATTAAAAATCTAAATCACACATGCACACACAACAACAACAAAAGCAAAACTGATATAAATACCAGCAGAGACTAACTGATACAAAATCTGACAGCTAGATTTCTACTGAGGTCAGTGAAGAAACGCAATGAAAGAGTCATACATACATACATACATACATACATACATACATACATACATACATACATACATACATACATACATACATACATACATACATACATACATACATACATACATACTTTTTTAAACTGAATAAATATTACTTTTACAGCTATATAACACTATCAGCTCAAGTATGATAACTTTTGAAATTATTTGACTGGAGTCAGGTATGAAACATTATTATTCTTCTTTGTATATGTGGAAAAATGATAATACAGTCATGAAGAGAATGGTGAATTGAAGTTAAGTTATAGTTTAATACACCATTTCAGAAGTGAACATGAAAGAGTACTCTAAAAGTGAACATAATAACAGTGCATTTAATTCACATATTTATTGTTGGTGAGCTCAAGAAATACAAGATGTTAAACAAATTTCATTCCAGCACAAATGTAAGATTTTGTCTGGGATCCTTATAAGTAAATGAAATATTTTTGTATGCAGCAACATCTTGTTTCTGCTGTCTTGGCAAAAGCAAAGATCCTGTCTTGTGCCAAAAGAAATTGATACCTGACAATGGTTCTAGATCTACCTTTAATAGATATCAGAAACAAAAACCTTTGGTATTTTTATTTCAGAGAGCTGTATATATTTCATGACCGATTTTGTTCAAATTCCTTAACTGCCCAAAATTATATTGCTTCATTTCTTTTCTTACATTCAAAATAACAAAGTATATGGCATAGATTTTTAGTGTTTGTATGTGCGTGTTTTTAGGAATTTTTAATAAGGCTTTAACAATTCTAGCGATATTGCTATGATCTTTGGTGTGACAGCATACAGAGATGGGACATCATGTTCCACCCAGTCACATTACTCGGACGCTAGGCCAACAAGTCCTGACACTCACCTCCTAATGCTGAACACCGATAGGCAGTGACTAGTACCATTTTTATAGACTTTGGTTTGACTCAGCCAGGATTCAAAGCTGCTATATCCTGCATCCAAGGCAGATGTTCCAATCAATTTTGCCACTAGCATGATATGTAGATTTTGAAATGTTGGAAAAGAATCTTAAAATTTTGCATTCTGTAATCCTCTCCAAAATTTATTTAATTTAGTAAAACTGTTAACAGGTATTTTTGTAGTTTGGTCCCTGATAAATCATTTCTGTAGCAAAAAAACTTGGCCATTTTAGGTTTTTAATGACAAAATTATAGAATTACTCTCACATACATTATGTGAGCATTACCAAGTTATAAGATACAATGCATTATAATGGGGGAGGGAGGTTCAGTAGGCACAAAAAATGATGGCCGCTGAGGGAAAGTACATATATGTGGAATCAGTATCATAAACATCATTCTTGTTTAAATTTCGGAAGCCAGTAGCCAGTCTTGGCATTGATAGTTATAGGTCATCAAATTTGGTTGGCAGTTGTAACGGACCACCCACCAACCATGGCCAAGCATGGCCAATTCTAGGACATGGAACTGAAGGATTCAGGTTAATATAAAAAAATATTGCACACAGAAAATCAATAGAATGTACACAAATATTTTACTATATTTTCAAACCTCATCTTAATTTTTGCATTAAATTCTTACAATTGTTCCATGTGCTGGAGAGAATTTTACCCTTAAATTTTCAGTTATGTAATAGGCATAACACCTGTAGTTCACACTAAAATATGATTCACTTTCTGTATATAGAAATAATTTACCTAATGATATTTCTAACAGGAACATGATATTTATGAGTTTCTGTTAATGAAGTTATTTATTTAGAGCTCAATTATTCGTGTGTTTGCCAAGAATGGTATTTCTGTCTATTCTAATTTTTATGCAGTATTGGGAAATGGGTCATACTTTTTTCTTTCTATTCATGGTTTGTATCCGCTACATTATTAATTGACGAAAATTGAAGAAAATGATATACAGTGGATTTTTTCTATTAGGATAGGTTTGTGTTAACTCTGGATGGTTTGGGACAAGGAGGAATTTAACAATGCAGAATGTTTAGTAGGAATTTCTCAAATTGTCTTGGAATGTATGTTTAAAAGGTTGTTTTCTACTGAACCTTGCATTTGACTAATATCCTATTTCAAATGGTGTCACAAATAGCCTTTTGAATTGCACAGTGCTATTATCTACTTCAAATGGTGCCACAAATAGCATTTAGAATGGCAAAGTACTATTTTCTACTACAAATGGTGTCATAAATAGCATTTGAATGGTGCAGTGCTATGGTCTACTTCAAATGGTGTCACAAATAGCATTTTGAATGGCACAGTACTATTATCTGTTTCAAATAGTGTCACAAATAGCATTTTAAATGGTGCAGAACTATTATCTACTTCAAATGGTGTCATAAATAGCATTTTGAATGGTGCAGTACTATTATCTACTTCAAATTGTGTCACAAAGAGCATTTTGAATGGCACAGTAATATTATCTACTTTAAATGGTGTCACAAGTAGCATTTTGAATGTCACAGTACTATTATCTACTTCAAATGGTGTCACAAATAGGACATTACTTTTAGCTACTGTTTTTTCTGTTGTTACATCACATCAGTTGCAATTTTTCTGATAGTTTATTATCAAAACTTTCAGCCATATGACACATCATATTCCAACCTTGTAAAGATAACAACATTCATAAACAGTACTTTTATCTTGTAATACATTACCTGTATGGTATTATTTCCTTTGAAAGAAATTTTATTTTATCAACCAAATGATGTGAGTGAAAAGAAATTAGTGTAATGGTGTGGAATAGGAAAGTATCAAACCCAGACTAATTCTAGTAATTCAAGGGCAGTAACCTGGCAAACCCTCATGTCACAAATTATGAGCCACTGGGTGTTATTTCCCTTTCCTATGCCAATACAATTGGAGTCACAGAAGGAAGAGCTAGTCATTTCCTAACATGCTAAATTCATATACTTAATCATGTACTGGCCAGATGCATTATTTGCTGTCCCAATGAAGGTGTATGAATGACATTGACCCTAAGCATTATCCATTTCAAACCAGATGTGCAACTCCATAATATTGCCCTGGAGTTTTAAGTAGCAAAATTACTAATTGGAGGTGATAATACTGATGGCACACCTGTATCTGTATACCAAAAATCTGAGATGGTTACTCCATCATAGAAAGAAAGAAAGAATGTATGCAAAATTCAGTACAATGAGTGGCACCTCCTTGTAGTTCATTGTAGAAATACCCCTCTCCCTAATCCTTTTTGCACCCAGTGTGCATCTTGGTAGGCAGGTGTTGATTAGCACATGCTAATTGTTATAAGGGCTTGAACATAGTTACATTTAAGCTCATGTGTCTTAATATTGGTACCATGAAAATGGGGAGAACCTGGGAAAACAGTTTCATTGTACCAATGTTAATATGGTGCAATGAAACTTTAGGGCAAATTAACTCTGAAGAATGGAACTGTTCAACCAGATGCCTATTTGCTCTAGTTGAACTGTATAGATGATATCACCACTACACCAAACATAAGCTAGAGCTATATTTAAACTGTTCTACTTGTCATTCCTAGTTTTTTACCAAAGACAATATAAAAGCCAAGAAATCACTTGAGGCTTATGATTATTTTGTATGAGGTCATGATGTTGAAGGAGTGTACCTTTAACATGTAAATAAATGCAGAGGCTAATTTTGCTTTACACAATCAGTTAACATGACAGGCAAAAGTTAGATCCCTACAAATACTGGTGAGTAGTCAACAAGAAGCAAGGTTTAATTTTAACAGCTAAAAAACATTGGCTGGTTGTCTTCCCAATCAATACTTTGTAATGGTGATGCTGGCAAGTAAGTAGGGACCATAAAAAAGAAAATTAACAGCAGAAAAAACAAACATTAGCATGTGTTATTATGACTAAAAACTCATGATTATTTGCAATAATAATAATAATAATAATAATAATAATAATAATAATAATAATAATAATAATAATGAAAAGATAACAGAAAAACCAGAACAGCAACAACTGCAACCATAACAACAACAATAATAAAAATAGTAAATTGTACATGGTGTAAATTTCATTATCAACATGATGGTAGGTGCTTTGGTGCAATGCAGTCCAAAATAATGCAAGAATGTAATTACAAATCACTCATATCAATATTTAAACTTTAAAGTGATTTCTGGTTTCTATGATACATGCATACATAAAATATACTGCAAACAGGAAGAAAAATTTACAGCCATCACAATAATCACCATATTTTACACCACTGTACTAATACTTTTCACAATAATTACTACAAATTATATCAACTGTACTGATACTTCTGGGGCCCTGAGTGGCCAAGTAGTCTAATGCACACACCATTACTGATCACTGCTGTCTCACCTCTGTCTTCATGGCATCGAGTCTTGGGTTTAGCCAATGTATTTATGTGAGAAAGCTTGTCAGTAGCTTCTCATGGATTGGTGGATCTCTCCGTGGTTTTCCCAGGTTCTTCTTCTTTCATTTATACTGGCTGCCCTGTATAGCCTATCTTGTACTGGAAAATGGCATCAAACCCAACAACAACAACAATTCTATGAGCCATCTCAATGATTATTATATACAGTATTATACAAACTGCACTAAATTAATATGAATCAGTTTCATTGTACCAATATTAATATCATAGCTCCCAAAAGTGGCACTTGTTCCATATATATATATATATATATATATATATATATATATATATATATATATATATATATATATATATATATATATGTGTGTGTGTGTGTGTGTGTGTGTGTGTGTGTGTATGCTTATCATTTTTACTTTGCAATCAAATCTGGAATGTGGTTCCCTGTTTTGTGTGATCCATATTATACACCCTGCTATACAGAGTACATTGCAGCAAGCAGATAAAGCAGGTAGCCATTCTATTTGCAATCCAGAAGTGTAGTGACATTATGTGAAACTAGTCTATTTTCCATACCTGTTATTTTATAGGCCAAATGTTAGTCTGCCCAAAATTTACTAATATGGGAAGTAGCCTAGTTTCCTACCCCTATGTTGCAAATCTGGTATTTCAGTATGGTGGCAGACTGGTTTGATTTTTATCCATGATGTTGAGAAATGAATATACATGCAAGATAACCAGTACCATATGGTTTTCTTTGGCACTGTGAAAGATATGTTTTCATTTGGAAGTTTTGTTCATGTATTCTCAGTATAAAATGCATATAAATTGCCCATTTTTTAATTATGAATTTTAAAAACTGAATTAATTTCATACATTGAATGCTTATATTGGATACACAGTGTAAAAAAGGCAGCATCTTATGTCACAATGTTGCTTCATTTCTCAATTCATAGATTTGAACATCTGGGTAATTAACAAGAAGAGTGCTCTCTCTTGCATAGATACGCCAACTTCCGCCTCCCTGTAGGTGAAACATTAACTTCTCGACCATTATTAGAAATCAGTTAGTAAAAGTAACAGGCATGCTATCAATATTGTTACACTAAAAAATATCTAAAACATGGAAAATAAATAAGTAATGATGTGTAAGTTCCAAATGATTTATTGTGCTAAATTTATGATTTAAATAAAAGAACTTTGATATTAAAATGAGAATCTGCTACACACTACCTCTTTACTAAATCCCAGAAAATAAATTGTCAGAAAACTGGACAGGGCTTTTGTTTCTTAGACTTTATTATTATATTCAAAACTTTTTATCTAATGTTCAGTACTGTTGCTTCATAGACTTTAATGTTAAGGACAAAGAATTATATTAATATAAGAATCTCCTGAAATGAACTTATAAGTTTATATGTTCATATCCTGCCATGCATTCTCAGTCAACAACAGCAAGAGCCACCCAATGATGATGTAGTTCATCATTTACTCGTGAAGGTATAGAAGCATGTAAGCACTATATGGTGGCTTGTAGCTCATTACTGTGTGTATCCATTCAAAATGAAAGTAGTTTTAAGCCTCAAGACTTTTGTAAGCTTTCATAGTCACATGTGTAAAAAATGCCTAGAGACAGGAAAACGGTTTATTATTAAACTAATAGATGTTATTGACAGTTATATGGATTAGATACATATACACAATCAGATGTGATCAAGAAATTAGAAGAAAGGAACTGGGTAATAAAGCAACAAAAGAACATTCAGTAAAAAAAAAGCAGTTTGCATTTTAGTTTTGAAAACGATGGTCCATTTTTAAATTAAACATTTTTAAAAATAAATCTACGTTTCGTATGTAATATATTTATAGGTTACTGCATTTGTATGGGAAAATATGAATGAGTTTTTCGGATGGCTATACTACACGACATTAAGAGTGCAGTATAGCAATCCTAAAAAGAGTTCATATTTTTCCATTTAAATGCAGTAAACTTTTTATTATATGCTCATTCTTGTTTCATTACCAAAATATTTAATAATAAAATTCACAACCAATTATATTTAATAACAAAATCCTCCACAGACTGTTAAACTTCATTGCGTACGACGTGCTCACCTGCATCAAGCGCATGTAGTGCTTTATGAAGGTGTTAAATACATTTTTGGCCATTTTATTAAAAGCTAAAGAAGACAGTTTATGGGTATAACTTACGTTTAATTGTGATGACCTTGTATAGCGTTAAAAACTAGCTAAATCTGAAACATTTGTATCAGTCTATGAAACATTTGCTGGTATGTGGCTGTCCTTGAAATATCTGCTTTAGTTCATTCATAAAAAAAATTGTTTACGTTAGAAAATAGTTACTTTGCACGTATATATATATATATATATATATATATATATATATATATATATATATATATATATATATATATATATGATAATATGACAAAAATATATAACAGTATGTTGTTCGCTAAGTAAAGATGGATGCAATCTGTGAAAATATATATCATTATTACTATATTTTAATTTATATTTAATATTAAAACAAATTACTTTGCTATACAAAATGTATTTTTTTTCTCTCATCAATGTAACAACATTTACCTGGAGAGGTGATTAAACAAAAATACAGATCACCGTACTGCCTACTGCATTGGTGACAATTTACATGGTGGTTTTTCCAAACAGCCCTTGGAAAATTGCAAGGACAATCATCGGTGTCTATAAAGTCTAATTTAACCTTATATCAGTTCTTTGCTGAATTATCAAGCTGATGAAAATAATTATACACAATTTATACAACTGATATTGATACTTGAAAATTAATTGGCACAGCGTGTAAATTACTCAACTGGCACTGCCTGTAGTATTTTCAATATATGCTTAGCATTGTTAGGAGAGGCTTCACCTATGCAATAACCCAGATGTTGTATCTAAGTCTGTTGTACATCACACCGGTTCCATCAATGATTTCAGATTTACAGACTATGTAGATAGTTAACTTATTGTAACATATGGATGTTTTTACATACATTAAACAATATCAATATTGTAATGTGAATTCATTATGTTTTTGTTCAAGAAAAGCTATTCAGTCTTGCCAATTAACAAACTTAAAGTCTATTCAATTTTGTTTAATTTCATATGCATAATTTCATTTTTTTTCATTTTAATTAATTTCATTTCATTTTCATAAGCTTTAATGAGTGTTTACAAATAGCAGCACTTATTCACTAGGTACTCTAACCCACCTGAACTGTCCTGTATATGAACTGATTCACATTCAAGCCATGTTTTACAATCACCTATTTTCAATACATTCATTCCCAATTGCATTTAAATAAAGTACATTTATTGGCTGTTATTTTCCAACATTTGACATTAGCCTTTATTTAGTGTTTGTGAATGGACATTATGTTGAAAAGAAACCTCTGCTGGGCATAACTGGTCCTTTGCCAGCATGTGACAACTTAGCACATTGAGATCATCATGTTTTGTTTTCAATCCAGTCATGCCCATCTATAATCATAAAAGTAGTGTGATCTATCATTCTATATATGCATGCTACGATCATCTTTTGTAGGTGGGGAGCACCTTCATTAGGTATTTCAAGTCTCAGTCATCCATTATTTCCTCTAATATCTTTTTGGTTTTCAAATATAGATTTAACCCAGTTATATGACTGTTTAGTTAAATAAGAAAGTTTATTTCTTGTATTTTGTTGATTTTCATGCACAGAATGATAAACTATGATAGAAAAGTATTGTATATACTCACTTTTAAGTTGAGTCAAACTGTAAACAACAAAGATCTTGATCTGCCATGGCATAATGCACCTGCAAAATAGGGTCTGTGTTGTTTGTTATACTGATTACTCCTAACAAACTGCACAAACACAGTTGTGCAAGCACATTATGTGATGGGACATCTGGTACATCTGGGTCTGTGCAGTTTGCTGTTGGATTTGACATAAAAGCAAGTACATAGAGTACATGTCTTTAACACTTTAATGATATCATTACCTCCATTCTTGCATTTTGTAATTTAAATTTCTTATCTGTGTTATAATTAGAACATATAAATTAACTGAATCTCATTATGTCTGATTGTACTTAAGTGAAACATGTTTCTCCATATTTCTTTTATGTGCTGTTGCATGTCATCAGCACTTTATATAAGGTTTTAATCAGTTTGTAACCTAATTTCAGCCCATCATTTTTGTGGACCATATTCAATACAGTGCTGTCTGAATGATGGAAATTTAAGGATCTTTTTGTATCAGCCATTATTACTTTTTTTATTATAATGGGTTAAATTTTCACACTTTTCAGGAAAGAGTAACTTCTAAAGAATCCCTCTTCCCCATCTCCAGTCCTTACCATTCTAAATATACCTTACAGTTTCAAATAACATTTTCTAAATACATTGCCAGCTAGAATTAATACATAAGAAGATTCTACTTTTATACATTTTTTAAAATTCTTGGACCTTTTGAATATGGCTTTGATTTTAAACCAAAAACTGTTTGCTTGATTTAGAAAAAAAAAATGATTGATGCATTCAAGATATACATGTTGACATGCATATGTATATGACTTTCTTAGATTTTATTATATCAGTTGTTTTACATTGTTCAAGGCACAAAATGTTTCTCTTGGAGCTCCAAACTCATGGATTTTTATGCCACACTACATTCCCTATACTACTCCTTGCTTGAATTTTCCTTTCCATATACATTTATTAAGTACCAGTATACAGTGTAACAGAATGACATTATCATGGTGGGGATGGTGGAGACTTGTTTTGTGTTTCAGAAACAAATCCTTTCAATTTTACAGCAGTGTAAGTACAATGCAAGTAATGTTTTGTCAGATGAATGCATTCCAAATCATCCAAATTTAAGTTGTGGTTCATTGAAAAATCTTGGTTTTTACATTTTTACATTTTTCTGCTTCTAAATGGCTTTGCAAAAATGCATTGTGTCCTCACAGAATTATGATTGTTAATAAACACTGATTACACTAGCACTTATTCCATTTTTTCTTCTATAACCCTGGGTCATAAGCATTTGGGTATGTTGAATTTTTTTTACAGGAATCTCTTTTATTAGACTTTTCATGCTTCTGTGACTTTTTACATAAAGTTTGAACAGGATGATGTTACGTTTTAATGTATTCCTCACCCCATGCCGATTCATTGTATTCCCAGGAAATACCATCACCACGGTCCATCACTCTATGTATCACAGACTGAAGCTTGCAGTGACTCCTCATAGGACTGCATACAGTTACACTAATATGCTCCCCTCTTCTGAGGAAATGCATCTGCACCATCGTTAATTTGTCTGATGTCTGCTTACGAAGTGAGACAGTTTTAAAGACATATTGACCGATGTATTGTTTAATGATATAATGCAGGGATCATGTTTTCTAATCAAAGCCGTATCTGTCAGACCTGCGGCACATTTGGTGTAACGATGTCTACACTTTGTTTTGTTGCATGATGCCAATGAATTTACTAATCCATACTGACTCGGATGTATTGTTTATTGATATAAAGCAGGAATCACGGTTTCTAATCAAAGCCATAACTGTCACACCTGCATGACATGGTTTCATGGGTAACGATGTCTACACTGACAACCAATCCATGTGGAAGTTCCTGATCAGAATAAATAATTGCCGACCAAATAAAGCAAACTTTGTATCAGTTAAATTAATGGCAAACACACTGGAAATTTTACTTCTTATATTATGCTTAAAAATATCAATTGTAGAAAAAATTATAATGGAGCAACGTCATGAAAAAATTACAAGGCATTTCAATATTATTTTTGCCTCAAAAAATGGTGTCTGAAAACAAACAATGTCTAAAAACATTCAGTAAATATGTTACTTTTGCTAAGTTATGTTTTTTAAATCTTTCATATTTGTTAGTTGAATTTTGCAGATGCTTTTCTGTTTGTTATGAAATAAACTTCTTAAGCCTTTATCTTGAAATCAACATCGCAATAATTCAAACACAGTTGTGCAAGCACATTATGTGATGGGACATCTGGTACATCTGGGTTTGTGCAGTTTGCTGTTGGATTTGACATAAAAGCAAGTACATAGAGTACATGTCTTAAACACTTTAATGATATCATTACCTCCATTCTTGCATTTTGTAATTTAAATTTCTTATCTGTGTTATAATTAGAACATATAAATTAACTGAATCTCATTATGTCTGATTGTACTTAAGTGAAACATGTTTCTCCATATTTCTTTTATGTGCTGTTGATGAACTACCATCAGCATTTGCAGGTCATCAGCACTTTATATAAGGTTTTAATCTGTTTGTAACCTAATTTCAGCCCATCATTTTTGTGGACCATATTCAATACAGTGCTGTCTGAATGATGGAAATTTAAGGATCTGTATCAGCCATTATTACTTTTTTTTTATTATAATGGGTTAAATTTTCACACTTTTCAGGAAAGAGTAACTTCTAAAGAATCCCTCTTCCCCATCTCCAGTCCTTACCATTCTAAATATACCTTACAGTTTCAAATAACATTTTCTAAATACATTGCCAGCTAGAATTAATACATAAGAAGATTCAACTTTTATACATTTTTTAAAATTAAACTGTTTGCTTGATTTAGAAAAAAAAATGATTGATGCATTCAAGATATACATGTTGACATGCATATGTATATGACTTTCTTAGATTTTATTATATCAGTTATTTTACATTGTTCAAGGCACAAAATGTTTCTCTTGGAGCTCCAAACTCATGGATTTTTATGCCACACTACATTCCCTATACTACTCCTTGCTTGAATTTTCCTTTCCATATACATTTATTAAGTACCAGTATACAGTGTAACAGAATGACATTATCATGGTGGGGATGGTGGAGACTTGTTTTGTGTTTCAGAAACAAATCCTTTCAATTTTACAGCAGTGTAAGTACAATGCAAGTAATGTTTTGCCAGATGAATGCATTCCAAATCATCCAAATTTAAGTTGTGGTTCATTGAAAAATCTTGGCTTTTACATTTTTCTGCTTCTAAATGGCTTTGCAAAAATGCATTATGTGTCCTCACAGAATTATGATTGTTAATAAACACTAGCACTTATTCCATTTTTTCTTCTATAACCCTGGGTCATAAGCATTTGGGTATGTTGCATTTTTTTTTTTACAGGAATCTCTTTTATTAGACTTTTCATGCTTCTGTGACTTTTTACATAAAGTTTGAACAGGATGATATTACGTTTTAATGTATTCCCAGGAAATACCATCACCACGGTCCATCACTCTATGTATCATAGACTGAAGCTTGCAGTGACTCCTCATGTGACTGCATACAGTTACACTAATATGCTCCCCTCTTCTGAGGAAATGCATCTGCACCATCATTAATTTAAGTCTGATGTCTGCTTACAAAGTGAGACAGTTTTAAAGACATATTGACCGATGTATTGTTTAATGATATAATGCAGAGATCATGTTTTATAATCAAAGCCATAACTGTCAGACCTGCGGCACATTTGGGGTAACGATGTCTACACTTTGTTTTGTTTCATGATGCCAATGAATTTACTAATCCATACTGACTCGGATGTATTGTTTATTGATATAAAGCAGGGATCACGGTTTCTAATCAAAGCCATAACTGTCACACCTGCATGACATGGTTTCATGCGTAACGATGTCTACACTGACAACCAATCCATGTGGAAGTTCCTGATCAGAATAAATAATTGCCGACCAAATAAAGCAAACTTTGTATCAGTTAAATTAATGACAAACACACTGGAAATTTTACTTCTTATATTATGCCCAAAAACATCAATTGTAGAAAAAATTATAATGGAGCAACGTCATGAAAAAATTACAAGGCATTTAAATATTATTTTTGCCTCAAAAAATGGTGTCTGAAAACAATCAATGTCTAAAAACATTCAGTAAATATCTTACTTTTGCTAAGTTATATTTTTTAAATCTTTCATATTTGTTAGTTGAATTTTGCAGATGCTTTTCTGTTTGTTATGAAATAAACTTCTTAAGCCTTTATCTTGAAATCAACATCGCAATAATTCATGCAGTGACTTTTAATAAATTGCACTGTTTGAACTGTTCAGTTTAGAACACTGAAGTTTGCATATGGAGAAAACTTGAGGATGCATCTGGAGGAGCACACATCATAATGTCAGGAATAAGTCATTGTAACATTACTTTGCCTAGTTTCTGGTAATATTATCAATGTTTTTAATCAGCACAGTTATATTGACACTTAATGTATAAAACAAAAATGAAATAGTTTTGACTCTTGTGTAAAAGACTTTTTTGATAATTTTAGATTTTTTCACATGTGCTGCTTTAATATGAAGCATGGCAAAGACCAGACTGACTTTTTGAATGTTATTTTGTAAATGAACTGTATTAAACATAATCTACTGTATACCTGTTATCATGGCTCTACAGTCTTAAAATAGGTGGTATAAAAGGGTGAGAAGCAACAAGCTTAGTAAACAAATAATTTACATGTATTTCCCTAGAATACAAAGTGAAAATGTAAAGAGAACTTACAGTATTGCAAATTAAATCCCAAATAATCCTTGAATTTCTAACTTAAGTCCTCATGAATAAAATTCAAAATAAACTTTAATGGTATTCCAAATAATTTTCTGATCTAAAGGTGTTGACATGCCTGTCGTTTCTTGTCTCGGATGTATTAATGTAAAAAGTCCTGAACTGTAATGATATGCCAACAGTCTTTTGTTGAATCACAGTAATGTAATTCAAGATCTTTTTGGTTTGAATTTGCTATAATTCCCAGTTAGGGTCTCTTTCCAAGAATATTATTGAGCACTTTTTATTTCCAAAGAATTATAAATAATTTCACTCAAATCAAAATCTGAATACAACAATATAAATGATTTCTGCCAAGATGTTATTAGAATAAATAATTTTCCAGTAAACAAAATTATACTTGACATAGGTCACAATTATTCTAAAATAAATGATAACTTAATGGAAA
This sequence comes from Potamilus streckersoni, assembly GCA_016746295.1. Lineage (NCBI taxonomy): Eukaryota > Metazoa > Mollusca > Bivalvia > Unionida > Unionidae > Potamilus > Potamilus streckersoni. The sequence continues at coordinate 5,852,909 of JAEAOA010001694.1, forward strand.
ATTTCATTCTAGAAGATTATGTTACTATAAATATGATCAAGAACAGGGTGAACACAATGTCCTTGGCTTAGACTAAGATAAATGTGTTTACTGCTGTTGATAATAATCCTAATATTAAACTTCAACCACACACATAAAGAAAATATTAACTATATATATTAGTTTTTTACAGAATAAAAAAGCAATGATTCTATTCAGATACTCAATGAATTTGATTTGATTTTGAACAATGTCAGCTACAAAATATAATTTTACATAACCTATAGCATATGATGAATTAAAAATAACAATGTAAATATAATGTAAACAATTTGTAATATACAACAAATATGTGTACAGCATCCATTCTTATTCCCATTGATCTATTTGTGTCCATCAGATTGTAAGCATTATATATGTCCCTTTACCAAATTAAGTCTATGTACATTGTCTACAGATTGAGGTAGGGTGGATATTAGGTGCACAAAACTAAAGAAAATTATATTATTAATAATAATGATAATAATAATAATATCAATATCTTTAATTTAAAGAAGGTAACTAAGTTATTGTTGTTATAGATTTAACTCCATTTTTAGCACAAGATAGGCAATACATAGTAACCGAATTAACTGATGGATGAAGAACCCTGAAAAACCCTGGGAACAACCACGACCCACGAGAAGCTGCTGGCAGGCTTTCTCATGTACCCACATTAGCTACACCTGAGACTTGAACCCATGTAGACAGGTGAGATCGCAATGATCCAGAATGGTTAGCACTTTAAACCACTCAGCCACTCTAGGCCTCCATAACTAAATTAAATACAATACTGTACATACATTATATATATATATATATATATATATATATATATATATATATATATATATATATATATATATATATATATATATATATATATATTTGAAAAATATCTCTAATAAGTATGCTTTGGAGATGACTGTCATTATGATCTTCCTGTATACCTAGCAGTTAATGATAACTTCTATTTATATATAACTTTAAGCTAATCTGCAATAAATATGGCATGTAATAAGTACATGTATAATTAATATTCCTGCTTTAGAATTCTGAATAATTTCCAATAAATGTCTTTGTCCAAGAATTTCAATGAAGAACACTTATATGCATGTTTTCCAGAGAATATAATTACTAATTTCAAAAAATAGAAAAAATTCAACTGGAAAAAATATATCTTTGAGCTTTGAAGGTATGAATTAAGACTGAATTATGTCACTATTTTTAGATCATGTGGTGTCACGTAGTCACCCAATTTGAATGGTGCAGTCACCACATACCGGCTGTCATGCACACCATTGAAGAATTGCACTCTACTGAGCAAATCTATAAGACTGAATAAAAGTTAAAAAGCATTGTTTACAGAGAATTGACTTGAAGGCCATTTGAGTACGACCCATGATTTTCACTCTTGTAAAAAAAAAAAAGAAAAAGTTGATGTCAACTTCTGAACCAAGGTCATGCACTTGTTCAACTAAAAATACAATGTAGCAATGCTAGTTTTTTAACAGGTCAAAACATAACTAAACTGAATTTTCTGAAAAATGTCAAATCCAGTTAATAAATAAATAAAAAAACTAAATAAATAAAAAAGTTAATAAATAAAGTTAATAAAGTTATCAATGCAATAAGATGTAAAGAAGTAAAAAAAAATAAAAAGTTAAAATTAACACAAGTAATTAAATTACATATATGTAACACTTCCCCTTATAGAAACCTTGGGAAATACATGCTCATATTCAAATGATAACTGTTTAAGTTCATTCCTTTCTTGGTTTTGTAAATGTAAAAGTTTTTGGTCCAGATTATTCATAATTTCCGAATACTGAACATTTGTCCTTCAAAGTCAAAAGAGTCCGGTTGAATTTCTTCACTTATATCCACAGGGAGTGGGACAGGTACAACTAAATTGCATGATTTACCTGGCTATCTCTCAATATAATGATGCTCCTTTAATTTATTTAGATCAGTGTACTATTATTATAATTTAACTCATTAATTTTCTTCTTAACTTTGTAATGGCCATAATACTTGATTTGAAGAAAATGTTGAGGAATGAGCAAGAGAGCAAGAATTCTACCACCACACTCAAAAGTTCTCTCCATTAAAATTCTGTGAAACCATAATTTAACTTTTGACTTGAATTGCTTAATGCCAAATTCAATTATGACAAACTGGAAAATCAAGACAAAATTTGACCCTTGACCAGACTGGACAGATTTAGGAAGGCCACATTGAGTATTAAAAGAAAACTTTATATCAAAGCCTTTACTATCGTTTAAGTTTTAATATTACTCAAAAGACTTGCCTCTGGGAACCTTGTTGACGCAAACATAATGGTCAACAAGTACTGGTTGTCTGACTCGGTCTTTGGTAAGGGACCAACACAATCTACCATTATTCTTTTTAATAGTTCGTCAAATGCAGGAATAGGTTACACATGAGACTTGGGTATCTTATTGCGTTTTTCGCCATTTGACAAGTATGACAAGATTTGCAGTATTTACAGATATCACTTTTGATTTTTGGCCAATAAAAGTCAAGATCTTGTGATAAGTTTTATTAATCCTGAAATGACCAGCTAAAGGAATTTCATGGGCCAGACTAAGTATTTCCTGTTTGTAAGATTTTGGAACTACAATCTGACAAATCACTGACCATTCGTCACCAGCATGTACCTCGTGAAATCTCCATTTTTTCATAAGAGTTCCATTTTTAATGAAATAACGTGTACTTTAGTGGCTTCAGTTTCAGTAATGGCCTTCTGAAACAAACAGATCTCATGATCTTTTTCCTGTTCGATGACAAGTGATTGTCGTTTGTCACCCTCATTAGAACAAAAGAAAATGAGAAGTTAAAAGATCAATGTGATCAATACCTTCTAATTGATCCAAACAAGAAGTGATATTGACCTCATCAGAAGCGTGACCAATGCATGTGTCAGCTAAAGGAATCATTCTTAATAGCTTTCTTTGCCATTGCTCCGTTAACTGCACAAGCTGGGTATAATTCAGGGAATTATTTTTTCAATAGGATCAACTTTCTGATCCAAAGAAGGCTTGTCAGTTACAAGTAGATTAACCACAACTTTGTCTCCAGCTAGATCGTTGCCTAGTAATAAATGAACGGATAAAGAAGACACATTCCGACTGTCACATTCCTGAAACTTAGTCTGATAACAAATTTACACAGTGGAGAGGGACATTAACAAAGCTGCACTCTACTCCATGAACGAGAACACTTTCATTAGAAGAAGTCTTCTCACAAAAAGACCAAATACCTGATAATGAAAAACAAAAGTTTCTATATCCCTTAAACTTTTAATAGTGATAGGATTGGCCAAATCACCAAAGAGTGATACTGAACCATTCGAAGTGAATGGTTCATAATTCTCTACAATAAATTCAGACTAGGGTTTATTCAACCCAACAAATGTATTCCTTCCAATGCATGACCGTGACCTTGACCTCTTATAAATTAGAGCATTTGGGATAGGTCTGTCTTGATTCTGATGATTATATTTTCATTTTGAAGCAATGAGAAATAACGTGTTATTTTCTTTTTGCAATAGGTACACGTAGGAAGAGTAAGGATTTTAAATCAAGCTTATGAGAAGCTTGACTTTTAAAAGTTGTGCGAGATTGAATTTTAGGAGTCGTATTAGGCTAAAATACTTTTCTACCATAAGCCTGCTGAGTGAAAGACTTGCTGCCAAAAGGAACATTATGTGTTAAGGGATACTCATCAGCGGCTCAAACAGCATTTTCCATCTTCAAGTAATACAACCTGTTTGAGACTTTGATAATCATGTTCAGCTTTCTTGGCCACCATCTCAAATAAATGCTCTTTGTTTCTTGCAAATTCGACATGAGTTAGTCCAGCTTTTTATAGTTTCTAAATTTTTGGCTATAATCCTCAGGGACTAAGTCATAACCCTTTAAAATGCATTCCTTAACCATATCATAGTCAGCACTGTGCTGAACTGACAGTGATATGTAAATATCACTAGCTGTACCAACAAGTACACAGTGTAATAATTGAGTCCAATGCTCTCTTGGCCATTTCAAATTTTCAGCAACTTTTTCAAAAAGAGGAACATATTGGTCTACTTTTTCTCTGAAAGGGGGCACTAACCTCATATTCTTTGTAATATCAAAACTTGAATTTGTATGTGAAGTGGAAATATGCTTTTCACTTGCCAACTCTATTACTTTTAACTTAATTTGAAATTCCCTTTTATCCTTCTCTCTTTGCATCTGCCTCTCTCTCCATCCATCTCTTCTAATTGCATTTTTTTTTTAAAAAAAACTTTTTCCCTTTCCTGTCTCACTCTCTCATCTTTCTCAAATTGTAACTTCATTTGTTTTTCTTTCTTTTAACTGTTGTCTCTCTCCTCCTTCTCTTCTAATTGCATCTCTCTCTCTCTCTCTCTCTCTCTCTCTCTCTCTCTCTCTCTCTCTCTCTCTCTCTCTCTCTCTCTCTCTCTCTCTCTCTCTCTCCAATAACATTTGTTCTCTTTCTTTCTAATATTCAAGCTTTCTTAACTATAATTCCATCTTGTATTTTAATTCCTTTATTTTTATGTTAGGGTCTGATAAAGACTTTCTGATCGAAACCAAAACACTTTTATCGAATACATTTTTCCTACCAAATACTGCATCAAAATGTTTTTTATTTCTTGCTTCGATAAGGAATAGTTTGCCTCAGAAAGATAATATTTTCTGGCAAGTTCAAGCAATTCGTCTTTTTTCAAACAATCTCGTTGTTCCAGAGTAGAAATTTGAAAGAAAGGTCTCCACTTTTGATGACATGGTTAAAAAGCCTGTTGATTTCATTAATCTTTTCAAACAAAATGTGAAATAGTACATGGGATTTAAAATATTCTGAAAACTAGGGAAATTTAAATTTCAAAAAAGAATTTTTTGAAACATTTTTAGCAAAAATTCATATATCTCAATGTAGATGCCCAAATTTTCTTTTGCTACGTATCTAGGTTCGCAAAAAAGTAACAAAAAAAAGAGTCAAACCAACAAGCTTTGTAAAGTTTAACAAAATAATTTATTACCCTAGAAAACAAGTTAAATATGGAAAAAAAGGACTTACGGTTTGTGAATCTAATCCAAAATTACTCCTAGAATTAATAATATGTCATACCAATAAACGTTCTAAATGCATCAAAGTTCGAATCTCGATGAAGTTCAAGATGGAAGGCGATGACGTCTTCTATAACATGTTTTGTATTGTAGTGTCAACGTTTCCTTGTTGAATCACAAAAATTAATATTCCGGCTTTAGAATTCCAAATAATTTCCCAAAAATGTCTTCGTCCAAGAATTTTGATGAGCACTTATATGCATGTTTTCCTGAGAAATTAATTATTAATTTCGAACAATAGACAAAAAATTCAACTGGCAACAACACAAATACCTTTCAGCTCCGAATTAAATCACTATAAAACGTTAGTTTTTTAAACGCAATTTTAGACCACGTGGTGGTTTTACTTGGTGACCTAATTTGAACAGCGTAGTAACACCACATATCGGCTGTCACATACGACAAAAATGCATTTGACTCTACTGAACGAATCTATATGACTTAATAAAATGTTGTTTATATAGAACTGACATGCAGGCCAAATATGACATTGATTACGACCAATGATTTTCGCTATAGGGAAGAAATTTTAAAAAATTGTTTACCAGTTCTGCATGAATATCAGGAATTAGGTCAGCTAAAAAATGCAATTTAGCAATATTGGTTATTTACCAGGTCAAAACGAACTGAACTGAATTTTCTGAAAAATGTCCAGTGAAAAACGTTTTCATTGCAATAACATGTAATGAAATAAAATAAAAATTAAAAACTAGCACACAAGTAATTAAATTACATAAACTTAACAGTAAGGGATACAACCATTTTCTTAACTTTCAGAATGGTAGCCTGAACTTTAAAATCAATGCTGTTATTATAACTATACTGAGTTGGAATGGAGTGCTGTCTATGGATTCAGTTCATTCAGATACTGACACATGGAGCCAGAATGTTTGTTTTCTCTAGTACAATTTGCATTGTAACTTTTGTTAGATTCCTTTATTATAAATGTTACTTTATTTCATCATTTTCTAACGCTTGTCCAGTCTTTGTTTTGATGAAACATATCCCCTTAATGTCTGGTTTCCTTTATTTCAGAATTTATCCATTTAGGTTGATAGTGATGTTTGATACGTTTTGTTTTTGTTAGCGCACAATTGTTAAGAACATTATCAAAATATCCATGGCACAAGTCAAAGACAGTTTTAATGCCAAAAATGTTTTCAATTTTGTTTAAAAAACATTTAAGCCAGGTTGTAAAAGAACTACCTTTTTATCAAAATGTTAAATTTGTCTGTATTTTATTTCTATATGATATACAAGATAGATATGGAGTCGCATTATACACACTACACTAGACAATGGTCTCTTATGACATAAATATGCACTTTCATTTCTCTAACATTTTATGGTCTGTTTTTGCATATATATATATAGTCAATAAATGTAGCACTGTTGTCAGTTATCCATGTTGGTTTATCAATCTTTTGAGATAAGTTATATTTCTAAAAGAAATTTGGCCATTTTTGAGGAGTGTCCATCAACAGGTCCATATTAGAGTCACCTATAGCGATTGTTTCATATTCTTCATTAAGAAATGCCTGGGTCATGTTCAGTTTCTTATTTATCAACCCATTCAGAAGTGGAACCTGGGGTCTATATGCAGAACAGAGAAGCAATAGTCGTCTGGACTTGGGAAGTAATATTTTAATCCAAATTGTTTGTATATTGCCTATTTTAAAACTCCATAGCTTATTGACGGTGCAGTGTATAACATAATTACCCCCCTCTCCATGACCATTTCAGTCCTTACTTTCAAGTTCATAATTATTTATACTAAGTATGTTATTAGGAATTGCAAAAAGATCTGACATAATCCCAGTATACTGGCTGATCCTTTTTCAAGCAACATTAACTTAATTTGATCATGCCTCGGGGAATATTTAAATTAGCTATCAATAAATCTTTTCCAATCCATAAACCTTTTCCAATCCATAAACCTTTCCCAGTCCATAAACCTTTCCCATTTAAACCAAACGTTTTATGGTTGACTGAAGTAGTTGTATTTACCAGATTTGATAAGATAATAATTTCTTAAAGAATTCACATCGTTACTGGATGAAAATATACAAATAGTCCAAGTACTGTAGCTGGTAACTCCAATACGTAACCTGTCAGATAGCTGAGAGCCTTCAAAGAGGGAGATTTATCAAGCATTAAACTGCTACATGTATATATTCCTTATGTATTTTAAGCATATTCACATTATCTGCCCAAGTCTGTATATGTGCTTCCTCTGAAAGAGGACTCTCAGTCTTTAACATTTATAGTCATTTCATCTTTTTTTTTCGTTTTAATGTTTGCTACAGTTTTTGTAAAGTGATCTATGGACATCTCCAAGCTTTTACATGTCAACCATTTGCACTCTGTACGCAGATCAAATAATAGCTGAGACCTATTTACATAATTGTTTACATTCAAAAGTATATAAAGGTTCTAATTCAGTTTGTTGGTTGTTTCTTGCCTTCACTTCTTGGACTTTACCTATTGGTGTGTGCATAATTGCTATGCCCTAGTTCATTACAAACATAGCAAAATTCCGATTCATGCCTAACCCATTTTATAAACTATGTGCATTAATCCATATTTTTAAGAAGTAGGGCAGTACCTTTATAGTGGATTCTTTTGATATAATCGTAAGTTCACGGTACCATGATTGTCGTTAAAGAAAGTCGTATATTATGGAGGAAAGAATAATTGAATGTTTTCATTCAAAGAACTAAAAGAATATAATTTGCTGGAGATACAGTAATCCCTTCATGACGGTAGAGCTGAGACGACTGCCTTGCGCTTTGTGTTCTTGAACCTGATGACATACAGAAAACTTCCAAAGTCACCCTCGATGATCTTTTGAGATTCAGTAAAACATTTTGTGTGCTGCACTAAATAATAATTTAAATGTAGCACTTTCAACGTGTGAACATTCTATTGTCAGAAGATATATATAACAGAACAGTGGGTTTTTTTGTTTCGTTTCTTGTTGTTTTGTTTGTCTTATCATCTTTGTTTCTACTTACTTCCAACCACCACAAACCAACGCAAACTATATATATATATATATATATATATATATATATATATATATATATATATATATATATAGAGAGAGAGAGAGAGAGAGAGAGAGAGAGAGAGAGAGAGAGAGAGAGAGAGAGAGAGAGAGAGAGAGAGAGAGAGTAAACTAAATTTTATCTCATAAACTAGGGATGGAGAAGTTCAAATATAGATAATGTAAAGTATTTAATGTTATTCAAATGCACTCAAATAAATCTGAAAAACTCAAATAAATTTCAATATTTGCATGTTTTTATAATAATTTCGTGTCAGTACCAGACATGGGTCATCGGGAAGGGGTTTATTAATAACAGTTAAATCGTCTTGGGCTTTTCTTCTTCTCAATCATATGTCAAATAGACAGACAGGAAATTTAGATAATACAAAGATGTCATATAACACCTTTTTGTTTTGTTTGATATATCTCAGATTTAAAAAAAGAAAGAAACACTGCCAACTGAGGCAACACTTTGTAGAAATCGCAGTAGATGTCTGTAATTATATACACTGCGAAAATGTCAACAAAATTTTGTGAAATTCAGCAGTCCAAGTCTTCTATGCAATGGGAGGCTGGCTCTGAGATCAGTAAAAATATTTGTTATCGTTTAAACTATTCGAGGGACGAGGTCTAGAAGATGTTGAAGGACACGAAAGAGAAATTAGTCACTAAATTATTGTCTCTGTCGCATTTAGTATGCTCATTGATGTACGTTTGAGATTATTTGTTGAATTCATTTGTCATATATGAATTTGTTCGAGTTGACATGAATTTGTTCAAAATTATCTCGTTTAGATGTAATAAAAATCATGTATTGTAGGAGATTTATGCATTATTGTTAGAAATTGCGAGAATTAATTATTTTGTTTTAAATTATATGTAGCATTTGTGCTAATAATTGATTTTACTGTAGGTAAATGAATCGCTACTTGACAGGTAACGTAGTTAAGACGAGATGTGAAGTCCATTAATTCATTTGTGTAATTTACAGCTCACAGTGGGATATAATAGTCAATAGAGAGGTCTAGTTAGGTCATATTTCTAGATAGGAATGCGAGTACCGCTAAAAAAGACAAATTCACTTTAATAGGAATGTATATCAGCGTGAGGTTGCGTAATGGCCATAGTTCTGTAGACGTTGAATTACGACAAGGCGATAACTTACACAAGACCAATTGTTCAACGCCAGAAAAAAGACTGACAAATATTTAGGTTGCTTTTTGTTTTACGAAGGAAAAGTAGTTCCATTTCTGTGTACCACACAATGAAAAGAAACAAAGACTACACCAAATTTCGGTTTATGACCAGAGAGAGAGAGAGAGAGAGAGAGAGAGAGAGAGAGAGAGAGAGAGAGAGAGAGAGAGAGAGAGAGAGAGAGAGAGAGAGAGAGAGAGAGAGAGAGAGAGAGAGAGAGAGAGAGAGAGAGATGACTAAAGCACCTGTTCTTAACAGGCGAGGGGATCGCAGATCATACCACCTACGCCCCTAACATTATCACTGGACAATATTTAATTTCCCACAAACGTTTTTGGTCCAGCATAGACATTGACTCTTATTCTAACAATAATTGAAAAGAATACATCAATTTCAAAAATAAAACATACTTACTGCTTCATCCTTTGTTTTCAAAACGCATTCTTGCCATATCGACTGTTATTGAGATAAAATGGCATGTAAACACAAGATTGCATATTTGTCCAGGTCTGCCTTTTGGCCATGCGGTGACTGCAGAATTGTACCACAAATGCAGTTCAGTGCGAAAACCGTAATTTCTGGTATCACTACCGTGGTCGTGAACGTTCCCTAGCAGACAGAAATAGAAAACTTTTAGTAACTACTAACGCTTCCAAGTTCTCCTGTACCCACTGTTTCAGAGAAGTAGCACCGTCATACTCCTATTTATCTGCCTTTCAAAGACTTAAATTGGTAAGTCTTTGATAATTATTCATGTAAATTATCCTAATGGATTTAATTAAGGACTAATATATCCCTGATTTAATAAGGCATGTGTGAGCTAGTGTTTAATTGTCGATTAATTGTATTAATTAGCTTAATACTAAAAACGTTTGTGGGAAATTGTATATGTATGTGTGTGTATGTGTGTATGTATGTATATGTATATATGTATATATATGTGTGTGTGTATATGTGTATGTGTGTATATGTATATATATATGTATATGTTTATAGATATATATATATATATATGTATATATATGTAGTTGTATGTATGTATATATATGTATATATGTTCTTTTATGTTTACAATGTTTTACTCTATATCAGTATTTTAATTTAGATGTATGGACTATGCAGTCTGAAATAAAGAATTCTTATCTTATCTTATCTTAATAGGTACCTGTCGAATCAACAGTAGCTTTTCTCTTAAATTTGTTTTCTTTACAAATCAGTCGAATAAAATTTTATTAAGTGTTTCTCCTATGTTAATTTTACAAAATGTAAACTTTGGAAATGCTTAACACAACTTTCACTTTGCTAAAAGATTGACCATTTTTAGTTATTATATTTAAACTATTTATGAAAATGTTCAATTTTTGTTATTTGATGATGCGTTGTTCATTTTTCAAATACACAATCCTGCAAATCTTCAAGTTGTAATAATATTACAATATTAAATTAATTGGTGTACAAAGTCTTTGTAATTTTCAATCAAGATACATTGTATAAATAGTAAAATCATATCTTCTCCATTACCCAAACAAACATTTTTCCATGCAAGATATAGTTTTTCGCTTTAGTATCGTTTTTGTTCAGGATTGGTAAAAAAAAAAATTAATCGCAAGCTTCTTCCATAGAAAAAGAAGACTTTATTTGTCGATCTGGAATGGAGACAAGACACCCGTATCCTTTCCAATTCACCAGATGTAAAACTATTTCATCAAAATACATGCAAGCTGACTTCAATGCCAAGTATATTGCTCAAAAGTTTAACTTGGACTCGTATGGTATACCCGCATTAGTGACGGATGTAGTAACTGCCCTTGTAACGCCGCGTCATTGGCATTCACAGGATCATATGACCTCGCTAAAAATAAACAACCTCATCATAGCTGACGACAAAAGAAACACTAAAAAAATCAAGGTTTAATTGCTCAGTACTAAAATACTATGGGATCTGGAAAAGTAATCAAGAGAGTTGGGTAAATAATTTTCATTGTTGATGACCAGAAATTAATCCACGCTGTGTAAAAGGATGAGTCAACAGCAATGTGAAGTGATACCCCTTGATCCTCAACCAAGGAAGATATATCATTATGATCCACAAACAATTTTTGAGTCACATCGCTACGATGTCTGCAGAGTGAAAGTTTATTGTGATGTCTAGCACTGGGGCATCCTGCCGCAGATATCTAGTCTCATATCCCACACAGTCACATTATCCTGACACCAGGCCGACCAGTCCTTATATCAACTTCTTAACGTTGAGCGCCAAACGCCGCAGCTGTTAGGACCATTTTTATAAGTAAATGGCATGACTTAGCCGTGGTTCGAATCCGCGACCTCCCGCATCTGAAGTGGATGCTCAAACTAATTAGGCCACCGGAGCGGTCATTTTGAAAAAAATAAATAAAAATAAAATAAGAACACAATCGAGAAGTATCATGGATCTCATCAAGTATTGATACGCATGTCAACGAAAGCGCTGTGTACCATTATAAGGGTACTTTTCAATCGGAGTGCTGAAAACCATAATCGGCCGTACGTGAGAACAAATCCCAAAACAATGGATAAAAATATCAGATAGGCTGCTCCACTACAAAAATCTATGAAAGTTTATCATGAATTAAAATGGGAAAACTCTTTAAATGGACCACTGGACTTCCGACTAGAAAGAAACAAAAAGTACCGAAACAAAAATAAAAGAAAACAGAAAATCCAAAAAATGTTACCTTCTGCCGACTAGCTGCTAATGTAATTGGCACGTGTGGGAAACATCCGTTCATCAAGCTAATAATGAACGACGGAGAAAAGTACCATCCATTCTATTATATACCAACAACCAAATAACAGACTTAAAGTATTTTGTTTCTTTTTTTTCTTCTTTTGTTTTCTTTTTCTTCGCCAAATCCCCACTGTGCAAACAATCGGAATATACCAGACGTTTAATTTGGGTAGACTTTATCTCATAACAATAGCATACAAAAACCATCGAAAGGAAAGACATCAATGAACATTTCATTTATTTTCGGCCCCATCATTTGCACAGAGACACAAATTATGAGACATATAGAACATTTCTATCTTATATTGCTGTCAAACTCAAGAGTAACATCTGAAGTTGCAAAAAAGACAACACAAGCAAGTGTCATGTGGTTCATTTGAAGAACTTGCCCTAACCAAAATTTTAGAGATGACCTTCCCGAATGCAATTCATGTGCAATATAGCAAGTACATGCAGGAAAGATTTAGATTCCAAATCCAAAGGAAAGTTGGCGTGAGTGGGAATTTGATGGGAACAGTCATTGATAACATTTTCGTCGACGACGATTTGGTTAATGGGGACAGCTCCATCATCTTTGAGAAGAGATTCTTGGAAACAAAGTAACTTCTTCATGACCATCCTCTTTTCATTAAAAGAGAAAAAAAGATAAAAGAGAAAATACTTCTCCTTGTGAACGAACCAAGAAGAATCTCAAAGAGGACTTACAGACAAACAGTAATGGCGAATCATTGAACAAGATTCTAGAAAACAACATTGACTGGAAGCAACGGCATATCCCTCAGCTATTATTTCAAGCAGTAGATCCCACTTCGTCGATTCCAAATGTGTTCTGCATGGTGAAGGCAATTGCACCAAAATTTGTCGCATGTTGCATCGACAACATAAAATGGCATTGCAAAACTGAGGAAAAACGCAAAGAATTTTACCAAAATTTCTTAAGAGTTCAAAAAATAAAAAGGAAGACATAACAGAAATAATTTCAACTAACAGTACATTCTCATATTCAATCGCTCTAAAGCCAAACCAATGGAAAAGACCGAGAAGTGAAAAAGCAAAAGCAATTCGAATGAATTGACAGGAAGTGCCAGTAACTTTGACTATTATCTTATTATGTACCTTTATTCTGTAATCTGTTTCTTAGTTTGATTTTCTTTATTTCTGCAATGCTGAACTTAAACATTTGAAAGGTGGTGATGGTGGTGGTTGGGATCTACTGTCATGTGTGTTGAAATCTTTACAATGTATTATTACCATTTTTCCTCAGTCAATTATAAGTCAATATAGTTGTAATTCCTCCTTAAAACGTTCTTAATGATTCAGTATATTATAAATCATCATAATTAATAAATTAATTAAATTATTTTGTTCAGAAGTTTGTAAGAAAGAAAACTAATTTGTGCGTATGTTTTGCGTGAGGAACCATTTTGACATGTAACTGTGTGTGTGTGTGTGTGTGTGTAAAGTTTATAGCCTTATCATTACGACTCTATGGACATAGGATAAGCAATAGAAAAGAGTGAGAAGTAACCAAGCTTTGTAAAATTTAACAAATAATTTATTTCCCTAGAATACAAAGGAAAAGGTGTAAAACGAACTTGCAGTATTGCAAATTAAATCCCAGATAGTTTTAAAATTACAGCTACAAGTCCTAATGATTAAAGTTCTGGATAAACTTTAGTGGAAATCAAAATTAAGCCAACATTGGAAGTGTTGATGTGTCTGTGATGGTCTATGTAGTGATGATGTGCCATTAGTCTTTTATTGGATCACAATGAAACAATTTAGGAATATATCCTTATTTAAAATTTCGTTATAAATTCAAGCCTCTGTTTCCATGAATGTTATTTTTGATCAGCACTTTATTTTCCAATAAATAAATAATTTGAATAAATCCTATTACCTAATGGAAACTTTCATTCTGGAAGGTTTCCAATGTTTGAAAGATATAATCTTAGTTAAAATAAGAAGGTTTGTTTCTAAAATTATAATAAAAAGAACATAGTAAACACAATGTCCTTGAATCAGACCAAGATGAATATTTACTTAGTTAATATTATATTAATGTTAAACCCAAACTCATGAGAAAATATTAGTCATGTATTATTTGTTTAAAATTAAATTAAAAATTAAAAATATAATCCATGATTCAAGTGAATTAGCAAATGAACTTTATTTTGGACGAGGTCAAGTCCAAAGTACAATTATTCATTGCATATAATGAAATAAACAAACTACCAAACAAAACTTTAAAAAAATGCAAATTAAATATATATGACCAAAGGGATATTTAGTGTGAGAAAATGTTTAATATACAAGATAAAATGTATTGAATATAGGGAAAACACAATCACCAGTTACCAATATCAGGATTCTATTCAGCCAGATGATAGGTGTGCGTATTTGAAAAACAAAAAATTTGGGATGGATGTGGGTGAAGGAATTACAAATCTGGGTAAGTGGGTCAGCATCATGACAAATCTTGGTAACTGGGTTATATTCCTGCTGTTTCAGCACCATTTAATTGTAGTATGATCTGGGGGAAAGGGGCTGTCTTAGTAATGATTAGGCAATCATGTTCTATATGTAAGGGAAGTGGGTGTGTGATTATTATTATTATTATTATTATTATTATTATTATTATTATTATTATTATTATTATTATTATTATTATTATTATTACTAATTTTTTATTATTATTACATACAAGAAATTAGTCAGAATTTGCGATACCAAATGAAAATTTCACCAAGAAACGTCATGAATGAACTAACATGGTATTATGATATTAATATTATTAATAATAATTTTAAATTCTGTTATAATAAAGAACATACTAAACTTAATGACTTTGATTCAAGCAAAAATAATTATAATTTTTAACTCATACTCACAGAGAAATTTAGCTATGTATAAACTGTTTATAGAATTTTACAAAATCGATGATTCAAGTCAGGTATAGAATGAATTTGATTTTGGACAAGGTCAAGTCCAAAATACAATTATCCATAGGAGTGGTGTCATTAGGGTTGGTGTTACCCAGTGCAGTAACTCATGGTGTCCCCCCCACACGGACCTCCTTCCTGTATAAAATTCAAACAGTTTATAGACAGTCATTTTGGTGTCACCCCCTCTGTTGGTGTCACTCTGTGCGGTCTGAAAATCCCTAATGACGCCACTGATCCATAGCATATAACGAAATAAAAACAAAAACAAAAACAAAAACAAACAAACAAACAATCCAAATAAAATATAGATGACAAAACATAGATTTCAAAATATTTACTGCTTCTAGACTGGTCGGTTGATATTGAATAATTTGTTCATGTCTATCTTAATACAAATTGTATTAAATATCTTGGTCTCATAAGCTGCTTTTTGAAAATTCTTAAAATGTATAATTACATATGTACAAAAACAGCAAATGATAAATAACCTGTCTTTCCTATACATGCCAATGAAGCATGGAATTTCTTGGAAAGATTGTAGACACATCAAAATTAATGAGTAAGAATAACAAGAACAAAAACAAACTCTTTTAAAAAAAAAAGATTTAGGTAGCAGTCATCAACACAATCAATTTTGATTAAAAATAGTAATTATCAGTAATTATGATAATTATGATTAAGAGAAATGCACACCGAGTTTCTTAAATGAACTTAAATATACTCAGATATACTTAAATATAGTCAAATCAAGTTACTTATTTGAATATCTGCTGTTGTATATGAATTTTAAGAGTATTTGTGACAGTGAGATACAATATTGTGTCATTTAGCGGCATATACATTATGTTAAATTTGTTTGGAAATGATGTTCGAACACTAATGGAAGTTTGCCAGTATTAATTTTATCAGGAATATAATGATTGTTTCATTGATTATGGAGAAGAAAAAACCCCGCACGTATCATAAAAACACTTACAGCTGTAAATTGGACTTCGTGTAAAATTAATAATCTCATTTCAAAATTTTGTTTAGTATTATATGACAGGTTTCACGTTATCTTCACTTAAAACGTATTTTCACAGCTAAATTAGCAATCTAATGCATTTTAAAGTTGACTTGCGGTAGGTTTAACATTAGTCTTTGGTAAATACATGGATTACTTTTATCAATTACTGCCAATTCAATTCTGTCAGCGTAGGTTCGAGTGTCTGGCACGTCCAGTGGGTATATGAGAAAACTTGCCAGTAGTTTTCCGTGAGTCAATGGTTTTTACCAGGATATTCCCGGGTTCTTATTCTACCAGTTATACTGGCAGCCCTGTATGGCCTATCTTACGCTGAGAAATGGCAACATCACCCAAAAAATCCGAATTTTCCCTGAGCCTAGCCACCCCATTTGGACATTTATGTTGGTGCATATAGGATGAGAATCCACTGCCTATCAAAAAGTTCGATATGTACCTGCATGAAATCAATAGGAATATGATTGATTTCTCAAAAATGCGATCCAAGTCACATGACTATACAAATCTTGAAACCTACATGTCATCACAATAATCATTTTAGCACGTGATATCTACAAGAAACAAATTTCCAAAGTTTTTTTTTTTTACGTAGAATTTGGAAGTATTATATAAAAGTCACTTAATCTTTCTAAATAAACATAATGCACACTTAATTCTGAACATCTATATTCTAAGAATAACGACCAGAAAACTGTCGGTAAACCATTTTCTACAAGTACAGAGCACGTTATCAGCGATGCTTTTGTTGGTATCACGTGACTACCTCTTTGACATGTGCTCTCTGCTTAGTAAATCTGGATTTACTTTAAGATGCTTCAACATTTACATATTTCCAGTCGTTGCTTTTAAAATAAATATTTTCAAAAGTTCGTGTTCTTTCCTTTTTCTAAAAAGATTATGTGACTTTAATTCATGTTCCATTTTTTTTACAGCGACACTCACTAGGAATGGTTTTTTTTTTTTTTTTTTTTTTTTTTTTTGTCATTGACTATGTCAAAAGTAGGTTGCGAGATTTGTGTAGTCATGTGACAAGGTATACAAATAGCGAGATCCAGGTAAAATTTAAGCACTGATGTACTTTCGTCTTGTCTGTCAGCGGATTAAAGACATGACAAATGCTATGCTTGTGATTTCTGAGAAAGTAAATCATATTTCTATCGATTTCATGAAGGTATAATCTCGATGATGGGTTGTTTGCTAGGCCGACTGCTATGCAGTTACCCTATACCAGTGTAATATTAAATTTTGACCCTCGTTGAATTCTGACCCGGTCGGGTCATTTTGCATGTACTGCATTACATTCCTTTGCTATGCATTTCCTTTTTGACGATTGATAAACCCACGTATGCGTAACTTAAAACTTAGAACAATATCCGTTAAAAAAAAATGACCCGGAAATCTGATCAAAATTCAACGCTGAGATCAGATTTCAACGACTGTGAAATCAAAATTCAACGTCAAGAACTGACCCTGGGTCAACTTTCAACATTGAAAGCAGACCCGACATGGGTCAGAATTCAACGGGATCAAAATTTAATATTACACCGGTACTAAATGGTGTCGGCGAATTCCAGCTTTTCGATAGGCAGTGGACTCTGACCCTACACTTTAACATCAATGTCCAAATATCAAAAATGGGGTGGTAGGAGTCAGAGGAAACTCGTACTATAAAAGCTAAAACATGAAAAGATGTAACATTATATCTAAAGTTTTACTTTTTTAGTAAATTTATTTTGTGTCGATAGAAATTCCAAAATAATCATCATATTTGTCATTTTGTTTACATTAGATACAGTGTCCATGGTCATTTTGTTTTGGGAAAGGTCAAAGTTGACTGAAGCCCGTGGTAATCATATCAATAAGTACGTCAGTTGACCAGTCTATTTGGAAGTATCATTACGAATGCCGCAAAGGTGATTAATCTAGTCCACTTGCATCGTTAAGACTTAGAGGTTCCGAATGCGATTGCATAAGAGTGTCTCTCCGTAACAAATTATTTGATTGGTTCTTTTAATGTCAGGGCTTCTCATTTACTACTCAGTTATTCTGATCACGTTAGACCAGTTAGCCTGGGTACCAGCCTATTCATGTACTAAAGAATTGTTTAGGTTTTGTGTTTCGTTTATGACAACCGTTCACCACGCTAGAACGCACCGTGCTGGATAGGGTAGACGACCCATATAAGAGATTTCTGGTTTAAAAAATGGCATCGAATGAGACGTACATATTTGCATTTGAGAAACAATGGGATTACCACTTCTTTTATGACTACATGAGAGAACATTGGGCAGACAGTATTATTTATTCTGCGGTGTATTTGATCGCTATTTTCGGCGGTCAGTTTTACATGCAAAAGAGGAAACGATTCGATCTTCGGCCTGCGCTGGCACTTTGGAGCGGTCTCTTGGCAATATTTAGCATCGCGGGAACGTACCGATTGTTACCCGAACTTATTCATTCGGTAAGAGACCATAGTTTGGAATACTCGATGTGTGTAACGTCCTTTCTAGAAGACCCAGTACCAAGTTTCTGGACCTTCTTGTTTACAGTCTCGAAGGTAATCGAGTTGGGAGACACGGTGTTCATCGTTCTGAGAAAACAGGAGCTCATTTTCCTGCACTGGTATCACCATATCACTGTCCTCATCTATGTATGGTTCAGCTACCCGGACAAGATCGCTTCTGGCCGCTGGTATATGACGATGAATTTCCTGGTCCACTCGATCATGTACACCTACTACGCCTTTCGTGCTATGAAATTCAACATTCCAAAACAGGTTAACATCTTCATAACAACACTACAGCTGCTGCAAATGGTCATTGGCTCATCAATAGCCATCTTTACATACAATCTTCTAAATAGTGGTAAATTTTGTCAACAAACATATGGCAATATAAGATTCTGTTTCATTATGTATTCTAGCTATTTTGTGCTATTTGCTCATTTTTTTTACACCACATATATTGTAGAGAAACCTAAAATGGGCCATAGAAAGCAGCAGTGATGAAGGAGGGTTTTTTAGACGTTTTATAACCATTCATACATTTACTATCTTACAATAAGGACAATACCAGGTATTTGTTGAGTTTGGAATCAGATGCTTTTAAACAAATGGGATGTATTTAGGTGTATACAGTTTAGGAAAAGAAGCTTTGTGCTAAATAATTAATGAAAATGATTTCAAATATAATAAGTGTCCATGAACCATGAATGAACTTTAAGCAATCAGAATTTTTGAGATTACAGACTAGATACTAGGACTTAGGAAATGCTGAATGATATAAGACGGACTTGCTAGTGATGGAATACAGTCCTGATGTAAAATGGAAAGATCATCATGCCTTATTTATTCAAAGTAACCTGGTTAACTCACTGGACTAGCTTTTGAAGAACAATTTTTAAACTGAAATTAAGAATGAAGGTCTTGGTTTTAGATTTTGTTTTAATTAAAAGTAGATGATACAGACCTAGAAAGCTTCTGAAACTTGATGTCCACATAGAAATGAGTATACTGTACCTTCCGAAGCTAAAAACATTACAGTATGTGTAACACTTGTTGAATCATGAGTGGTGCTGATGGTGGTCAGTTGTTTGAAGCATGTATGTTTTGGGACTATCAGTTATAATGCAAATAATTGTCTTTATTACTGAGGCCCTTAATATTTGTCTAATTCTAGCTTTATAGAAGCACAATATACAAATCATTATGGCATCAATATGCTTATCTGTATGTCAGTACATCAGCCCATCAGCTACCCAGATTAAGGTCAGTGTTAATCCATGAAAGTTTTACACAGTTAAATAAAAGGCATGCTGAATAACAAGGATTGAGGTCTCTTTTGTTTGTCAGGAGGCAGGACTAGACCAGCCCACTTGCCTGTTGTCTGGGATAAGTGCAAATTGCTCAGTTGGCAAGGTACTTGCCTGCTAGCAAGTTACAAATGTAGAGAAAGATTATGTTCAGTGCATACTTTTTTAAAAGTCTTTTACTCTGCAACCTTGCAACAGCATATTGAATAGCACATTTATTTATCTACACTGTATGCTTCTATTACATAAATGCTGTCTCATGAAGTTCTTGATCCTTTATTTCACATCATGCACTGTAAAACATTTTGTCATATAGATGTGTTAATATCAGTGCCTACTATTTGAAGTAAGTTTTGGCAATAAGAGTTGAATATTTGTATTTTAAGTTCTTATTACTGACATTTTAACATGATGTTTGTATGTATAACTGATTCATTGAAGTCCTTATATAGCCACATGCAGTAGTCTTGTTGGCTTCTAAGTTCTTTATAATCATTACCCACGGAAATGTCAACTTGTCAAAGACTGATTTAATATACATCACTGACTTAAGGGTGTCACAGTGTTACTGATATAACTTGAGAGTCTTGTTACTGGTGCAAAGGCATTCATTTTTAATGATTAGTCACATTGATTACTTTAAATGTGCTACAAAAATAACCAATCATGAGTATTTTGTTGTTTGCATCTTCATATATTTATTGACTAAATTGCTATACAGTATATGATTTTGATGAATGATATTGAAAAGAATCAGTGTTAAAATAAAATAAAATATTAATTTTGAACATTATTACATAAAATAAATGCTCCAAATCCCTTGATCAAACACTTGCACTGAATGACATGCTTTCTGCACAATATGGCCAAAAAAAAAGAAGAAATATATTTTTAGATATTAGCAAGTTTTTTTTCATTAACTTTTGCTTTTAATGATCTTGAAGCCCTTCCAAACTTATATTTTTGGATTTATATGTTAAATTAGTTCTCTTGGAGAAAATATGTATACTATACATGTCATGGAATAACCTTGATTTGGTTTGGTGTCTTATCAATCAACATCACAAGTACATTATGGAGTGCCAAAGCAATCAGAGAATTATGTCTTTCCAAGGATTAAAAGTGAAACAATTAATTGATGTATCAATGCATCAGGAATTTTTCCATATTGATACAAGAGGTGAAGAATCCATGCAAAATGACACTTACCCAATACAGTTACTTTAATCTTAGGAAGTGTGAATAAATTATCAGTTTGCTTTCTTTATTAAGTTGAGAATTCATCTGCAAAAGCTGTCACAGACACTCACTGTTGTCAAAATAATAAAAAAAATGTTATCTGTACCCACTTGCCTTCAGCAAATTAAAGAAATTGTTGTTTGAACTAGAGCTGGGTACCATTATAATTTTTTTTTATTCACAGTATTTATAATGGACTGCAATATGTACCACAGTTCTCATTCATATTGGGGTCTAATAATTCAATGTTGTGGGGCCACTTTGTTTAATTTTACTGTCCAGAGTTGGAAAATATTTTGCTCAGATTATATAGCAAATTAACAGCATACTATATCCATGACATTTTTAAAAATGTTAATTATCTGGAGATAAAAGAAAAGAAAAACGTTTAAGTGGAAGTTATTAATTATACAGTAGAACCTGTTTTCAAAGACCGCCTCTTGTTCCATATAATTATGGTCTCTCAACACAGGTGGTCTCAACAGGTCATAACACAATACAAATGATAAATCTACACATCAAGAAGGTTGTTTCTCAAGACAAGTAGTCTCTCTTAGCAGTGTGTTTTAAGACAGGTTTTACTGTATTTGTAATATTCATCATTATTTGTGACAAATACAACTACTATTCAGGGTTCCTGCAGGTCATGGAATCCTGGAAAAGTTTTGGAATTTAAAAAATAAATTTCAAGGGCCCTGTGCAGTTATGGAATTTGTCAAAACCTTGCAATGTTTTGGAAAAGTCATGGAATTTGTGACAATGGAGTTAAAAAAGTTGATTACTTCAAATTTTATAGAGCACTGAGAACCGATTAAATAAAATGATAAAATTACAATCGATAAATGGTTTCAATTCATATAATAAGAGTAAGTTCCACTAATGGAAGTATCACATGATTTCTGGTGTAGTTCACTAAATAAAAAAAAGCAACTGGAAAGTAATGTTTTGTTAATATTGTAAATAGGAACACATACAAAAACTACATAGAATTGTTTCCTTTTTTCTTTTGAATACAAATTACATTGATCATTGTATTATGACATGAATTACTACATGAAGTCAAAGTGTGCTAGCCCAGGTAAATTTAAAATGTACATATTAAAAATATTTGTGGTTAACTTATTTCTTTTTTAGGTTGAAAGATGTCATTCTTTATGTTCATTTACTTGACAATGCAAGATAATGCGGTCCTTGAGTTTTATGGAATGGCCCTGGAAAAGTTTTGGAAAAGTCATGGAATTTGTTTTTGTTAAGTCTGCAGGAACCCTGTTTAAAAAAAAATGCAATTATTTTTAGTCATGGATAAAGAAAACATGCTGTTAATAACATTAAAATAAAAAACAAGAATTATTGGGAATTAACATACAATCTGTACAGACAAAAACTAGTGACATACTGGTATAGTGAAAAAGTACTATGGCATGTACCACCAGACAAAACTACCAGTGTATGCCTGGTACTACTTTGCACCTCTAGTTTAAATTCATGCGGTTTAAAATCTCCCCCATCCCTATAGTTCTATGCTAATTATTTCATCCCATTATCATATTCAGCCAATGATTCAGTATATCAACATATAGGAGACACTCCAAACATTTTCTTTATGCATGATTTAGGTCCTTTTTTGATTATTATATAACCACTTTTACTCAAAGCTTTTATGTTTCTTTGTATCTTATCTTTTTGGATTGAATTTGATGGCTGGCTACACTTCTGGTTTGTCACCCAATGAAATACATCACATTCAGTTTTGATTGGTGGTTGTTTGATCAACTCCAGGTAAAACAATAACAATCAATCAGAACTAAGTGTAGCTTGTTCACTACATGATATGCCATAAGCATTCCATCAGGACTTGATCCAAATATGTACAAAGTAAATATATTAATGGGGAACACATTTGGAATATTGCCTTTTATATTGATATGCATAATCAGCAAACCCCCTCCCCCTGGACAATTGGGAAAAAGGATATTAATGCAGAATAGGCAATGGAGTAGATTTCTTATCATATGAAGTATAATTACCATGTTGTTTTTTTTTATCCATATAGCGGGTTTTGTCAATAATTTAACTTTTCATTGACAGAAATGAGTGTGTGTGGCAGTGTTACATTTAGTTGTTTTGAATATGAAGTAGTTCAGTATGACTGATATAATTGTTGGTTATATCCTCTCCCACATTCCGAGTTGTTCAGGATAATATTTTCCATGCAAGGAAATGGCAGGTTCTTCTGTTTCGAGGATAATGTCATTCCAAATTTTAATGAAGACATGAAATAAGCATTTACGCAGTGCAAAACAAATGGTGATCAACAGGAGTTCTGCATCAAATGAAGCATCCTGAAATGGTCTGTGAGGTTGAATTACAACCACTGACAACTATTAGGGAGTCTGTTTTTAAAAATCTTGTCAAGCATGGGAATGGTACATGAACAGACAAAAGGTCTGTCTGTAATCTTTATACTGGAAATATAACCAAGATATCCAGACATAAAATGTCACCATCAAACCAAAGACCAACTTTTAAAAGATGAAAAGATCATCATGTTGATAGTATGGATAGTGTATCTATCAAAAGGTTGTTTTTTGTGAATCATGTCAATACATAATGTATGTGTATCATTTCACCCATACTAAAGAGACACCACATTAGCCAACCTGGGTTGATCCAGTAGTATTATTCAATTTGTATCCTTTCAATCAAAAATCTTGCATGCTAAACAGAGAGCCAATGTGGTTTCTGCCTCCATTAGTTCCCCATTTCACCCCTCTCCAATCGACCCTGCATAGGAAGTCTGAGGTCCTTCTTTTGTGCTAAGGGCAGAGACCTCTTATTATCTCATATTTTACTCTTTCACTCAAAATTATAAGTGTGATTTTAAATGTTATGGTTGACTGATTTTTCTCAAAACTGAACATGTTAAGATCAGTTTCTAGTTCTATGTTCATTTTTATAAGAAATTTCTCAACAGTTCAATCCATGCTTATATTTACAAGCTCCTATAGTTTGACCCAATTATTAAGGTAGCAGCCTGCCCTGATCATTGTAGATAAAACTAACCCCAATCAATTTGTGATCCACAGCACATGTCCATTATTCAGACCTCTGTCACATGTGGGTTATCCAGACCACTGATAAGCTAACTTGGAATTTGAACACCTTATTGGGGCAACCACTATCACAAAACTGATAATACTTAAGTATAGTCCTATTGGGAACAGTCAGTATGTAGAGACAAAGCATGGACTGATAATAACATTAAATAAGTACAGTACATTGCATTTGTGTTCTTATTAATACAGTTTAGTGTGAAAGTTACAGTTCAAATTGCAAGAAATGAGTAATGGAGAATGGTATATCCTGGACTATGGGTGGGTGAAATGATTAATAAATGTGTTGGTATTTTTTTCAATATCAATATCCATATTAAACATGAGCTGAAGAATGGATACAAAATGATATTTACCTTGTATACAGTATATCACTTCAAACTTAAAAAGTCATGAACAATTATTACTTGTTTGATCTTTTTCATTTATTTACACAGATGAGTGCATGTGTCAGCTACAGGTATCTCAGATGAGTTCTCAGTTTAATATAGAAAACATATTGACATCACACATTCATCTTTACAAATTAACAGGAGGTGTCTAACATGTGGTTCAAAGTTTGTCCTCACCCCAAGCCAATTCCATGTGAATTATCCAAGCAGCATGTTCAGCTACTGATAATATATAATAACCTAAAGAAGGCACTCAGCATTTATTAGCCATATATGATTTATGTACTTTACTGATCCTTGTACATAAACTTATATGCAAGATTTCTCTGTTGCTTCACATCTTGTCTATGTGGAATGAATTTAAAGGCTACACCTCCAGTGTGTCACAAAGTGAAATATGTTGCAGTCAGTTTTAATTGGTGGTTATTTGTTGAGGTAAAGGTTAAACCACAAATCAGAGCTAACATGTAACAAACATATTAACAGTGTGACACACCAGAAATGTTAGCAACCAAACTGAATCTAAACGGACACAAAGCAACAGAGAAAAGTGGCTCTAGAATGAGCTGCTGAGTTCTAAAATTGTTTGGAATATCTCCTTTTACACTCATATATTTAAAAAGCAGCCAAATCTGTTGGTGGGATAAAATAATGTGAGTACAAATTTGGAAAGGGTATAGATTCCAAACCACATGATTTATATAGTCACCTTGTGTTAATGTGTTGAAGTGGAGTGGGTGTTTTCAGCAATTTCCTTTTTCACTGACAGAAGTGAGGGCATGAGTCTAAAGTTGCATGAATCTCAGCTTCATGGAAACTAAAACTCACCAACTGAATTTGTTTGTACCCCAATACTTTGATTCAAACTCACCACTCCCTTGATTGTTTCATCCATCTATCATTGGTAAGTTTTTTTTTTACATTGCTTTATTCTTGCATGTATTCATGTTAATGCAGTTAAGCAGAACTCAGTTGCTATAGACAAATGTAATTTGTACTGATGTTTTTAACCATATTTAGCTGAATTGAGTAGATTTTCATATTTTTGAATGATGTTGGGTTTTTTTTTTGTCATTTCCAAACTTGTATGGACTTGACCTTTTTTCAGTATATAAATTTTTTGTTATTATTGTGCAGAAAGCACTTGATCAAGGCAAAAGGAATTTTGTAGACTTGTTTCTACATTTGTGTACATTTTCTAATACAATTTTTATGTTTTCTGAATATTTGTTAACAAACTATATAAGCTTTTCCAACTTTTAAAGTTATAAATTTGTATGAACCCATTATATTAACACAGTTACATAGAAACTACTAGAATTAGACCAATTAGATTTAAACACCAGTTTGTATGGGTATCAAGATGACAAGATTACATTTTCTGGTCATTTAAACACTAGTTTGTATGTGTATCAATATGACAAGATTACATTTTCTGGTCATTTAAGCACCCGTTTATATGTGTATGGTGACAGCCAGTTGATATTTCCTGTTATTAAAATGATTTTTATGAGCTTGATGTTTTCTGTGACTTTCCAGAATTATATTTTTCTGCATGTCCTACTTTTTCTATATACACATCTATCCTTGTAGTGAAAAGTTCATTTCTAATCTACCATGCCACTATGTGCCACCACATGCATCCATAAAAGTTTTACTAACACAGGTCTTGTTAAGACTTGAAGATTCAGAACTTGTTATTTAAAATCCTATCTTGAGTTCCAACAGATAAATTTCACCATAGATATTTGTTATAAATTTTTACTTCAGCTTATACATATTCGTGTATTGTCAGTAGATTTCGTTAACTGAATTTTTAAGATATGTGTGAATATTTTGGGTGGGAAAATTGAGTAACTTTTGCATATATTGGTTGATAGAAATTACAGACACTTCATTGATTAATGAAAGTGGAATTAAATTTCTTTTAAACAAATAAGGGCAGGTCAAGGGAAAAATTTTGGATGAACTGAACACATAATTTTGGATAGATTGCAAAAAGTTGGATACTTAAATCTTTGGTATAATTTTACTTAATGGTAATTAGTTATAATATACAGTGAAACTCCTCAATACCAAATGCCCATGAGACCAATTTAAAATTTGGTTTTGATGGAATTTTGGTTGGTTTTTTTTTTGTTTTTAAAGGGAGAACCTGAGCCAGAAAACTATTGCAGATTTAAGGGTATTTGGGTTTACTGAGATTTGGAGATTTGAGTCCTTCAGGTATCTGTATATAAGTACACATACATATAGCATATATCATATACATTCACTGATAAGTTGGGTCCAAACTGCAGGTAACATAGGTATGTGTTGTTTGTTGTACTTATTACTATTAAAAAAACTGCACTGACTTAGTTCTGCCAGGTTCATAATCTAAGGACAGGTGGGTCGATGCATGATTGCAGGTGGACCAGACTTGTTATTATGTTGTTTGTAGGCATCAGTATTTTAGAACATGTGACCTATTTCTGATATCCTCCCTCTGTTAACCCTTAATGATCCTTGAATTTGGATTAATTGTCCATGATTTGATTGACAGTTGATTGCATTAAATATTTCTTATTCCTTGTAAATAACATGTTTTTGATGATTTATTTACCATCACTATTGTTTATATCTTGCCATACATGTGCAAGAGAGAAAAGATGGATTTTAAATGACCTCACAATTTATTGTCACTTTTTAATCCTATTTTTAGTAAGCAACTATACCTCAGTTTGTACTAAGTTTGTAATTCATTTTTTATTGTAAATTTTGTTTATAACTCAAGAGATAATAAAGCTTGTTTCAATTATTATCAAAACGAATGTTATAAAATTATCTTATTGAATTATGTTTAATTATGTTTTTCCATACCCGGTCAAAATTTTACAGTTTAAACACATGTGGCCATGATTGTGAAAGCATTTTATTTAAAACTGTTCAAATTTCTATGCACTTTGAACTGACATACATACATATTTATTAAAATTATTGCATTTGTGCATTCTATCAGTTGTAGCCTGTTACATCGAACAATAGGGCTTGCCTTTGTATCATTGTATATCTCATACACAAACTCCACTCTCTCACTTTAATGTGCTGGATACCTGCTTATAATGTGTGCCTCAGTTTTTATTCTTTTAGAAAAGACAAAAAAAAAATAGGCTTCAAGATGCTCTACATGAGAAATTAGGATCAAAATTGGTAAATAAAATCTCAGGATTAAATACTGAACAACGAAAAATGTTGGGATATGCTCATTTGGCATCACTGTAAGAAATAACTATGGATTAAAAAAGTCTTATCAAGTTAAGTTCATGCTTTAATTTTCTTTTTTAAATCTATTGTGTATGTAAACATTGAAAATTTGACATGCCCTTTTCAATTCAGATGCAGCATATGCTTGCATGAGAATCTAATTAAGTGCTTACTGATCAGAAATAGAAAGATCACACCATGTAGACAACTCAAAGTTATTTGCTTTTGATTACTCTAGATTGCTTATCAAAATTTGTTGTGATACATTTACACAGTAAATGTCAAATTCTAAAAAATTCATATATTTTGGTGTCATGTTGATGGGTGTGACATCTTTTTATGAGTTGTTCTTTCTGATACATTAATTTGTGAGTGGTGAATGTCAGCTTCCTTTATAGTATAAATTGGTGATCAAGGCTTTCTTCACTGTGTTGCACCCTCATCTATTCCATGGTTGAATCGTGTTATTCATGAGTTATTGATGGAGATGTGTATCAAACTTGCATATTTCACATAGTGTATGGTTTGTTTTAATGTCATATTTCACCTGTTCTTGAATCAGGATAATAGCATATATGCTTTTTGTTTAAATTTTTGACTTTTGTGTTTGGCATATTTTCATAAAATGTTAATGTTAAGAGTTAAAAGAACTGTATAGTACACTGTGTGTATGTCAATGGGCATTGATATTTTTAACCTGCATTACTTTGAACTGGTTTAAATATGAACCATTTACACTGCACTCCACTTGACTTCATATGACTCACAATACACACAAAGTGTGTTCTACCATTTTTAACTAGTGTCTGTTTAGTATCCACTGAAGTACACTCCACTAAAGGGTGAAATCTCCAGGATTTTCAGCTGGAGAAAGACCAAAGTTACACTGTTGTGTCATATGGTTTATGGCCCATACTTTTAGCTCCTGAATTAAGTCCTTTAAGAATAGTGGGTAATCAACAAAATGGCTGTGTTACAATCCACTGTTAAAGTGGAGATCAGTGCAAGCTACATGCAGAGAGGAGGATGCAGCAAGCAACAGATGATGGCACAAGCACAGTTCGTTAAAGTTCACTCCACAGGACCCACTGCCAGCATGAATGAAATATGGTCAATACACTTTGTGTGTTACAGGTCTTTTACATATTTTTTTTGACACAAGATTTAGCTTGTAAATTCATTTATTTTCATGGATAGCAAGTTTCTTTGTGCTAATCATGTTGAGGTTTATTCTAAAACAATCACAATGAAAGAAACATTATGAGTTAAGGAAACATGACAGGGTTTTCAGTACTTAAAGAATGATTTTTCCTCTTGTCGTTTTTCAAAAAGTGAGAAATTTTGACCTTTCCACAATGCCATATATACTCACATATAAGTTGAATCCAGCTGCAAAGTGCACAGATCCATATCTGCTGTTACATAATGCGCCAGCAGAACTGGCTCTGTGCAGTTTGTTCAAATTGGTAGAACAAACAGCATAGAACCTGGTCTGTCAATATATTTAGAAATTGGGAAAGCCCCATAATCTTGCTTCTATATTTCAAAACCCAAGTGGAGTTTCTTTTTTTAAAATATCTGTTGCTGTTTTTGATTACCTTATTATTGTTTTGTTGGGTTTTAATAGGATGTACTAATAATTGTCAACAACATAATATTAATAATGTTTTCCAAACTTGAAAAATTTCTATTGGTATATGTAATCTATGATGTGCAGATTTTGCTGTATTGACAATGTCATCAAATTTATATCAGTAAAAAAGGATATTTTTCATTTATATTAGGGTTAATGGTAAATGACAAAATATGTTTAAACTATATATCACCAACAGCAATCTAAATTCAAGCAACTAGTCTGATTATCCTTTAATCTCACATTGGCACTGTAGATTTCCTAAAGCAACTTTTCCTATTATATTTTTTTTTCTAGCTTTATAATACAATCCAACTGGTTTTCACATCAAAGATTCAGTTGCTTTGATGAACAATCAACAGATAAAACAATAGGGCAACAGATATTTTCTTATTGTAATTTTCAAATTGTTTTGAATATAGGTGTTGGAACTGCATGTATATGACATTTTATGACATGTTGGTTGAGAAAAGAAGCTTAGATCTGTTAGCTGAAATGCCAACATGAACATCACTGTTAAACATAAATCAATAGGTTGTTGTCATATACATACTGGATGTGACAACTATTTTGCCTTCCACAAAAAGTAGATGGGGGGGCAATATATTAAATTTTTAAGACTTTGATGTTTTCACTTTACATATGAGGCCATAAGAACCAATCCATTTAGCAAATCAAATTTGGGTTTTGTGTTTGCTGTCAGCCAAGACAGAATCAACATCAGGGCACGTGTACCTAGCCTGGATCCAGATTTGCTGACTGCATTATGTCATGTGCCAACAGCCTAGGTCTGTGTGTTATGCCATGACACATGCAAACTACTTTGCTTAATTAATATTTTGTTTTGTATACCAAGCTTCTGCACTTAAAGTTGTTGATTGTAAATTATGCTACAGCAAGTGTAGACAGCCTAGACCCAGATTTGTTGACTATGCTGTGCCAACAGCCTAGGCTGCATAATGCTGGCTGTAAATTATGTGATGTGTGCAAACAGCTCAGATTCAGATTGGTTTATTCAACTTAATGCCATGGTATATTTGATGTTTGCATTTGGTGTACATGACATATAAGCAAATGTGCTTGTTGAGCCCATTGTTATATTTTGCTGCTTTGCTTTTCCTGTATGCTAGTAAAGTGCTAAATCAAAATAGAAGCAATAATAGTAGTTATGACATGTCGTTAGGTATGTATTTAAATAAAATATATCACTGCAGACTCTGGAAAGACAACATTTCACAGATCTTCAAATTAAATTGACTCTTTCAATGGAAAATGTTATAAGGCTCATGGTGTGCAAGAAAAAGAAAGTTGATCTATATGACTGTAGCAATACACTCACTCTATACTTTTCTGATTAAAAGTTTGTAGATTAGTTTAGCAGGGCTCATCTGGTCACCCAAACTTGCCAGTGGGCTACAAAACCCTTGCCAGTGGGCTATAAAACCTTTGCCAGTGGGTTACAAAACCCTTGCCAGTGGGTTACAAAACCCTTGCCAGTGGGCTACAAAACCCTTGCCAGTGGGTTACAAAACCCTTGCCAGTGGGCTACAGAACCCAATGTTATGTTTACCTTCACCCCAATACCAATATTACAACCCATGCCATTGAGATTGCTCGACATGAACATTGTAAAGAGACTATTTGCCAATTATCAACAGGATGGAATAAAATATCGGAAGTCAAAAAACAATAAATTTACTGTATGAAACTTGAATGTGTAGATTTTCATAAAGGCAACATCATTGTTATGATGGACTTGCATAATAATATAAAAGTCTTGATAGGAACGTTCTTAAGAGCCATAAATTTTGTAATTGGCAAATCAGATACTTGTAGATTGAGTTGCATAAGTGAAGGCTTGAAATGAATATCAGATATTTTCGGTAGCATTGCTTGTCTTGAGCAACATTTGCTAGTAGTTATGAAGTCGATATTTACACTGAACTTTTACCACTGCATACTGGAAACATGCCATACATGAAATAAAAAGTAGGCCTACAAATTTGCATTGCTAGTATTTTGCCAGTATCACATATCAGTTTAACTTAGTTCTCAGGAATATCCTTGATTAAATTTATTTTATATGATTTTTAAAAACCAGCTTTATCATGGGAACAAGTTCTTCCATGCAGCACTGTATTAGAAATCCATGACCATTGTTGATTTTTAAAAAGTTTTTATTATCTTTACTAACTTTTGTACTAGAAAAATACATGCTGTAACATTGTTGTGCTGTGTTCTTCTGCCTAATATTTTAAAATGTTTTTATGTTTCATGGATTGAAGTGCTTGTTATTTAGATGTAGCACTGTGCTCCATATATTTTTATACATTATTTGCAGATATTTTTTCTTACAAGGTTTGCATGGTTGGTTGGTTCTTCATTCTAAATCATTTCCAGTAATTACTTGTAATGTTTGTAATTTTAGTTAAGATAGCAATAGTGAGTGGATGTAATTTCTAAACTTTTATAAAACACTGGAAAACAATTGCTGTAGTTGCACACACAGGCTGATAGATGAAGAAAAACATCTCTAATACAGTTAGTAGTTGTAATTTGCTAATTTTCATAATTCACTATGAGTATCTCTCTACATGAAAGGCCAGCAAAGCAAGAAAAATCAGTATATTTATAAAGCACCATAAGTTTTACACAGGATGTAGCTTTTGACTGTTCAGTATTGGTCATAGAGTTATGAAAACAGGAAATGTATAATAATAATAATAATAATAATAATAATAATAATAATAATAATAATAATAATAATAATAATACCCTTTATTTATCCTGGGTAATATAATTGCTTAACAGCTAGTTTGCATTATGGCCCTGCAATTGAAAGAAGTATACATGTCATAAGAAAAGAATCTAAAGGTTAACATACTGTATAGAAGAATAATAATGAAAAATTACCGAATGCAGATAACGGAAGTATACCAAATGTATACAAACCACACAAGGTTCCATACTAATATCACATGGATATATTACAGCTACCATGTACAAATGGTTATGTGGTCATGAAATCAGTAATATTTGTTATAATTTGTGTTGAGATTTAATTTTTTGAAAGCCTAGTGTTTTGTAAATCTGAAATTGATGTTATTAAATTTGACATATTTAAGTTAATTAACTGAAAGTGATCTATTTACTGTAATTAATTGTACCAGAAATTTCCAATCCATCTAGAAAAGACAAGAGAAGGTTTTTAATTGAATTATGTAAAAAAAAATGGTATGTTAAACAAATGGCTTATTATTTGCATCATGAAGCTACTGTATAGACCAGCATATAAGTCAGTTGCAAAGAGTAGAGACCCTGATCTGCCACTGAATAATGCACTTGCAGATCAGAGCCTATGTTGATTTTTTTACTGATTACACCTAACAAACTGCACAGACCCTGATGTGCCAGCACATCTAGGTTTGTACAGTTTTCAGTTGGACTCATAGTCAATTATATACATTACACACAATCCTTGTGCTCTAATTGTTGTATATAATTTCTTATGTATTTGATATTAAATGCATTACATATCATTGAAATTAAACTGGTAGCATTTAAATTTTTCCAGGTTTTATTGATAGATAACAATGAATGAAAACATCCAGATGTTTAGTTATTGATGTTGAAATCAATGAATGATATACAACGACTACTTATGAACATATGCAATATATCAGATCACTCTCTGACAGGTTTTTTGTACCTAACATTACTAAATAAATTGATTTACTGCACTGTATATTGATTTATTTTTTTTTTTAAATTTAAATTATGTTAATAGTAATATTGCATGTGGGTGAAATTAGTTTTGATTTATAAGTAAATCAGTACATGTGTCTGTAAGAAATGTCTGCATAGTATCAAATGAGGCATGAAGGGCAGCTTTCGAAAACCTTTCTTTTAAAAAAATCTTGGCTTAAAGTTCCTGCCTGGTAGAAACCTGTTTAAAGTGTCATATGTAACTGTTGACAAGCTGAGTTTTTCCATCAGTTTCGCATCTTTTCAGTATTCATCAGGTAAATGTTCTTGTTTTATGTCTTTTTGGTAAAAATGAGGTTCTTGCAAGAAAATGGAGATCACCTGAGGTACACGCTGGAGACTAGTGGTCATTGAGCTAACAGATCACTGTTCCTAAGTGGTATAGGCAGGAAATTCTTTGTTTAGCCCATGAAACTCTTTGGGTTGGTCATTTAGGGATCAGTAAGACATATCATCACAAGATCTCATATCACTTTTATTGGCCAGAAATTAAAAGTGATGTTTGTAAATACTGTAGATCTTGT
This sequence comes from Potamilus streckersoni, assembly GCA_016746295.1. Lineage (NCBI taxonomy): Eukaryota > Metazoa > Mollusca > Bivalvia > Unionida > Unionidae > Potamilus > Potamilus streckersoni. The sequence continues at coordinate 5,886,787 of JAEAOA010001694.1, forward strand.
CACACTTATCAAATGGTGGGAAAACCCAATCAGCAGATACCTAATGTTTATTTGCAACCTATTCCTGCATTTGATGAACCAAGATTTGTTGACCACAATGTGCGCGTCAAAAAGATTTCCAGACATATTTCCTTAGATTAATCTTAAAACTAAAACAATATAGAAGTTTTGATAAAGTTCTTTGCTCTATTTGGCCTCCCAAATCTGTCCAATCGGATCAGAGAACACATTTTGTCTGGAATCTTCCAGAAAGTTAAATATGATTTAGGCATTCTGCAGTGTAAGTCTTCTATCACTCTGAAAGCCATGGGGTTTAAGAACGATTTCATAAAACTTGGAAAAATATGATACTGTCATGTTGTTTTGATACCAGAAAACATTAAAAACGAATGTGTTCATTTACTGTTGTCTTCTGTTAGGGAATTAGTTCAAGAGCCCTTGTTTTACATTTTGTAAGAAGGGATTTAGGAGTGAGGGTATAATATTTTCAGTGCTTAGGGCCTTAATCCAGCACTGAATGTGATGCCTATATCAATGATGTCAACATTAACAGTGTCACTTGGAAATGTCACTTTGTTATTCAGATTCAGATAGACTAGTTGATGCAGATTTGACAAGTAATTTATCCTAAAGTGAATTTTCCCATCCTTGTGTTAAATTTCTAGGACATATAGTAGGAAATGGACAAGTTAAACCTATAGATGCTAAGGTAAAGTCTATCTTTGAATTCCCTGTGCCTAACAGTCAAAAGCATCTGATGGCAGGTATGGCTAGATACTATCAGAAATTTTGCTCCAATTTCTTCATAATTGCTGAACCCTTAGCATTTATTGAGCATGACAACTAAGTGACATTGGTCTGACAAATGTCAGTAGGCTTTTGATAAGTTAAAGGCCATACTTAAGAGTGTACAGTTATTTCAGCTCCAAATTTCAGTCAATGATTTAAAATGTCTGTTGATGCTTGTGATGTTGGGGATGGCTCAGTATTGTTTAAAGATAATACAGATGGAGTAGATCTTCTAATGTGCTATTTTTAAAAAAATTGAATAAAGACCCAAAAAAATATTCTACCATCAAGAAGGAATGTTTGGTGTTGATACTTGCTTTGCAACACTTTTAACTACATATTACTTCAGCTCCTTCTCTGATTATTGTAATCAGTAATCACAACCCACTTACTTTCACTGGCAAGACCAAAAACAGATCAAAAACAGAAATCGTTATTATTAAGGTGGAGATTGACATTGAAGGAATACAGTATTGATAACAGGCACGTCAAGTGAATAGACAATTTAATAGCAGATTCATTTTCATGTGTTTTGAATATTATATTGTTTCGTGTATATTTTATGTCATTTGTAAGAGTTTATCTTGTGCTATTTTTATCATATGAATTTTGATTAATAGTCTTTTATAAGAGGGGAGGTATTATGTATGTTTATTGTGCTTTGTTTGCTATTTTTTATTATTCAATATAAGCTGCATGTAATGTGATTTTAAAAGATTTCCCAGCTTTGTTATCCCCTCTCCCCATTCAAGATTTATTTTGTGAGTTTGCATTTCCTTTGTTATCCCCCAGTATGCTATTAGGGGGTGGGTGAGTAAGTGTACAGGTGTTGACGTGTCTATTTGTGTGTTTGCCCAAAATCTGTCTCTCTGTAAACTGTTTAGTTTCTGTTGAGCAAGTTGGGTAGAGGTATTTGTGATAGATGTAATTTCATGTATTCAGTATTTATATGTATGTTTCAAGCAGAGATGGTATGTTTTAGCATCGTCTGCCCAGTAATATTTTTTTTTGCACAGTCTATAACTTTGCAGTGATTAGAACACATGCCCAGTCCATATAGGGTATGACTGAAAGACTTATGCCCAAGTAGTATAATGACAAAAGGTATATTGCATAATAGCCAGGGTCAAGGTCATGCTAATGGAAAATGTTATTCTGTGAGTTAGAACATGTCATAATTATATGGTATGTTATATACTGTAGCTGTGCCCACTGTATCAAGGACAAAAACCATGGCAAGAAAAAATTTAATTTTGTGACCTGTATTCTGTAACATAATTGAAGATATTTCAATGACACTTTAGCAAAGTACATATCATGTATGTATAAACAGAATGCACATATTATATACACTTTCTACAGCAAGGTGAAGGCCACAACAGAGCGCAGCTTTAACCAATGAAAATATTTATAATGAAACTTAAACCGTTTATAAATCATTACTAAACTGTTACACATACCATAGCCATGACTCCAACCACAATATCAAGATCACGGCAAGAGAAACTTTAAGTCAGTAAGCACAATCCATATTTAAGTGTAGCTTTAACGAAGATATTTTATTAATTAACAGTTTATTTTGATAATGCCACACACAATCAGCCACACTTCCAGTCCTCAAGGTCATATCAGAGGATAATGCAAGTCGTTTTACTTATCCAGGCTGTAACTTTTTAATCCTTGTTGATATTTTAATGAAACTTGACTTTGATCCATATTTATCATGCAATAATCAAATCTCTAGCTCGGAGGCAAAAATTATTATTAGGGACAAGTCCAGAGATCTTGTTTATGTTACCATGGAATCTATGGCAAGCAAAACTATAGCTAGTCTTCGCATATATTGAAGAGTGGAAGGGGGTGTTTCATCTCTATTAATCTGACCTATAGCTACTAGTTTTTATATGTTAATTTATTTCACAATCAGATTTTGGAATGTTTTACACCTATATTCTTATCATTGGTCTATTGATTCATGTCCAGAAATGTTGCTCAACTATATCAAAGATAGATCATTGTGACATTTTTAGGACTGGGTTTTATTTTCAAATGTTTGCCCATTACACCTATATCTTGTAAACTTATGGAACTTTTTGAATGAATGCATATCAAAAGGGACAACTTTTAACAAACCAAAAGTATTTCATTGTGACTTTTTTCAGTTTTGATAAACTTAAATCACCAAATCCCTTTCCACCCCAATCTTTGAAACCAAAAGATGTAATTGAAAATACACGATCACGTGATGCTTGTAGTAAAAAATAAAAATTAAAAACTTCTAATTTCAAACAAGTCGATTGGCTAAATTTGACAGAAAGTGCTCTAGTTTAAAAAAAACTTTAAATTTATAGAAATTATGCCGATCCACCATCAAATGTTGCCACAGTATCTAACAAAAATACAAAAATGCACATCAATTAACTTAACGAAATTTGAGCATCTTTGGCAGATGTGTCCTGGCATTAAAGCTGTTCAGTATCAGACAAACGGCGATGATGAACTATCAAATATGGATAAAAGCATAACAACTGGAGATGCCTTGAAGCAAGTATTTTAATATGTATGCAATCAACGGTATAAGTGTTCTCCTCGTGACTTTTTTAGCACTGGAACACTCGCGCAGTAACGTTGCAGATGCTATTTTCTAAATGGTGTATTGTGATGTAAGTTGTGAAAAGAGAAAAAGAAAGTACATGTTTTACATGGTGTTTGTTATTTCCTGATTTATACCATATTCTCAAACCAAACGTTATTTGTATTTTAGCAACATTATGGAAGTCTAATAATCAACATATTCTTTATCCGCTTCATTGATGAAAGGTCATTTCACAATTATCGAAAAAAATTAAGCACAAAGTTTATAAATCGATGTGAAAAAGATACAAAACTACATGAAACTAATGATGTAGTCGCAACTACAGCAGCTATTAGAGGTACAACAGTTGGAATTGTTCTTGGAGCCATATCAGTAGTGTGACTAGCGGCGTTAGTAAAATAATTTCACTACGACTATATTCGCGAATACAATTCCATTCATAACTTCTTGCAGTGACACAAGGCTGTCTCGATACAATCACCAAGCTGTATTCGAGGACTATCGAAGATAAAACAGTTAACATGACCTAGTTCGACACACTTCTGGATAAAGGAAAACCACTTGCTTCTCCGAGTACATATATGGAATCAGGGCAAACTCCCAAAGGATTAGTGGATTTGCATACAACAAAAGTCGAGTAATTACTTTTAAAGTGTAACAAGTATATAAATGCCAATAAAACAAGCAGACCTTCTACCCAAGATTATTTTGGAAATACAACGCCTATATGGTCTCATATTTCCTGGATGTAAAAATATCTGGCATCAACCAGAAAGATCTACAGCTTATAATCGATAATAGTAAGTGCATACAAACATATGATATTTACAACAACGAAAATATTTACAGCCCATATATGAAAGCATTTTTGGCAGTGGTGCTAGGATTTGATGATATAAAACAATATATCAGCTAAAGACAAAGAAATATCAGAAATAAAAGATGGTTTTTAAAAGCCATTAAATAGTATACGGACTCTTTACTGTAAAACTCGTAAATTACTTTATCGAACAACGAAGTGGGAAAAAAAGGCAAACAAATGGCACAAGATATTGTAAATGAAATTAGGAAAGTAATGGAGATTGAATAACCAGGTAAAAAAAAAAAACCGGTAAATCCATGGATTATGTTGTGCACGGTCGGTACACCGATTATATTGTGACCGAAAGAGTTCCAGTTTGTTTTACCAGGCATAGACGCACATTCGCGAATATCTCCAAGTATGATAGCAATTATGTATTCCTGTATGCTATCGTGTACGTACTTGTCACGTCGACCTAGACGTGTATATTGGTATCATAAATAATTGTGGCCAGTGGGTCGTGGACAATTGACCGTGGACGGAATAATAGTGTGATAACAGCGATTTTGTTTACTTCCTGATCTAGGTTGATGTCTTCTACCCCTACATGGATATCATCTGGCAGGTCAGTACGAATATTGGTAACTTTTGTTGGAGACCAAAGCGGATTACAACCGAAGGTACGAGAGTGAGTTCGATGACCTGCATCTCATTCGAGAACAGAATTATGGTGACTAGAAGTTTTTGACCTGGGTTAGTTATATAAATATAAAACCCCTATTACCACACTACTAAGACTACAGATGAGTTTCTTGGACCATTCGGTCACCTGGTGCCTCCCCCCCCCCTAAAAGAAAAAGAAATTTAGAAGATAGAACAAATAAAGACTTAATTTTAGTCTTTAAGTCCTCTTATTTTCTAGATTACTGATTTATCGGCACAGAAGATAATTGTTTTCATGCCCCGTCTAAACTTTACACTAAATAACACCACTATAAAAAAAAATCAAATCCGTTCATTTGCATTGCTTGTTTCAGTAAAATAAGAATGTCTACTTGTAAAATTTTATGATCATTTGTTACCATATTTGGTTATTCTCATTCATATATTTTGCAATTCTCCTATTTGTCTCTCTTTCCTTGTATTCATTTAATGTTCATTCGTTCGTATGTTCATTTATTTATTCATTGTACTCTTATGTCTACGTTTGAACTTGTCCACTTATATTCATTGGTGGACTCGTTTGTTTCATTGTGCACTCCATTTCACTTTGAGACTTCCTGGTGAAATCGAAAATTGAATACATTATATTATCGATGTTAGTTTCAATAATAATTATTTTGAGGGATAAATCATCAGACAAATCTTAAGACATCACTATTTAACAAAATTACTATAACCGAGGTGGCACGATTTAAATTATTCATGCATTTATGTTTTTTTTTTTCTGACAATCAAAAGATAGTTTATGTCAAATAAGCATAAAATAGGTAAACCAGTCAACAAAATATATGTATCATAAAGAACACAGGGTATTATTAAATGAGTCTTGAAGGTGAAATGGCTTCAGAGCCTTTTTTATTACTTGTTCCTGATACTATAGCGAGTATCTAGCACTTGTGCTTGTAAAATGTACCAATATATTAGAGAAAAATATTTAGATAAACATAGGCGTGCCCGTACATCTTTAATAGTTTAATGCCATCTAAAATTTCACAGACTGTATACCATTTAACCTACTTAATATCTGACACTATATGAAGTGTATTGTGTTCCAATATATTAACCTTTTTGGCTATATTACAGTATGATAGCTTAATAAATAAAGAATATAAATGCACGTTGTTCTCCTCTTGTAGGTAGATGAAATTGCAATCACTCTTAGTTGTGTAACAGAGCGACATTCTGTTATACTGTTAGCTACCGTATCATTGTTTTCTTTAAGTTTTGTCTACAGAGGAAAAGACATTGTCAACACGTGTTATTTATTATGGGTATTAGTAATAACTCGTTGTGACATTTTCTCATGATTCGTAAATCAGCCTATTGAAATGTTGCCTATTGCATTCTATTAAATTCTACTGCCACATTGTTCATAATAAATTTTATACAATTAAATAGTTATCGTTAGTTTTGTATCTTTTTTCAATCGATTGGTAACGTTTGTGTTTGATTTTTCCCAGACAGTGTATGGACTTTTCAAAAACGAAGGAAATAAAGAATATGATTATTAGCCTTCATAATTTTATTAAAATTCAAAGACTGTAAACAACTTTTTCCTTGAGATTATGTATAAGTTAGTGCAATAACGAATATCCAGTAAACATAAGTACTTTCTTTTTCTCTTTTCGCACATCATCTGCAACGTTCCTGCACGATTGCTCCAAATTGTCAAAAAAAATCATGTGGAGAACACCAATACGAGTGCTTTCATATTTGGGAAAGTACTTCAAGGCTTATCTACTTTTTATATTGTCATTCATATTTGAAAGCACGTCAGCGCCATTTGTCCAAAGCCTTTATATCTGCACGGTTCAATCAAATATGCTCACATTATGTTAAGACCAAGTTAGTTGTGTGCTTTTATTATTTTTAGTAACATTTGCCATATTTGACGATGGATCGGCATTATTTCTATAAATTTACGAGCCCTTCATCCTAGAACAATTTCAGTTAAATTTACACAAGCGACTCTTTTGAAATTATCTGTATTAGAAGTTTTTTATTCTTTAAATTTTAGTACTAGCAACACGTCATCGCAGATTGGCATCATTTGTACAAATGAAAAAGGTATTCATGTCTTATTGCTGTATGTCACATTGGATAAAATTGTACTGTTGAGAGTTTTTTGAAAAGTCATTTAAAGGAATTTGATAAATTTAGAAGACTCCTATATTTATTAATTATAAAGCTTGTATTAGGCAATGAAGGATTATTGTACTGTGAAAGGAATATTGTTTTTCTCTATTGTACAGTATCGCTGTGTTTAAAGTCTCACGTTAGGTAAGATTACGGGCTTAGCTCAGCGCAGAATCAGTTATATGTGTAGAATAATTTTTTTTTAATAGAAATATGTTTTTAATTTTTTCAGCGAATTATTTTTATATACAATCATCTAAAATAATGCGTTGGTATCTTTTAGCCTGGCTATTTGGTATGCCATTTTTTTACATGACATGGGATGACATGAAGAATACTCCACATAACGGTGGGTGTTAGTTTCATTGACATGAACATTTGTAGAGATAGAGTTATCAATATTTTTTATTACATTTACATCTAAAAATGAACCATGCGTAATAGATGCATTATGAGTAAATTTTTCTTCGGGTAAGAATGATTTTGGCGATCAGTGAAATTTTTTCAGTTCTTCTGATGAATGGTTTCAGATCATAAAGATGTATTCTAAAAATCTAAACCAAACAGCTGGATTAAACTTTTCGCTTTGAAGAAAATCTTTTTTCTAATTTACCCATGAAAAGGGAAGCAGATGAAGGAGTCATATGACTGTCCATTGTCGTACCCATTATTTTGATGTAATTTGTATAATTAAGTTGTAAATAATTATTTTCCAGGATAAGTTTTATTATTTTACAAACATCTTCACTAGATAGTGAGCTATTATTAGGATTATTAAAAAGAAACTATTTACATGCTTCAATGCCATCTGTATGCGTAAAGCTGGTATATAGTGATGTTACATCTAATGATACCAGGATTGAGTTATCAGATATGTGTGGAATAGACTTGTACCTTTTAATGAAATCAGTAGTATCTTTAATGTATGAAGGAAATGATTTCATTAAAGGCTGTAAAACACTATCAATAAATTTGGATAGGTTTTCTGTATATGAATTATAACCTGATATAATGTGTCGTCCAGGATAATTTAAAGGTAGATTATAGTCAGGATTTTTATGAGTTTTGGGTAATATGTAGAATTGATGTGTGTGTATTTCAAGAGGTAAAGTATCAAATTCCTCTTATACGGAATTATTATTCTTGAGTAATAATAATAATAATAATAATAATAATAATAATAATAATAATAATAATAATAATAATAATAATAATAATAATGTTTGATTTATCAGCCTTTATAATCACTTCTGTCGTCGTTCATTAGATTATATAAAGATTTACTTTCGTCCTTTGAAATATTACTATGCTATCGCTTTTGATAAGACTTTATGTAATAAATTGTCGATTTAATTTTGGAATTCTTTATTTCCGCTTCCTATGTAGATTTTCAGTTTCAGTCGTAAACCTGATGGAATGATCCGCTCTTCAACGCCTTTGTTCAAGAAAATACTGTAAGGACTGCTTTTTGTTTGTTTTTCCTATAGGTTAATTATTTGATATTTCAAAGACGTCGCTTCTCTCAGCGGATCACAATCTGATGCCATTATGCAGTTGAAAAAATTCAAAATTGGGATTTTAAAAAAACCAAACACAAACGTCGATTAGTATGTGCAACTTGTTTCAAGCCTAATATAGGTCCTTATAATAATAAATATAGGAGTATCGAAAATTTATCAAATAAAAACAGTGTAAAACACTTTACAAAAATAAACTTATTCTTACTTATAGAAGACCCAAGAATTTGCAATATTGTTTAATTAGAACCAAATAGACAGAAAATCAAAATATATTTTTTCATCTGAATATAACAGACATCGGTGCATTTAATGTGCAAATATAAGAGAAAATGCTTCTTTTAGTAGCGCTAATACCCCCAAAAAAGTATTTTCTCCACGTTACAACGCTAACTGGGTCTCAACTGGTGTGATTTATTTGATAACTTGTAAAAAATGTGTTGGACAAACACTTCAACGAGTTTCTAAAAGAAGGAATAACCATCGCTTTCATAAAAAAAATAATTCTAGAGATCCTCAGTTCTCCTCTAATATTTCAATACATTTTAATACCAATAGTCACTATCTACAATATTGTTATTTCATGTCAATAGATATTATGCATGCAGACATGAATAGAATCAAATGAAAGTTATTTGATTCATAAGTTTGATACTTTCTATACTAATGGCCTTAACACCAAGTCACTATATAAAATTGCACAAGTGTACAAGAAATTGGAGGAAGCGAACATATGAAAATACAACTTAGTCATAAAAATTGGTCACAGTAATCTATTTTCTTATAGTTGTGTGAAAGTCGAAAACATTATGGTGTAACAAATTAACATCACAATATAGTAGCAATAGATCAGGTGACCTACAAATACTTTTAGTAGAGGCTACATTACCGGAAATGAATTTCCATCATTTTGTACAAATTTGGACTGGAGCAGGTCACAAATCGATTGCATAGCAAATATATGGCAGTAGAATGAATGACAAGGATATAATGAACAAAAGTCACATTGAAAAGACCCAATCCTACCCCCACCCTCAGTCTCCCGCTTATGTAAACACTAGTCATGCACTATCAGTTTACATAATACTTATTGTACATTTCATTTCCATGGTAACGTAAACAAGACCTTGTTACTTTTCCCCTAATAATGAACTTGACATCTGAAATAGAGACTGGATTATTGTGTGTTAAAGTGTGAGAACCTCATTAAAGTTTGATTAAAATATCTATATGGATTAAAATGTTACCCTCCGTGTAAGAAAACTGGTTCGCAATTACCCTTGATATGATATTCACACACACACAAACACACACACAAACACACACACACACACACATATATATATATATATATATATATATATATATATATATATATATATATATATATATATATATATATATATATATATATATATATATATATATATATATATATACCAGACAGAACAGACTGTGCTATCCCTGGATTCTGTAGTAGAATCTTGATAATAGTGGGCAGAAATAATGCTTTGATACAAATAATACTATAATACAGGTCAGAGAAATTAAACTCGTACTCTACCGAGTTTCGAATCCAGGTCCGCGAGTAAATGGCACTCATCGCCTTGCCTGCACGCACCAACCCATATACCGTCACGACTAAGCACGCATCACCAAAAAAATGATGGCACTGAATCGGTGTTATATAAGCTCGTGCGTAGCAGACACACTCGCATGACGACCTAGTAATTAATTCTCATATATGTACACAGTCATTTCAGATTCCTATGAAAGAAACCAAGGCATATATGATTTTTGTATTACAAATAATTATAAATATATACCAGACAGAACAGACTATGCTATCCCTGGAGTCTGTAGTAGAATCTTGATAATAGTGGGCAGAAAAAATAGTTTAATACAAACAATACTATCATACAGGTCAAAGAAATTAAATTCGTACTCTACCGAGTTTCGAACCCAGGTCCGCGAGTAAATGGCACCCATCGCCTTGCCTGCACGCACCGACCCATATACCGTCACGACTAAGCACGCATCACAAAAAGTGATGGCACTGAATCGGTGTTATATAAGCTCGTGCGTAGCAGACACACTCGCATGACGACCTAGTAATTAATTCTCATATATGTACACAGTCGTTCCAGATTCCTATGAAAGAAATCAAGGTACATGTATATAGGACTTTTGTATTACAAATAACTTTTACTTATATATATATATATATATATATATATATATATATATATATATATATATATATATATATATATATATATATATATATATATATATATATATATATATATATATATATATGGCACTATATTCTAAAGATATTCTTAGGCATACAATACATATTACAATACATATTAAATGATCTATTACTTCATATGCTTGTAAAGTTCCCTGCATATTAGAATGCGATACAAGTGATTAAATCTTGCTTGAAGCCTAAAATTCAATAATTACGACTGATGCTATAATCATTTCAAGGAATATATTTTGTTTCATTTAATTTAGAATAACAACCTGCAAAGGATCACTGGACATTAAACTGTATTATCTAAAGAATACTATGAAGCTAGTGAATTCATACAAATGAACATAGAAACAATAAAATATTTCATTGCATTATAGTAGTACATAAAAAGAGATCTCACAAAAATATTGCAACTACAAGTTACTATAAAAATCTTTACAGGTAAGTAATAGGAAATAGTGTACATATAGATAGACACTCTTCTCTGATCTTGGACTAACAACTGAAGATTCAGATAGGCTCGGTCTTTTTATATCCCGAGTTTACGTGGCTCATCCACGTCTCTCGATCGGAGGGTCTATCTTAATGAAGGCTAGTCTCGTAAACGGATTGCCTTTTTGTCAGTTGAGGCTTATACCCTTGAGTTAATTATCGTAAATCGCTTTTGTACCACTCAGAACGGGGATTACCACTCGTAACTTGGATTAGGGCTAATTCTGGCTAATCGCTTTTGTTCCACTCGCGACGTGGATTATTGAACCCGACCATTCTGCAGATTAATTTTGTGATAGTTGAAAAGAAAGCCAGTAAATTGTTTATTGTTAGGAACTCTTCAATCAGACTACGATTATATTTGTGAAATGTGGCTTATAAAGTAAGTCGTTAATTATGTTATCCAAGCCAGGAAATATTAAATCAAGTTATTTAATTTTGTAACTAATCTCAATTTGTAAGGAAAAACATAGTCCTACACACCTTTTAATTTATCTACAAAAATTGATATCCTAATATTATTTTAATTAAAAATTTAATTAATGTTAGTATTATTATTTTTCATAAAAATATATCCAATACTTATATATAACTGACAGAGTATCTAAAATTAATGATATTATATATATATATATATATATATATATATGTGTGTGTTATAATTATTTAGTTCTAAATACTTTCGCACACCAAAATGTTTTGCTATTTATTTATTATATAGTTTATGTTCTGATCAACTGTTAAACATACTTTATCAAATATTGTCTATTGTATATTATATTATATACTAGGTCTTTTTTTAATATATATATATATATATATATATATATATATATATATATATATATATATATATATATATATATATATATATATATGATTTCAGTTAATGTGTTTGTTCATAAGAATAAAAATATGAATAAAACTGTTTATATCTTTTTATCCATAAGAAGTTTATACATACACACACACAGAGGCGAGTAAACAAATGAGAGAGTACAACATACTAGAGATCGTGTTCAGTTACAAAAGCGTTATGTTCTGCAGGTTTTACACCGTGCGATCTTTCTACAATACATATATCAACACCTTTTTTGACATGTATATGTAGAGCATTCGTCGTCTGCACACCTGATTAGTTTCTTTCATCTATTATATGTGTCATTTCCATCTTGTAGTCAATGTGAATATCAGTTAGACATTTTCTCGCGCAGGCATCATAACGTGAATGATGTCATATTTATTTATGACAAATATGGAACACATTTATATTTTAACATATCATTTCCATTGAAATCGTAATATTTGTAGGTATCATAGATTCGCCGACTTTCCCGTCCTAAGTTAGCCTTAGGCATTTTGTCAGATTACTGACTCTAAACCGCGGCTTTTGAAGATAATTTTGATGCAAATCGCCGATTTAGAAAAATTTTCCAGAAATACAGCTCGGGAGATTTCTCGTCAGGGGTGTCGTGGCAAATACTATTAAAAGGCACGCGTCTGTAACAATTAACTATTATTGAAAATAAGGATTTTGTTCAAAGCGGGATAAATGTTAAAAAATTTAGAACCCTCAAAGGGTGTTGGATATGTTGTTTATGTAATAATTACAGGAGACTCGATAACGGATGCTTGGCAGGCAATTAAATGAATAATTATAAGTGTTCTCAAATCCTTCCCAAAATTCGGATTCAACATTTACGTGTATTATTTACATAAATATTTTGGATAACTTTAACTACAGGTATATAGATGTAAGGTGTCAGCCGACACAGAAAGGAAACAAATATTTTAATAAATATAACGTGATTTCATTAAAATATACCTTTTTCCAGCCCCGGGCAATATGACGTTTATAAAATTGTATATATAATTATAGTTTAATACAAACAATACTATCATACAGGTAAGAGAAATTAAATTCGTACTCTTCTGAGTTTCGAACCCAGGTCCGCGAGTAAATGGCACTCATCGCCTTGCCTGCACGCACCAACCCATATGCCGTCACGACAAAGCACGCATCACCAAAAAAATGATGGCACTGAATCGGTGTTATATAAGCTCATGCGTAGCAGACACATTCGCATGACAACCTAGAAATTAATTCTCATATATGTACACAGTCGTTCCAGATTCCTACGAAAGAAATCAAGTACGAATTTAATTTCTCTGACCTGTATGATAGTATTGTTTGTATCAAACTATTATTTCTGCCCACTATTATCAAGATTCTACTACAGAATTCAGGGATAGCACAGTCTGTTTTGTCTGGGATATATATATATATATATATATATATATATATATATATATATATATATATATATATATATATATATATATATATATATATATATATATATATATATTATATCAGTAAAATTGTTAGTCCCAAATCAGATAAGAGTGTCTGTCTATATTTACAGCGATCTCCGCTACCTCTCTTTGCAAGAGCTTCCCGAAAAGATGTAACTGTATCGACACCATTACGCATGACACCTTGTCTTTGAAAGAGTCCGAATTCTCCCCTTTTTCTTTCTCTCCTTCCTTCTAGCCACGGAGTAGAACATTCCTAAGTGTGTACGAAAACAGATTCTTCAGATTCTTCAAAGTCCGTGATAAATAATTTTAATAAAAGTCTATGAAAAACATTTTTCGTAAAAAAAATATTAAATAATATAGAAATATTATTTATTAAATGTAAACAGAGGACATAATTCAAAAAATATTTAATTAATGAATGTAGTGCAAGGTTTTGGAATTAAGACCTTTTGGATATACCCTATTAAGACGGTAAATCCAATAGGTTTCCTTTAAAAGACGCTCCATATCAGAATCAACTATATAAATAGGTTGAAAGTAGAAATCTTGCAAAGTATGGGAACTTCTGTTAAAATGTTTTACAACGTGAGAATTAAAATTATGATCGATATAGTGTGTATGTATGTATGTATGTATGTATGTATGTATGTATGTATGTATGTATGTATGTATGTATGTATGTATGTATGTATGTATGTATGTATGTATGTATGTATGTATGTATGCATGTATGCATGCATGTATGCATGCATGTATGTATGCATGCATGTATGTATGTATGCATGTATGTATGTATGTATGTATATATATATATATATATATATATATATATATATATATATATAGATATATATATATATATATATATATATATATATATATATATATATATATATATCTGCTCTATGTTGTTTCATACGTTTGGATATTTGTCGACTCGTTTGTCCAATATATTGTATGCTACACTTTTTGTATGTGATCAAATAAATGACATTTGATGTTACACAATTAGTATCACAACGCATATTAAAAGTTTCTTCTGTATTAATAGTATTAAAAGAAGTATTTTCATTAATAAAAGAACAGTGCGAACATCTAGGTCTATTACATTTTACTGATGATCCATTTTTTATGTTGTTTTTTTTTCTAATTTAGAATTAGGAAGATAATCTTTAAGATATTTAGGCCTTTTATAAGCAAGTGTGGGTTTGCTTTTGTGAAGCGATTTAACGCTTGTTTTACTTGATAGTTTTAATAAATCCCAATATTTGTTGATAGTCATACCTTTATTAGGTAAACTAGGATTATATTCAATAACAAAAGGAATATTATCTTCATTATTATCTTTTTTTTCTAGATTGTAATGATTCAAGTTGCGTAAAAGATGATACTTTTTTGGAAAGCAGTATTAATGATGTTAATAGGGTAAATCCTATTTAGAAAATAATGACCTAACTCTGTGAAGGACGATTTAAAAACATTGTCATCCGAAATAATTATTCTATATATTTTAGCTTGACTGTATGGTATCTCGTCTTTACATGATTTAGGATGACAAGAAGAATATTCAACATATTGATGAAAATCCGTGTTTTTAACATGAACCATTGTGGCGATGTCATTATTTTCATTTTTCACGACTTCTACATCTAATAAAGATTTCTTAGTTTTAGATACGTTGAAAGTAAATTTTATTGTAGGATGTAATTTATTTAGACAATCAATAAAGTCATAGAGGTCTTTTATTTTATTTGGGAAAATATCAAGTTCATCTTATATGGAACAGTTCTGTATAGAGATTTCATTAATACATTTGCTTAGTTTTGCTTTTATTTCTTCTGAAGGATCATATGAAAGTTTTGCATAATATATTTCATTTAATTGTCTTTTTACTTCCTTAATATAATCCTTCTTATTCATTATTACTATGGTACTAGATTTATCAGCTTTTTTTTTTTTACTAATAATACTTTCGTCTTGTGCTAAAGAACGCAATGAATTTAATTCTTCTTTAGTTATGTTTGTAAAATATTTTCTTTTAGGATTGTTAAAAGGAAATTAGGCTTATACAATGAATGATATATCACATACAAATACACAGAGCCGTTCTAAGAAGTTTGGGGGCCGTAGGCACAAACTCTAACTTTAATAGTAACTAGAATTATGACTCAATCTCTCGGTCTCTGATAAAGAGTATGGCAAGGCATTTCCATGTGCCAGTGTGTCATTTTGTTAAATTTATTAATATAGTACTAAACTACTAAAGCAACCGACACCGAAATTTTGCTTTTGGGCTGCCGCGGGGCACTTGTCACGTGACTCGCGTGCCTATGCCTTAAAACGGCTCAGCAAATACATATATTTGCCTTTTGAACAGTCAGATTTACGAGAGGCAACTGTATAGACTGGGCGAATGAACTAATACTTGCCGAGTGTGGCCGTTCCAAAATGTAGTTCTGTCTTTTTGTGCCAATTCACAATCACCTTTGCATATTGATAAGTTGATTGTTTTATTTTTTAGTTTCTATTTTTATTCACTTCGATAGATGAAATACATGAAAGATGGTTTTAATAAAGAAAGTAGAGCAATAGGCCTACAGACGCATAAATTCTTGAATACTGAATTCTGTTGAACGCATTGACCTATATGCACAAGGGAATTAGTGTGGAATAGAATCTAAGCGAAAACGAAGAACCAACAAGACAAAAAACTGAAATATTTTACTATATTTAAAGTTGATCAAAGTCATCATTCGGCTTTAATTAACATTACTACCGACCATACAACTCTCTCTCTCTCTCTCTCTCTCTCTCTCTCTCTCTCTCTCTCTCTCTCTCTCTCTCTCTCTCTCTCTCTCTCTCTCTCGTCGGTTTGACTTAACATTTACTATCATTCTTCATCGGTCCAGAGACGTTGTGTTATTGTCTTTTCATGGATTTATGCCCTTATCTTAAAACGATGGCACAGAGAGAGAGAGAGAGAGAGAGAGAGAGAGAGAGAGAGAGAGAGAGAGAGAGAGAGAGAGAGAGAGAGAGAGAGAGAGAGAGAGAGAGAGAGAGAGGCCTTTGGATATTTTCATCCTTAATTAAAAATCAATTTTCAGAACATTATAATCGGCTTCAGAAACAACAACATCAACAAAGACTTAAATACATTATATATGTGTGCCCACTGCCCAGTAACCAAGACGTTTACCTTACTGTGTCAACCGGCAATCGCAACTTTGCATCATTGATAATATAAACACTTTAGATAGGTCCCAAGGGAAGTGTAAACATACCGTTTTGAAGAACGATATTGTCGGCTACTTGGTGCAAATTCAGTTTCAATGCTTTTTTTTATCCAGGTCAATTTCGTTTTCTCTCTCACTCCAGATCCCAGCATATTTTGTCACTGGGACATAAGAGGCGAGAAGGAAAATAAAAATGAAGGGATTGCGATTAAATTTTGTACCATGTTAAATTTGTTTAAAAAACTTGGATTATTATTACTTTTTATCTTTATTTTCATACCTCACTAATGATTCATGAGTGAAAATTCATCGTTAATCTGTAGAATAGACACAATAGCAGACAGTTACAAGAATGTTTATGTATGCGTATTTTTGCGCCAGGGGCGGATCACATATGCCAATAGTTTTGGTATATCAAATTGCTGTGTGTGCGTGTGCGTGTGTGTGTACGTGGAGCAAATTATATCTAATAGCACCGTCTGTTAATGATCAGCATTGTTACGAAGTACTTAAGGATTTGAACGAGAAAGCGAAATCAATTAATAAAGACGGTGACGATATTATTGATTTTATCACAAATATTGATGAAGCCCCTTTTGTAGATGACTTAGATGGATTCATTAACAATCTCGCAGTATATGATGATGTGATGCTTGACAGACAATCAAATCCAGCTAGAATATTTTCTAGAGGTAGACATAAAAACACTGACATGATTTATGTTACGCAACGATACCCACAAATAACTAAGGTGATCAGAGAGTTATCATCAGAACCTGACCTAAATGGATAATTTCTTTATTCTTATATTGTACCTTCAGCAGTTGGATCTTCTGAAAATTGTTTATGTTCTACTAATTGAACACTAAGAGATACCACGTGGTACTAAAATAAGAATTAATATTCCGATCCATCAACAACAAGTCTAAAGTCGACACTGGGATGAAAATCACGGATATTTACATCTAGTACGTATATGTTTCAGAGCTTTATATATTTATGTAGCATGCTACCCACGACCTTGATATCATTGATTATTTTTATATCTACATATTGATTCAGAATAATTATCATCGATTAGCGTTTGAATCAGATGGACGTGATTTCCATTCATAATATAGTCTCCACTAATTTCATTGCCAGATTCTTGACGTTCGATACCGTGTTTGTTACGACATAGTCTTTGATAAATTCATTCGATATGTCAGAATCTCTGATTCCCACGATTTAACTGATTTCGCCCAGTATTTTTGCGACCTGGCCTCACAGCTTTGTATGAGTATTTTGAATGTAAACGTTATATATTTCAGATTTCCAGTTTCATATTGAAAAATCAGAAGCTCGCCATGGGTAAGATCAACATTAACAAGAACAACAAGCCAACCACTACACTCAGTCAAATCGGTTTTGGTTGCAAACCTGGTTCGATCAACATCGGCCCTTCGTCGGGTGGTTGGGTGTCCGTAAATATCAATATGCATTTCGTATACTATCACTAAGTGACCAGATAAAATCAACAAGTGTTTGTGGGGTTGGTTAACGCTCGAGTGCACGCAACGCTCTAACCGTCTTTTTAAATTTGTATCGCCAGCGTTGAATAAAGCAGTGGTTGACGTCTACCGTTCAGGGTAAATAATAAAAAACACTTCACGTGGCGGCACAAGCACGAACAGTGAATTCCAGGTCATGTTGAATCCATGTTAACAATTCCAGTTTCTCGATGTGCAAGGAATAATCGACAGAAATTCATCCATCATAAAAACACATTGGAAAAGATGTTTGACTGTCATCGCAAATAAAGTAAAGACCAATTCTCGGATATAGTTCAAATTTCCCCTAATGCAGCTGCTTTTGAAACAGAGGGAGCTGCAGTCGCTAACAATGTTGGATTGGCTGCAAGAAATGGAAATATTCCATCTTTATATTTCATCGTGGAAATTCCGGCCGCTGACAAATCAGTAGTTATCCCTCAGCGTTGGCCTATGTCTTTCTCACACTGTTGCGAAGGTGTAGGTGTAAATTTCAGTGGGGTGGTCAGGTTGACTTTTCTCTAGAAAGTATCTAATGAACTGCAGGGTTTTTTTTATTCAAAGCTGAAAACGTTGCGAGTTTACATCTCATTTTAAACGCTACGTGTTCAATTTCAATTACTATCAATTTTTCAGAGAGTTTACATCTCATTTTAAACGCTACGTGTTCAATTCCAATTACTATCAATTTTTCAGAGGTGAGTCAATGACAATTACGCGACCACTCAAGCTCTGCAACTACAGAATCTTGTCGAAAAAAATTACAACAGTACATCTATAATTGGGAACAATTTGGTTAGCAGGCTTATTAATACGCGCATTGAAATGCGTGTTTACTGCATGCTTATCCAGGTTTAGATATTGAAATTTAAAGTAATCAATCTGGTACACAGTAGTAAAGTCTTGTGGGAAAAGATGTAAGTCTTTGTTAATCTTTGGTCTCGGCCAAGATATTTTAACAGCCGATGATTCACATGCCTGATTTGATTAAGGTGAGAGTCGAGCAAAATGTTTTCTGTAGGTTCTCGGTAACCGTTTAACCTCATTGACCCCATATTTCCTAGATTCCTTTGGTGTCAATATTAATCATGTCTTGAACTGCCACAAACACTTGCCTTGGTGCGTTGATACCTTCTTGGGTACTATTTTGCCGTGAGAATTCTCGTCGAGCTTGGTATCGAGTCTGTGGTCATCGCAAGAATTGAATTCATAGATGTTCCGCCAGACAGATAGATGCTGTCAAACATTCATCAATGGCTACTGGGGGACTCACTGAAGGCATCCAAAGCATTAGTTTAGATAAGTCAGCGTTGCTATCGCTAGTGACATTAAATCACGTCACATTGCAACATTATTGGTGCGGCTTTTATGAGTTACTGTGACTGTGATTGACATTACGAACGTCCTTCCAGATATTTGTGAGAGTGGACAACTGCAGAAAAATTCCTCGCACTTCTGAAGCTATTTTCATCGTGTTGGAAAGCCAAGATTTAATGTCGGGTTGGCTTCATACGGTGTAGGGTCGCCGCCAACACCAAGATTGGTAAGCATAACGGCGGGTTGTGGGCCCAACGAAAGTAGCTTGCATAAGTAGTAGACCTTTCATAATTGTCATTATATTTAGCGAGTCATAGAATTCTTGTAGCAACATCAACTTTCTCCAAACAGCCCTCCAATTATTAATAAATCGACGAGAGAACATGCCATGTTAACACATCCAACTTTATACTCCTGGCCTTATGCATCATTGTTGTCTCTGCGTATAAACTTTCCTTGGAGTTCAAATAATGCTTCTCATTAAAGACAACACAAAGATGTATCCTTAACCAGAAGTTGTATTGTCCCTTCTGGGAATAGCGCCTTAGTAACCTACGCATAATATTGGTAATCGCGAACGCTTCTTTCTCCCAATATAGGTGAGTCGATGTCAAACGCGGGATTGGATGTCTTTAAATTGGGCCATCGTTTATAGATTTATGGTTTCGTCCTATACCTTTTAGAGGCAACCTTAATCCGAATTTCATTGCCATATTTAAATTAGTTGTATCACCTATATGTTTCTGAGCGACTTCATTGATAAATTTATTAACCAGGGCTTGCATTGCTGCTTTGCTGCTGTTGATGCTAATGTAACCGTTTTTGATGGAGCTTGAGTCACTAATTGTTGCAGTCCATCTACATTTGATGGAACCGCTTCCAATCTCAGCTTTGACTTGCCCTGCAACTTGTTTATCCATCGGTGTAGCGCGCGAAGACAAGGCTGTGATCTCCTTTTGTGCGATTGCAAACAATCCCTGGACATCTCAGAGACCTATTCCGTAATATGTCTCGTAAACTGCTTTTCTCGCCTTGACAGCAAACACTAATCTTACACAATCAAGTATGACTGTCATGGTGTTAAAATATCGATCTCTAATGTATGGTTGTGTCTTCAAAGTCTCACTGCTCAGGTCGATCTTGTGTCCGTTCTGATCCACAAATGCGAAACGAAGGTTAGCAAACGGGGATTGTTCGACGGTAGCTACACGGGTGTAGGAATAATCGATATCAGATCACGTGGTGTCTCAATCGGGGCAAGTCCAATTAATACATAACTCTGCTACGCTTGAGGTTTTGATGCTGATGTCAGATTAACCTGAGTCTTGGTGGTGATTCTGACAATGTCTGGCGCGACATTGTGAATGGTTCTGTCGGGTTCTTCAGCAGAAATTGTTTTTGTCCACGGAAATGTTATTAGTATCTTTAGGCCAACCAAGAACCTTTCTTAATGATGATCTTGCGACATCGAGCGTGTACCTTTGACATTTGATTGAGATGGCAGAGCTGAGTGTAAGGTCGCGTTCGCGTAACAAACTTTTAGAATCACGCTTGTTCGCCATTGTGATCCATCGTCAGATCTCTTCATTGATTGACTAAAGGTCGAATGCACCCGTGAAAAGAGGACCTTATATTTGAAGACACCTTTCAAAGCATGCAACCCTTGCGTGACCATCGGTATTAAGATAGGCGCTACTGCAGGAAAGTCTATATGAACATGTTAATATCTCTTAAATCATGTTCTGCTGTCAAGCGACTCCTCCCTGAACACGATAATCTATTGCAATTCAGTGGGGAATCGTTTTCTAAAATGTAGCTTTAAGGCGAAATGTTCTTTCTGGATTAAATTTTTTTGTCCAAATACTAACTGTGACACTGAAAATATGATTCACTGACAAAAAGATAATGAGGATGATTAATAAATCGGTAAAAGAAATGCATGATTCCTCTTTCATTGTATGTTACTATGGCAGAATCAACATTTAAAGGAATAACTCTAAGCACTCAGAGTACACAAATATCAAATTCTGCCCTTCCTTCAGTTCGATATGGAAGCGAACATCCTTGTAGAATCGATCGTTGTTGTGAATGTCATTCATAGAAAGAGAATAGCAAAGAAAAAGTAATGAACAACGTCAGAACAATCCATTTCAAGACGACGAGCAATCGTATAGTATTCAAATATTACACGCTGGCAAATTTTATCGATGGCTTTGACAAACCAATCGTTTAAAAAGGGACAGTCGAGCATTTAAATATCGTCAAAAATGTATTGGTATAGATATTTATTTGAGGATTAGCTAGCAGTAATTGTTTGGATACATAAATGAAAGGAAGAATTTTTGTTAAACTGTCTGTATACTTTCTCGCTATAGATATTGACAATGTTGTGACCCTCCTTGTATGTATGACTTGAGTATGATAAATGAATTCTACTAAAGATACTTCCAAATGAACTTCGTGATCCAAATGTCTGGTTTGAAGTACTGTGGCCGATAAGCTACATATTGTGTTTTGCAGAAAAACATAGAAATGACACTTGGAAATGTTAAAATAGTCTCTGGATCAGAAAGGATAACGTTTCAAGTAGGTTTCTAGAAAAGCTACTGTGATTTAAAGAGTAGTAGTGTTTAAAGAGTAGTGGTGACTCAATTTAGCGAGATTAACGTTATTGGTGTTATGTTGATATGTCAGTTACTTTGAGAACGGATGATGTAGAAATTACTTTCAAGTTGTGTATAGAGTTTTGATATTCAACCATTGACGTGTTCATGCTTTTCTTTCCTTAATCGGTTACGTATGATGTCTTTTGTATTGTCAGCTACTTCTTCTAAGTAATGAATGAAAGATTTTCCAGTCACGTTCATCCTTCCAGCGGTAAATCTTTTAGTTAGGAAATGCTGATAAATCAAGCCAAAAGTCTTTTTCACACAGATATAGAAAAGTGCTGATCATAAGTCGCAATGCTTTTGATATAAAGAGTGTGTCGTATATCGATATAATTTTGTTGGTAATTTCTTTTACTGTTTATAAATTTGACACAAAGGATCTGCTGGTAAACCAAATCCAAGAAATGTAGCCACTAACACACGCATACATACACGTACTAGCGCGCGCATCACCCAAAATTCAAAGGAATCTTTTCGTCTTGTGAAATTAGTTCTTTTTAAATCATTTGCTAATTCACTAAGTATTGAATGCTTTCATTGACTTCGCCTCTTGGAAATGGGTGCAACACTGATAACAAAAGTCGAGGCATAGTATGTCCTATACCGTTTACAAACAAGAGTCTTACATTGTTTTGGAATAAAACTTCTCTCTTCGACTAGTTGCTAATTGGCTTATCACATTGAGTCTGTGTGCTGAATTTATTATTCTCAATCAAAGTCTCGGGTCACAATGATTTTTTAGGGGGGATTATCTATACTAGAGCCTTACGTTACACTTAAAATAAAGTGTTGTGATCGAGAACTCGCACCAGTTTCTGGAAGCCGATGTTTCTATTGGTCGACGTACGTTTTCATGATTTGATAAACGTACACTGTTGTTGTTAATTGGGAGTTTGACGCAATGTACTTTTGTGAGGATCCAACGTAGAGACGTGATAGTATCGATCTTCACCTTAATTAAATGATTATTTCTTAAGACGTCAAATTGGAAATATAGTTTAGTGTAAATCCTTTTACTTTGCATTTTTTATGAAGTTGTCCGTTTTTTGTCGAGGTACTGGTAGCAGTAATTGTTAGGTTCACCTTTGGTAAAACTTGTAGCAGTGTCGGCCAAAGCTCCCAACTGATCAAGTAAATTGCTACTGTGTCTGGAGAAAGGACAGTAGGCTGCAGAATGTACCCAACGTCAATGAAAAAGAACTTCTGAGCAAGAGTAAAGGGAGATAAAATTAATTATACCTGTTAGCAATGCAAAGAAAATATACATTGGTTTTTAGAGTATCTGAAGAAAAATCTGAACAAGAAGAAACTGAGTTCGGTTGAGAAAAACAACAACAAGAACACATTCCCGTAAAGTACACCAAAAGGCGAAACAAGCAGAAGAATACCTCATACCAGTGCAGAAACTCAAAAAAGAAAGACAGTTAATAAAGAAAGAACAAACTGAAGGTTTGTGAAGTGTTTCTAAATTTCATAGTGATTATTATACACGAGATTATAAAAACTGATATGAGTATCTTTATTTATATTTGTTATTTAGAATGAATAAAATACTTAAATACACCTATGGGTCAAAAAGCACTGGTGTTGTGAATATGAATATTTGTGTGTTGGATAGGAAATGAATGATGTTGGATTGTAGATGAATGGGTATTAGTCACTCTACTCCTTTCATTTCTTAGTAAATGGGGTGCTGATCACTCAAAATGCTTTGAAATAATTTGAATTTTTATTCATATCATTCAGAATTAGATGAAAAATAAATTAAATTTTAAAATTTGTGTTAACTGTTGTAATTCATTTGTTTTGCAATTTTTATTTTAATTTTCATTACATTTTTTTTTAGACTTCTATGAATCCATAGCATTTGGTTATTTTTCAATGTATAAAATCATGACATTTTTAATTTGTCACCTTTAAGTTTTGTTTATACAATGTGTCAGCATATTTAAAATAAATGTGTACATTTGGTTCAAAAAAATGCTAATTTCAGTATTAGTTTTAAAGTTTTATTATTACTTATAGTCTCTATCTTACTTTTTAAATTTGTCGGATGTTCTCAAGTCCGTGATAGTTGTAGAATTTTAGTAAAACTTTAATTAAGTTTATTTTTGCGTTATTACGTGCTGGTTCATTGACTAAAGAGATTTATAACATCGATTTATGATATGCGCATTTAATGACACCTCCAAAATGTCTAAAACAAAGGTCATGCCTTATGTATAAATTTCGAATATTTGCATTTGGCCACTAGATAGTATTGCGATAGCATGTTGATGGCATAGTGTGGGCATTGATCACTGCGCACATCTTATTAATGGTATGTTACATGGTAATGGTAATTACAGGCGTCCTGTTGGATAGTAAATATGAGGCGCTGGTCACCGTATTGGGTTGTAAGTGTGGTATTGGTCACTACCCATGACATTTAGATAATAGAGTGAGGGATGTTGGATAATATACGACTGCGTGTTGTGACAACAATCGTCTAGTTTGATAGTGTGGGTATTGGAAACTACACAAGTCGTGGCGGGAAGTAAGTGTACTAGAGTGTTGAATAGTAGATTGCTGAGTGTTGGTTAGTACACATTGCATGTTGGATAGCTTGTGTTGGTATTGGTCATTACACTAGTCGTGACGGACAACAAGTTTGGGAAATTGGTCACTACCCATGGTGTATTGATGGCAAAAATTGGAATGCCGGATAGTATATGATGGGGTGTTGTTGCCACACGTGGCATATTGGACAGAGCTTTGTATTGGTCACTACAAATGTCATATTGTGTAGTAAGTCTGGAATGTTGATTACTACACACAAGGTGCTGGTGATAGAAATTGGGATTTTGGATAGTAAATGACTGGGTGCTGTTCACTACACACAGCGTGTTGGGTAATAAACGTGTAGTATTAATTACTGCGCACGATTTGTTGGTAAGTACCTGTGAGGTATTGTTCACTCCAGACAGCGTATTGATGGTATAAAATGCAGTGTTAAAAAATAGATGGCTGTGTGTTGATAATTACAAATGGTATGTTGACGGTATGGCCTTATGTATTGATCACTGCACATGGATTATTGGATGAAATAGTGCGAGGTGTTAGAATTGTAAAACACTAGTATTTGTCACTGAACACAGTATTTTAAACTATATATAAAAAGGTGCTTTATAGTAGATAACTAGCACTGGATATATCACTTGGTGTTTAATATAGGACAACAATGAGGTGCACAACTTTCAACAGTGTAATACTGAGTATTGAATACGGGATCATTATGAGGTCAACCACTTCTAACAGTCAAAAGTAATCTCAGTGTTAAATTCACATTTCTCTCCAATGTGTCTCCCAATTTAAAACTACATCGCAATTTTGATCCTCGCTTGTTCTACAGAGTGCTCCAAATTACTGTTTAAGATAACAATGTTAAGAGCGGGGAATTTAACTCTAAAAGCAAACACAGCAGGATGAAAGCATATTTTCTTTATGAGAGAGAGAGAGAGAGAGAGAGAGAGAGAGAGAGAGAGAGAGAGAGAGAGAGAGAGAGAGAGAGAGAGAGAGAGAGAGAGAGAGAGAGAGAGAGAGAGAGAGAGAGAGAGAGAGAGAGAGAGAATTTAGACTCGTATATGGACAATCATTATTTAAGTCGGGTCATGTCAAATTTAGCAATGTTTCTTAGTAAGATCTCAATGGTTATAGAAAATGTAATGCAAAATATGTCAAATATATCTTGTCCGTATAAATACTAATCTATGTAGTGAACAATGTCCTATTTCTCCCGTGCTTTGTAATATATGAATCTACAAGTTATGACAATGTTTTATCTATGTCACTATTGTCGGGCAAAACACTGCATATACCACGTGGAACAATATGTTGTTTCAGTGTGTGACAGAAGAACATTGTGTCTAATATATAGTCTCAACTGAAGAAATTAATCATAAATTAGACGAAGACATGTATGGTCGGGTTAATCAAGGTGTAAGGGAGATAAATCATTATGGAATAAAAACATCTACGTCAGATGATTTGGTTAGGGATCGATAATGGTAGATGTAGATCAGATAACAACAGAAGAATATTGACATGTAAATTATGTTCTGGTTGACATATGTGCTGTAAATATGTCGTCCTTAGATATATATGATAGAATGTAATATATACATGTACCCATTGTATTTTCTCTTGAATAATTTGGCAAATTAGAACAGAAAGCTCTAAGTTGACTTTGGAGGTGGTGTAGTTGATACATATGAAACAAATAAAATAATTGCTTCATTTTATCCAAAGTCTTAAGGATCTATTATGTCAGAATATGCATGCGATTTAAATGATGATGGAGGTAAAGTAGTTGACAAATATATATGGAACAAAGAAAAATGGTTTTATTTTATTCAGAATATTAAGGATCTATTATCTCATAATGTGCAAGCGATTTAAATGAAATTAATTATAACAAATTCTTTGGATGTGTCGAAACCATTGCTGGTATTTCCCGTTTCCAAATAAATACCCAGTCAATAAAAAACAAAATCTAGCTATGACATCTCCAAGACACTTCTTCAAGGTCTGTCTTTAACAGAGATTGTATAGCCGCTTAAAGCAAAGCAGAATCCAAGTCACTATATAATCATTTGAAGACTGTACATTCCAGCAGTATACTCTAAAAGATTTTTGACGCCTTGAAAAGAATACTGTCCCTCGTGCAGATCATGCACAAGTCAGTATCACGTCTGCAGCTTTGTATGAATATTTTTTTTTAATTATTGTTGCAGTTTTCCTGTTCTTTTGATCTGTTAAAGGAAAATGGAAAAATTTAAATTTAAGTTCATGATACTCTTGAAAGAATAATCACTCCGATGGCCTAGTGGTTAAAGCGCCCTTCTCGTATGCGGGAGGTCGCGAGTTCGAACCCCAGTCGAGTCATACCAAAGACTTCTAAAAATGGTATTTACAGCTGCCTCGCTTGGCGTTTACATTAAAAGGTCAGTGTTAGGACTGGTCGGCCTGGTGTCAGGATAATGTGATTGGGTGGGACATCAAGCTACATGTCACATCCAGTTATCGTAGCAATATGACTGATTTTTTTGTAAAGCTACGTTAAAAATCCAAAACACGCACACACACACACACACACACACACACACACCAAGACAAGGAGGTATACTTATCACTAACTAAACTGAATCGTGGCAAAACTGCGGAAGTCGAATGTTTATTCAGAGATTTCTGTCGCCGAGTCTCAGTGGTTTGCGCGCTAAACTCACGATCGATAGTGAAAAGGTTCGAATCCTTCCATCGGACCATCTTAAGTCGGCAAACATGGTGTATTCTTAGGCAGTTCGCATCACCACTAAGTAACCCCCTTGTGTTGCTGTGCCGCAAAGCACAGTACATTATTTATAGGTACGGGAAACTTCATTACACCATTATTAACAACATTATTTAGTAAACTATCAGATATTGGATATTATCCAGAACAATAGTCAACAGCTATAATTACATCAATTCTGAATAATGTGAATGCAAATGAACTCTCCAATTACACAGGCAATTAGTTTCCTACCTGCACTAAGCAGAGATTTTCCATATATTTTAAATACATGTAATATGATATATGAATGCGTAGATGAAAATGAATTATTTAGCGAACAAGCCCGTATAAAGCGGGTAATTCTATAGTAGATAATGTGTTTACATTGTATACATCAACCCGTAAAAATAATTATAAACAACACAGGTGTGGATTCTAAACAGTATTTATAGCTCTTGATAGGGTGGGGAGAAATTTGCTACGCCAGAAGCTAATTAGTAGCAAACGTGAGTTTTGACACAATCATTAGAACTGTTTTGCAGTCGTAGACAGACGATTGAACTAAATTAATTTTCATTGTTGACACTGCTAAAATTTGCACAACCAAATGCAAAAACATTGCTTTAAGTGAAAATAAAAATAAATTTGGAACAACCAAGAATGATTGCATTTAGTAGAGGAAGCTGTCTCAGAAATTCGTATAATTGGTAATTTCGTGTGTGTGTGTGTATATATATATATATATATATATATATATATACATATTTATATATATATATATATATATATATATATATATATATATATATATATATATATATATATATATATATATATATATATATATACACACACACACACGAAATAACCAATTATATATGATTTTTATCTTCTTCTTTAGTGAGAGGGCCATGAAAAGAAAAGTATTTCCAACAATAATTGATCATAGATCATAGATCGTCGTCGTCGTCGTAGTAGTAGTAGTAGTAGCAGAAGTAGATATAGTAGTAGTTGCAGTAGCAGTAATAATAGTAATAGTAGCAGTAATAATAGTAATAGTAGTATTAGTAGTAGTAGTAGTAGCAGCAGCAGCAGCAGCAGTAGTAGTAGCATACTTTAAATTTATTTCTTCTAATTTTTTTCTTTACCTTTTCTACATATGCTTTGAATTTCAGAAACAAGCTTTAGAATTTCCAGCAACCTGGACCCTTAGTAAACTCTGACGGTAAAGTCGGAAAACGTTCAGACGTACAGCTGAAACATATGTGTTTATTTCTAACATCAATAAAACTTAAACTGTATTTATTTAGTAAGAAAAAGTTCGGAGAGTGCAGTAAATCGATGTGCTACAGTAATATTTTGTGGTCGGCTATTGATCAAGTTTATTTCTACTAAAATATATGACGTTTACCGTACTCTGCTGAGTGATTTCATCCTTGTTTCAGTCATCTGACAATTAAATATTTTCATTCCGGGTATCCTTATCCAAATCTTATAATTTCGTCTGCAGTTATGGATTCTTACAAGTCTTCCATTTTATCGTCTATGATTATTTTATTTTCTGTCTAGAGTTTATATATTATTTCTGTTGAATGCCTATTCTTCTGCAGATCATTCAGATACTAAACATTTGTTTTATCTGTTTAACACATTTGTTTCATTCTATTTTATATTATCATCGTTTTTATGATCTTTACTATTATTAATTATTTTTCAAAATATATTTGCACTCTCTTATCTATCAATACCGGAGGACTCGAGCTCTGAAGTTTATGGTTTGTCTAGCAGTCTTTGGACGATGGGATTCTCTGCTTTTTTCTGTAGCAGTTTAGGGACGTCGCTTCACTTTATTCAATTACACACTTGACATCATAGGAGATAATGCGAACAATTTAAAATTTATCGCGATCTGACTACATTTCAATTTCTACCCATTGTATTTGTCTGTGCTTTCATTTCCTCACCAATGCGCCAGGTGCTCATTTTAGTAATGAGTTTTCCGAAATCAAGACTATAGCAGGATTTTAATTACATCAATACATTTTCTTTTCTTGGTAGAGGGGAATATTTCATTTAAAATTTGGACAATATCTCTAATTAATTATTTTATTAAAATCTTACTTTCCTTTTCAAACAGTTCTGGCCAGCCAAATCCACATACCTACCTATATGCACACACACACACGCACACACACACACACACACACACACACACACACACACACACACACACACACACACACACACACACTACTTTATGTTGTCAGCCATTCCCGGATTGGTTCCCATTCTTCTATATTATTAGTAACGTGAGTTCTGTATAAAACCTTACAGGACTACGAGATAGCTCATAGCTGGTGGTCTCCGATTAAATTAATTCGTTACCATAACACCCATCACCTAACATTTTACTGCTATT
Source organism: Potamilus streckersoni (assembly GCA_016746295.1). Classification (NCBI taxonomy): domain Eukaryota; kingdom Metazoa; phylum Mollusca; class Bivalvia; order Unionida; family Unionidae; genus Potamilus; species Potamilus streckersoni. The sequence continues at coordinate 5,916,905 of JAEAOA010001694.1, forward strand.
TCATTCAAACATTTCTCAGGATATAAGTTATTCGAGGACATCATGATTCTTCATTTATTAGCGCTTGTGTACCTAAATAAACTGGCTTGGGGAACATTTTTTCAAACAAAAATGATAACTTAATTCCATTTCTAGACACGATGAAACATCAGTATTTCGTTTTCTATATCTAACCATATATTAAGTATATAAAATAGAGCAATTAGGTACCATTTGTGATAGACAATGAAAGCAGAAAGCACTTAATAATAATAATAATAATAATAATAATAATAATAATAATAATAATAATAATAATAATAATAATAATAATACAATCTGTTATTATATCGTCACTTTTTAGGATGTATTTCGATTTTCCAGATATATCCATTGATCTGTCAATCCTCTTAACCTGGGCTTCGTTTTCTCTGATTGAATAAAGATGATCCTACTGCGTGTCATGTTTCACAAGGATCTGTAGGTGACAAGGAAGAATCATTGATGCCGCCGGTTTGGCGAGAATTGCTTAATTGGGATAAAAGAATATAACATTTTTCATTGGTAATGGGATTTCTTGTAACCTGAACTTTGCCTACCTCTTCAAGGTAAAATGTGCTTTAGCAGTGTAAATATATATAACGTGTACAATTTTAAAATTACCTGGTGCCTTTGGTACATGTGGTTCACATTTGCAAATTCAAAACATATAGTACATGTAACATAACAAAAGGAAGAAATTGCTTCGCTTTTAAAGAAATATTGTAAGGTGTATTTTACCAATAGCGCTAATCGAAGAAATGAAAATGTATAATTCAGTATTTTCCTTTACAAAGGAATAATGTTTGTTTGAACAAAGTAACCTTGAAAATATGAAAAACTGTTGTTACCACCAAAACCAAAGATATATTTCTCTGTCGACACCCAGAATAATAGAGGTTGGAAATTAACTATATGCATATATTTACCCGGGCGCCGACAACTTTACACTTGATTCTTTAAGTGTTTTGAAAACAGCTGAAAGCCATTGTGAAAATTGCAAACTGATACCGCCTTTTCAATCTCCTTCATCTCAAATTATCCACAGTGTCAATATATTAAATACAGGCATAATGTAGGGTTCTCCAAGATCATAAAACATGCACTCTATTGTGTAGAAAGCAGTGCTTACTTCATCTATTCCGTACGTAAACATTTCGTGTCAAGTCCTTGTCTTCGTGGTGGAAACATACTTCTAACCGTATCATATGTAAGACAATTTCGCATAGGACCACACATCAGGGTTTGTGGGTCTTAGGAATCTTGGATATTTTATTTTGCAACAAGAATAATATTCCTGAATGTAAAGAAAAGACAAGTTCATAACGATCAGTAGTGTACTAGTATTTCTTATTCTATTTCTTCTGAAAATAGAGACTTTTGCCGGGTGTGAATATTCCTGTACTGTTAGTGTCCGTGTCGAATTATCAGTTTTTGGATCATATAAAAGAAAGACAAGCAAGTAGACCTGCTGAGCTAAATGAAGTTTGTTGCATCTTTTTTTCCGTTTTCGTTGATTTTTTGTTATTATTTTGAAATAAAATTTGACTGGCCGAGGCTGCAAAAAGTTTACGGACTGTAGCTTCTGTCAGTTTGCCTGTTGTCCCAAAACTTTACAGCCAAACTGTAACTGCTAGGACCATCTTAGCACGAGCGTCATTGCATACCCATGTGAATGTTATTGTTATTAAACGCATACTACTTTATAGGGGATTTCCAAAAGGAATGTAATAATACTAGACACTTTTACAGAACTTAGTGATAGTTCTTTTACCTACAGATGTCGATATTTGAAAGAAAAACTGTGTTTGTTTCGGTTAGCTTTAAGAGAACATATAGTACATTAAGAGCACATAAATTAAAAATAAAAATATACAGGTGGGGCATCGAAATCTGATTTGGACCGTGCACTGTTAATGTATAGTTCTTCTCAGTTCGTGGATAATGCTGGTTAAGCTATGGACATGTAAAGTCTGTTACAAATAACAGCTGATGCAGGTTTATGTCTTCTCGTCAACCTTAGACTATTCACTGTTAATAGAGTCGACAAGGAGGTAAGACTGTCAATAAGTTATACTTTTGAGTGAGAGTGGCACGGATCTGTTCAATTTACCTAAAATAGATATTTCATATTGCATGAAAACTCCGAACAGTATTTGTAACAGTCAAATTGACATTTGTACAAATTACGCAGGAACGTAAGGAGAAGCATGTCATCTCGAGCGGTCTTTGGCAAGGTAAGTTTCTTAGTTAAAGAGTACAACATACAAGTTATTATAGAAGTGACAATGTATATTTCTGCCAATTGAGAACTTAGATAAATCCAATCTATTTTTTGGTTCCTATAACGCTCAATTGGTTAATGTTCCGTTGAAACAGAAAGCAACTGAAAAAATGATTTATAAAATCTTTTTTTATCTTAAAAAAGCCGTGTTTGTTGCAATTAGTGATATTTTAGCTAGATAATAAGAATAAGATAATAAGAATACTTTTTGGTTAGTGAGGCCTGAACCAGAACTGACTTGAATGAAACTTTCTAAACCGGATAAGGTTGGGTCAAAATAATTGAATTTTTGTATGGATGATGAAAGAGTAATATTCAGGACTGGGAGAGTCTCGGATAACCTAAATGGTAGAGCGCCTGTCTAGGGTTAGGGTGGTCCCGGACATTTGAACCTCGTTCAGTTCGTGCATGTTTGCCCAGTTACATCTGGCTTCGTCAATATGATTCTACAACTGTTCCTCCACCAGCCAGGTAGGATACAGTTAAGTGGAAGTTGGACTTTGTGACACAGGGACTTGTTTCAGAAAGCAGGTAGAAAATGAAACGGATAGGAATGGGCGCAGCTTGTCGGATAACACAAGTGGTAGAGCACCCTTCTAGAGTTAGGTCATGGGTTCGAGCCCCAGTACGATAGTGTTTATTTCCCTGTTACCCCATTTTATTGAGGTTTTATTAGAAGGTCGTCATCAGGAGTCTGCAGAGAAGGTTAGGTTATAAAGGGTTAGGGCTAGTACCACAAAGAATTTTGTATCCCGCGGTATTTCTGAACATGCGTACCACGGTATACCGCATATATATTAGGGACCAAAAAATTAATATTCTAAGGTAAGAACCTAACACATATTGTTTTCAATTTCCTTGTATCAGTAGCTGGAAAATATCTTAATCTGATTTGTATGAAAAGAACACAGTATTATATCCATTAAAGATTTTTAAAAAAATAGCTTACGGTTAAAGAAATAAATCTATTAGCTCCATAACAAACCGCAACGCCATCACCCCCAGCTTTAAATCGTCAGTTCCTTATAGTAGACGAATTTGGTAATTGTATGCTAACTGCTGTATACATTGTAATCTAAAAAATAAAAAAGTGACATGATTAAGAGTACACTTGAAACTGCTAATATTTGAGACCTTGTTGAATAAAATAAGAAATGATGACGTTGAAGCGTACAAGTTACGATTTACACTAATGATATAATGTTGGATACTAGCACCCAGGCACGATATTTATCAGACAGAAGGGGAAAGTACAAAACACACTTGCTCAAGAAACGAGAAATATTTAGTGGACTTAAGAAAATAAGTTAAATTCGAACATAATATAATTGCTTTCCTGAAAAATATTAGGATGCTGTGTCGTCTTAAGAAGGAATACATGAAGTAAGCACATTGAAATGAGCTAAAAAAAAAATATGACATTTTTTAGTAAGCACATTGAAATGAGCTAATAAAATATGACGTTTTTTTAATCCAAAAGGTGGATCAGGCTGAAATATCTTTCACAATATCCGATTTGGCCACCACCTTGGCATAAGTGACGATTGTCGAACATGTGATTAAAGGATCATAAACATGATGATATTTTTGCAGGGCCGTAAAGAGCGATCACGGGCTATTGTGTAAGAAACACACGGGCCTCTCCTAGTTCTTGTTCAAGCAAAATTTTTCTTTTATAAAATTTAAAAGTGTTGCTCGGCTTGGGTCCCCTTACTAACCCGGGACCCGTGGGGTATGTCCCCGATTGCCCACCCCCCACCCTGTTGGCCCTGGATATTTGTAACATTCAAAATCAATTTGTGACAAAACAAACACAATTGTTTTAGATAAACATTAAGAACGAATTTTTAAATGAAAACATGATATTAGTATGATTTATTTACTCTGGAATTTCCGTACATCTCTTACTAACGGAAACTATTGATGTACCGATACAATGAAAGAGTACAGTAGTACGTACCACGGAAAATATATACTGCGGTACACTGGTGTACTGTTAAACCGCATACTTCTACAAAGGGTCCTTATTTGTGAAATGACTGAGTATATAAGAATACTTGAAAGGAAAATGTACTAGACACATCTTTAAAATAAAAACACTAACCTTTTTTATACCCCCAGAAAAATGTCTTACATGACCTCATAACTTTAAAACGATAGTAGCACTAGAAAATCAAAATGACTTTTAATGACTCATTCAGAAAGAACAAAACTCTAATTAAGTTTTAAAAAAAATCAAAAACCCATTTTCATTGTGCACTACATGAAAGAGAGATTTCGGGCTATAAATATTCTGTTATTTATGTTTGTGTTATTATATGTAGTCTGACGCTACATCCCCGTTTGTTTGTACCCCCTACCGATTTCAATAACTAAAATATTTAATGTGATAAAACGTGCACAGAACTAAGTCAATTGAATCATTTATTTTATAGTTTATAACCTGACATGCCCAGAATGGCATTAATACTGCCATTCCCTTGCACCTTTCATGCTTAACGGACTTTCCATACTAACAATGGGACATGTTCCGTACACTACGGGGTAGTTTATTTCCATCAGACACCATAATGACGTAATTCGTCCTATTCCGTAACTGCCGGATAATTCCGTAAATTACAGTAAAGTTAAATTTGGAATTATATCCCTTTGCACACATGAACATATTAATTAAACCGCTTGTTAAATTCACGTAAAAGGCAAATTTGTTGTTGTCATTCTTTTCTTTTGCTTGATTCGACATTGTAAATATCAGAAGCAGACTACATATGTGTGTAAAGATATAGTTGCACACACACCCTTTTGCTGAAAATGCACTTGTCCAGGAACTGGAAATGGGTCTCGTGCATGTCCGTCTATTATATTGAAAACTTTCGTTAACCATGGAACGCGCAGACGATGACAGTGTTATGGTCATTCTATTCAGTCAGGTTAGAAAATATAAATCAATGAATGAATTGACTAAGTTCCTTGCTCTATTTTTTATCACATTAAAGATTTCCATTATTGAAATCGGTAAGAGGGTACAAACAAACGGGTTGATATACTCGGACTATAACTTCCGTCACTAATTGTATGAAAATTGTTTTGATTTCCTTCTTAATTTTACTTCGAAAGCAATAAATACATGTATGTGATAAATGTGCAATAATATCTACCTCATGTCTTGGTTCAGGCCACAAACAACCTTAATTTAATTATATTAAAAAAAAAATAAAAAAAAAATACCACCTTCCAAAACAAACTCTACTCTCCAGAAAACAAATCTAGCACCATAAATACAGGCGAAATCCTTTTTTTTTAAGAACAGATAACCACGCCATAGTTCAGGTGCCCACATTGACTTAAACAAATAAATTTTATTATCACATAGTCGGTACATTTTACATATAGTATTGCAGTTTATGCTTTATGCTTTTGATATGAAAATATGTTAATATATCACTTTGTGTGATTTTGATTTGTCCAAGTAACCCTATGAAATTGATGCATTGTATTCTTTTACTGACTGGCTAAGACCGTGTGAATTTTTTTCTCCCGACTTCTGGAACTTTTTTTTTGTTCTTGTACTATTATGGTCATTATTTTACAGGTAGTATTTTTTAATCGATTGCCCAATGGGCATTTGGAACTAGGTTATATCTATCGAAATGTCATCAATTTACCAAGCAAGTGGAATGTATAATAGTTGAACTGACACAATTTACGTTAAACATTGTAAAACTTCGATTCGATGCATATACCTACTGCATGACTCGTCTATCACAGTGTACCTTAGTTTTCAACCATGATCCAGCGTTGAAAAATGATGGTATATGTAAAATATTCTATTGATTGGTAAGGACAGTTACTCTTTGAATTATAATTTGTAAAATATTTTTTTTAAATAAAACGTGTTACTGGTTATAGGACTGCCTCCGGTAGAGTTTGGGACTATTTCTACGCACAACAAATGAAAGGTGCAACGCCTGAATGAATAGCATTATTCCATCTTCTTCATCTCTAAATTTTTTCTTTACTAAATTAAAATCTGTGTGATAAACAGAATCTCAAATGGGGAAAGATTAGTATTAAATTATGAAACGAGTTGAATAATGTCCAGTATTTCTTATTTATAAAAATTCGTGGCAATTACTTTGTCATTGATATATTGTATCATTTCGTTTAAATCATTAGGAGTGCCTAAATTAAAGGTTACTAACATTTCTAACATACGTGTAAATTGATCTGAGTAAATGAATAAAACGTCTTTTGTTTGGGTTTTGCCCACACACGAGGAAAATAAAAACAAAAGGACAAAATTAAGCAGACCCCCCCCCAAAAAAACAACAAACAGCCAGCAATAACAAAGAAAGAAAAAAGAGCAAATGACCGACGAACAAATTAAAATTGCATCCTACTCTCCTAATTAATATAAAGTAGCTATAGAACTATTTATTAACCAATGTTATTTTTTTTAAAAAAATTGAAAAGAAACACCAGCTCTGACACACAAAGGATGCCCCAGACGCCAGAGGTCTTGGAGCACCCAAAGCACGGGCGCCAAATCCCCTTTGAGCCACTATCGTCAGCACGGGCGCCATTTACCAATAGTACGCCACTGATGACACAGAACTGTTTAATGAATGAGATTATCATTTAAAAAAAGTTTGAATGAAAAGAAATTGCTTCTAAAAGTTTGATAACGTATGAACGACTCCAGGGTATTAGTCTATGCAATTTAAAGAAAAAAGAAAGAATGAAAGAAAATTGCTGCAACAGTGAAATAACCATTAAATAAGTTAAGGGTAGTAATCCACACGAAATCAGAACAAGTGCTTGCAAAGTTGTAGAAGTAAGGAAAGACTCGTGGATCTTATTTCCCAAAATCTTTTCTTTCTTGAGTATTACCCGTACTTAGGTAACTATGGGTCGTGAGCCATTCCATGGACTTACAATTACTTATTTCTTTTTTTTTCTACATATATTTTGTCTTCTATTTAAAGACTTCAAAGAACACAATTTTGAGCTACTAAAACGGAGATAATGTACAAGAATAAGAAAAGGATAGCCTGAAGAAAGAAATTATAATATGAAACAAAGAAAAGAAAATGAAGTGTGAGAAAGAGATGAGATTGAGACTCAAGAGTATTGTAAGAAAGATTGAGACTCAAGAGTATTGTAAGAAAGATTGAGACTCAAGAGTATTGTAAGAAAGATTGAGACTCAAGAGTATTGTAAGAAAGATTGAGACTCAAGAGTATTGTAAGAAAGATTGAGACTCAAGAGTATTGTAAGAAAGATTGAGACTCAAGAGTATTGTAAGAAAGATTGAGACTCAAGAGTATTGTAAGAAAGATTGAGACTCAAGAGTATTGTAAGAAAGATTGAGACTCAAGAATATTGTAAGAACATAAGTATCTTATAAAATACATGTAAGGTTATATGTAATCAAATATAACCAAGAGAGAATTCAATACTGCAACTATATCTGACACATTTCAAACAATAGACATAAACTGACTGTCATATACGACTAAATTAAAAACTGTCATTCAGTTTCAAAACAATTCAGTTGGTTGTTTCTTTTGCCGTCTTGAAAAAATTAAATAAAGTAATGAATGGAGCTTTTTCATGGTATCGTTTTATGATCAATAAAAACATTGATTACATTGTATGCTTCTAACATACGACAATTATTCTTGTACATGACATTTTTCATTTCCAATTTTATCAATGCAGTTTTTGATTATTGGCAAAAGAAATGAATATGTTTTAGTTACACTATTCACCTTTTGCTATAGTCGTCACACATCCGGAAAGTACGGTCTGGTTTTGTACAAGACTACATGGTGAACCCCAGTGACTTTTACTCAGTTCTATGAAATTATTGTCCAGCAAATACTGATTTTCTTTGTTCAAACATTCATCTTTGAGAGAGTTTTTTCATACACGGATGCCGTTTCACAGGAGTGGAATCTTTCATTTCAACGTCATGGTAGATTTTATTTGTTTGTATTGAGACATATGGAAACAAAGGCTCATATTCTAGTAGCACCTGATTTAGTTCATTCGACTCTTGTTGCTGTAGAATCGAACGTTTCTGGACCAGAATATTCATAATATTTGAATTCCGAAGATTGGTTATACCAAAGTAATTAGAGCCCAATTGCATTCCATTCAATATTCACAATGTTGGACAGGTTCAACTAAACTGACTGCATGATTGACATGGCTCTCTCTCTCTCTCTCTCTCTCTCTCTCTCTCTCTCTCTCTCTCTCTCTCTCTCTCTCTCAACATTCTCCTTTGTCATATCTATATGGAAAAAAAATGTTTTTCTTTCGCCTATTATGAGTATTAATGTTTTAATTTAAATCACTTACTTTCTTTACAACTGTAAGGAACATAATACTTAGCCAAGGAGGATTTTGCGGTAAGACAAGAGAGCCAGATTTCTATCTTCAGGCTGAACTCTCCTGTACTTTGAATTTTTTTCCATACCTTAATTTCATGTTTGACAACGTATAGCTAAAATTAGAAGGAAAAAAGGTCAAGAAAATTAATTTCAGTATCTTCATTTAAATGAAGTTTCTCTTTAACAACTTCAATGATCAATGGACATTATGTCCAAAAGCTAGTTCAAAAAGACTGAAGATTCTTGAACTAATCTCGTATCAGCAAACATCAGCAAATGAACAAATTCGTTTCAGTCTCTTCCAGTGTCAAAATTGCACGACTAAATAATTGTTTTTCAAAGTTTGATGAAATCTTTCAAAAGCCACATGACTTTCATGGTGACGGTCAGAAGACTTCAATTTTTGGATGCTTAATAATTGCATACATACCTACCTGGAAACTTCCAGACATACAATTTTAGCAGGGATAAGAATGGAAAGATTTGGAAAGGCCTAATTGTGGAAAAAAACCTTGATCAAACTTTTACTATGGTTTTTGTTTTAATATTCCTTTGGAACATGCACAGATTATGGTCAACAAGTACTGGTTCTCTAAATTGGTCTTAGGTAAGAGACCAACACAGTATATCATTATTCTTGCTGAAAGGTTCATAAATTGCAGGACTATGCTGCAGATGAAGCATTGTTAGCTTCTGAGTTAATTTTCCTAACCTTTCACAAGTGTGATAAGATCTACAGTATTGACAAACATCGATTTTAAAATTTTGGCCAATAAAACAATTCGAGATCTTGTGATCAATCATACAGATCCCTAAATGATCAGTCAAAGGAGTTTCGTGGGACAAAGAACTTCCTGTCTATACGACTTAAGAACAATAATTGGATAACTCTCTGACCACTCGTCATCAGCGGTTACCTCAGGTTATCTCTATGTTTTTATAAGGGCCCCATTTTTAACAAAATAACCAGCAGGTGTTTCTGTGTCTACTATCCTCTTGCCAGCTATAACTCCTTGAATCTAAATTGAAATTACCTTTCTTCCTTTTCCCTTTCTATATTTCCTCTCTTGTTTTTCTCTGAAGTTTCGTTCATAGTTCTTGATCAATATCGTCATCAAGAGCTTTACCATAACTCTAACAACTGCACAAGCTGAGTATAAATCATGAATTAGTTTTTCAATAGGATCTACTTTCTGATCAAAACAAGGTATGCTAAGTGGATTAACAACAACCTTATCTCTAGCTAGGACATTTTCTAGGAATAAATGAAAACCCTCGCTGGGTAAAGACGCCACTGCTACGACAGTCTGGGGTCCTGAAACTAAGAATGATGAAAGATTTACACAATGGAGAGGAACATTCGCAAAGCCGCACTATAATCACTGAATAAGAACACTTTCATTAGAAGAAAACGTCTCAGAAAAAGGCAAAGTACTGATAATAAAAGCCCGAGACTCTCATGTGTCCCTTAAAATTTGAATATGGAAAGGATTGGCAGAATCATTAAATAAGTGATACAGAACCCTTAGACATGAATGGTTCACAATTCTCCATACTAAAATCAGACTGGCTGTGTGACCCAACAAATGTATTGCTTACAATACACGACTGTAACATTGACCTCTTAAAATTAAGAGCAATTGTAGTTTGTCTGTATTGATTATGATGCTTATTTTTCAGTCTGTAGCAACCAGAAATAAACTGCTCTTTCTTCTCGGCATAATTGTACATAGGAAAAGATAAGGATTGTTGATCAGTCTTTTTAAAAACTTGATTTCTAAGCGTTGTGCCAGTTTTGATATTCGGAAGTGTTCATATGAGACAGATATGGTGTTTTACCTTAGCAGAAGATTTAGTGACCGAATAAACTTTGTGAGCCAAGGAATAATCATCAGTAGCTGTTCGCGCAGCCTCTTCCAGAGTTTCTACCTTTTTCTCATCAAGATAAAATTTGATATTACTATGGATGGAATTCTTGCTCTTCAACTAAGATGAATTGTAAAAGGTTATCATAATTGTTTATCAACCTTTTTAGAAAAACACGACCTATGAAATTGTTGTGTTCTTTACCATGCAAATTCGACGTAGGTTTGGTCAGGTGATTTTCCACAATTCCTAAAACCTTGTATTTTTGCCTCATATATAGATTCATAACCATTCAAGATATATTCCCTTACTACATCATAATCAGCACTCCGTTGTACTGATAGAGAACTATAAATATCACGAGCTTTGCCAATATGTACACTTTGTAACAAAAGAGTCCAAATCTCCCTTGGCCGTTTCAAATTTTTAGCAATTTTTTATAAATGAAGAAAATACTGGTCTGCGTCTTTTTCTTGAAAAATGGAGTACTAATTAGATATTTGTGATAACATGAAAAACTGAACTTGTGTGTAAGATAGGTAAGCGATTTTCACTTGCAAACTATGATTCTTTTCATATAAATTAAAATTTACTATTTTTCTGTTCTCTTTCTCACTTTATTTCCCTCTCTTCTTTTTCTCTTTGCATTTGTATTAGCCCATCTTCTTTTGTTCTTGTCATTGTCTTTCTCTTCTTCCTTTTCTATTTGCATCTGGATTATTTATATCTGAAACTGAAATCTAATTCAATGTTTTAGCTGTAATTCCATTTTCAAAACTTTCTAGCCCGACAATGGTATGATTACAAAGTAATTACTATTTTAGATGATATTGTGAAAGCTTGTGATTTATGAAATATATTTTAAAAAATACCCGGTACTTAAGCAAATTCCGAAACAAAGCGAATTTCAGTTTCAAAACCAAAGTTTCTTGAAATATTTTAGTGCAATTTGTATCCAAAGGACGAGCCCGCAATTTCCTATTACGACTCTATGGTCTTAAAATAAGTAAGGGAAATGAGTGAAATAAAAGAAGTTTTGTAACATTCAACAAAAAACTTATTTCCCAGGAATACAAAATGAAACTGTAAAAGGAACCTATGGCAATTTGAATTAACTCTCAATATCATAGAATTTCGAACATAAGTACTAATGAATAAAGTTCCGAATATATCTTTAGTGGTATTTCAAATAAAATCCAAAGCCGAAGGTGTAGTCTTGAATCTATTAATGGCCTGAAATGTGATGACGTGCCAACAGTCTTTTCATGAATCACAATAATATAATCCAATAAGTCCTTTTTTTAAATTCACTACAACTCCAGGTTAATGTTTCTGTCCAAGAATATTATATATGAGCACTTTGCATTTACAGTGAATAAATAATTTCAAGGCATAAATTCCAGCTCAAATCATGAACACAACAAACGATTCTGCTTCAAGATCTTACAGCATGAATAAATAAATTTTCCAGTTAACAATATTATATAAAAAAGACAAAATAATAACTCGAATGAAAGCCAAAAGTTCATCTCTCTCTCTCTCTCTCTCTCTCTCTCTCTCTCTCTCTCTCTCTCTCTCTCTCTCTCTCTCTCTCTCTCTCTCTCTCGTAGCCAATATTTAATACTATATGGAATTTATAACTAGAATAAATTACTTTGTACTAGTGTTGACCAGTGTCCCTGCAATTAACTGTGAGGTAGTCAGTGGGATGAATCCCCTACCCACTGCTAACTATGTACGGATACAAACATTTAGACAATGTCTGGTTTAAAATGACATCACAGAAGAAAGGAAAAAGATAACATGAAACACTATCACGGACTTTATATTTCATAAAAGCTAACAAATTAATACATTGTTCAAATCAGGCAGGCTTAGTGCAATCCTTGTAACACTTAAACTCTTTCTAATTCAAACAATGTATGGCAAGGATTAGCACAATCACTCAATTAAGTGTGCATTTTTCCTGGACAAAATTGTTATCATGTACAATTTTTTCACATTCATAAAACGATAAGTCCCAAAGAATTTTCACAAAATTAACGATAAATCAGCTGAAATGGGACAAATGTTTGCATCAAATGGAGTAAGTTAAAAACCAGTACAACTTTCACATTTATTTTAATAAAAATAATTTGTACATTCAGTTTTAACAGGAATTTTATTTGAAATTTGATAGTAACTCTAATAAAATTTCTCACAATATAATACAACCATGAAGAAAATTTGTGTGTGCGAATCACAGTCGGTAGATGTAACATGTTATATACGCATCATAAAAAGCTGATGGAGGTAAATGAGAAAAGGAAATTAAAATTCAAGTGATGCAAATAATGAAATAAAAAGACTGGAAAGAAAAATCAACAGAGAATTAAACATTAATATGTAAAAATGAATTTAGATGAATAATGTATTTGCACGAAAAAGTCAATTTTAAATACTAAATCATCTTGAGCACTACTGAAAATAATTATAACTTGAATTTAAATAATGGTAAGCAAAATCCACCACGTAATTGCAGATAAATAGACCCAAATTGAAAATTTGACGTATAAATCAACATCTTTTGTCCTATAGTTCGGATATAAACGTGATGTATAAAAGCGTGATTAGAAATATCTCAAACAAGAAGAAATAAACAAATGAATACCTGAGCAATAATGATGTATGTAACGTTTGCAGTGGGTTCGAGATTAGACGTTTGAATATCGAACCCAGTATCAACAGTGAGTTTGATATTGGTCAAATTTGTTGCTACAACCCATTAATATTACGCCTCCATTTTAGGTTTTAAAATCGATTTTAGTGATTACTTGTTTCATTATGGTGAATCAGCGTTGAGAAAGTATTTCTCAAGCCGAGTTATTAGCCATTCATACGTTAAACTGCACTGAATTAACATTACATTATTGTTGCAAAGATTAGTTTCGTACAAAGGCCCCTATCAAATTTCTTTAATATATGAATTCCTGATGATATTGCTTAATAATTAAAGATATGAACAATTCAGTGCATTTGTTGTCCGAGGTCCGCATGAAAGGCTGGGTGCTCATGAGGTAATTTACATTAGTTGTCCGAGGTCCGCATGAAAGGCTGGGTGCTTCTGAGGTAATTTACATAATTCACTATGCATGAGCATAGTGAAACGCCTGCATCGATTTTTAAGGTGTGCCTAATATCATATTCCTTTTAATGCGAATTAATATCAACTCAGTCTATAGCAGCTGTTTAACGCCTTATTACCTCGATTCTCACCAATAAATCCATTATCATACTTGAGCAAGGAGAGTACAGGGATGCTTAATTACTGCAAATTCATTTATTTTCGATAGCATCAATCGCGAAAAATCACATTTTCATTGTATAAAAAAGAAAGTGGATCGTAATAATTTACATTTACACTTGTGATCGCTCTTTTTTATTTTTGTGCATTTGTAATCAAGTGTCATTCGATATTCCGAAGCTGGGATGTATTACAAAACTTCTTTAGAAACATTTTCACAAGGACCCCTTCCCCCGAGCAAAATGAAAGATTCCCTCTGTCAAGCTTTAGACGTATTTTGAATCTGGAATTGAGGAGGGGGTATATGAAAATCATTAATATGCCTCGCATTTAATGTATTATATGACGACTTAAGACGATTAACACTGGAGTTCGTATTCCACCTACAAATAAAATTAGTCCCAACGTCTTTGCTCTGTTTTTCTAAATACGGTAAACAATTAGAAGCTTTTTAAACATCGCAGAAGGATTTTCTGCGGTGGATTAAAGATATTTGGAGCCATGCTTATGAAAGGTAGGTGACAATGCACATGCATGATAGGAGACAACTATGACTTACAAAACTGACGGTGGTTGTCCCCTTTACAGTTGTGGGGCCTCCGAAAGTTTGCCTTAGCTTTCCCACCCTTTCAGCGAAATGCACGAATGTGCAATTAGTCTTTAGATCAAAACGAACATTAGTCATCCTAATCTTGTATGTTAAGATGTAAAATCTAACCCGCACCAGACGTCTTTGATCTACTTAACGGAAACCAGCAGAAAAATTCAAAAGGCCCAAGCGGACACAAAACAATGTATATTTGTAATGGTTTAAAGAGTTTTAAAAAGGGCTAAACTTAGGGGAAGTGGATTATGTCCTATCTTTCAATTTGCTGGGGAGACTTTGTACAAGGAGTATAGTGTCTATATGTGTGTGTAATAATGCTATCAAGTCATTAAATGGTTGTCTAACCGAGTCTACATCTGTCAGTGGATCAAGTTATTTATTAATTGATTTATTGTGGTCAAATCCTACACAGGCTTGTTAAGACTATCCCTACAATGACTACAAAACTATGCAAATCTTGCAAGCCTTTGGACCACCTGTTTGGCATTTTCGTCCTAATGCAAAGTACATTTTCTTTGATGTTTTAAGGTGTGTACGCACGAACAACAACGGTCATTGTTTCCTCTCTACAGCCGCTTTAGTATTAGAGTGAGTTCTCGACTTAGAAACAACATTATCAATGATACACTTTACTGTTTCTTAACTAAGCTTAATGAGGCATGATTAGTTTTACACGATTCAAATGAATTAACCGGCTTCTCAGGACAGGATGCTGGGGATGTTTCACCATATCAAATATTAGTTAACTAAGACACATATATATATATATATATATATATATATATATATATATATATATATATATATATATATATATATATATATATATATATATATTCTTTGGGGGCACCGACAGATGCCCCCCGCTTAGCCAAAAAATACTTTTTTTTATTTGTTTCTGTATCAGCCGTTTGATTTGTGTTGCAATTATTTTTCAAATTTTGAAAAGAATTTTAAATTCTAATTTTGAGTGGGGTATTTTGTAGTCTCTAGTGTTTATAAAGGAAGGATGAGTTACCTTCTCTGGTTTTAATCTCCAGATTAGGAAACTTTACTATATATATATATATATATATATATATATATATATATATATATATATATATATATATATATATATATATATATATATATATATATATATATATATTGACCTTTGCCAAGGGCAGGGGTCCCTATGTCTTGTGATTGCTATCTGAATGGTGTGTATGTTATAGATATGTATGTAAGGACGGCAAATGGATCAGCTTTCCTTTCGGTTTTCCTAAGATTATTTGTAGCCCATTAATAAAGGTTTATTGTTTTGGTTTTTTTTAAGAAAATCATTTATAGAATTTAGAATTTTGTAAAAGAAACAAAAAGTGCACCTCTATTGATACAAAAGTTAAACCTTTTTATGCTTGCATTATAATGTGTCGTTTCTTAAAAAAATTTAAATATAGGAGGGTGATCCTAAGGTTAGTTTTGAGAGGAGCCGCATGTCATTTTTTATTTCACTGACATGTGTCCCTCATCAATAACCAAGTCTTTTTTCCCCACTCCCTTGTTTAAACCCAAAATTAAATATTTTGCAAAAGAAGTATTTTGAATTATGGATGTTATCGGTGTTAGTACCTGCTTTCAATGGAACCCTTTTACTTGCTATTATCCTCTATGTTGGTGTATTGTTTGTTCCTGTCTCCTACTTAATACATGCGCATGTCCCTGTCCCTTTATACTACTTGTAATATTTATATATCTAAGATGACAAAAATGGAGTAGTTTATTAAATATATTAGTATATTTGATTCCATTACTATAAGTTGATTAGTAAAAACAAACAAACAACCACCCCAAGAAATATTTTGTATTAAAAGGGAAAGAATTTCAGAGATATAATATTTTAAAAGGGTTGTTTATTTTCATATCATAATGACCTGTCCACATTCCCTCATAGTGTCTTTTGTATAACTAGTTAAGCTGAAAAATTATCTCTAGTCAAATTTCCCATCCAGATAGAGGATTTGTTTTTCTGGTATTTTGTTGTTCTATTTTCAGTTATTGAGGCAATATTGTCTCATATTCTTCTTTTGGTTTTGCATTCTAACATAACATGTGTTTTTGTGAAAATATGTGCTTTACATAGAGATGATTTTTATCATACCCTTTCTTTGTGCTATTTCACCAGTAAGCCAAGGATTATGTAAATATTTGAAAATTATATTCTGAATTTTTAATGATTTATGTTTGTCTAATTTGACCATGAAGTGTTCCAATCTACCTTCCAGTTCTCCCTTTCTACCTTACATCTTTGATTTTAGTATAGAAGTTTCTTATTATTTTATGTGTTTTTATCCCCCTTCCAAATTTATTTATTGCCAATGAATTTAAAAATTAGTTCTTTTATATATATATATATATATATATATATATATATATATATATATATATATATATATATATATATATATATACATATATATACAAATATATATAATTTTTATATACATATATATACAAATATATATAATTTTTATATATTTATTTTTTTGTTTACGAAAAATTATTTTTTTTTAGTTAAATAATTGTTTTTCAAAATGTCCTGTCTGTTTCTATTGAGAAACTCAAACCAATAAATATATATAGCTTTCCATGGCATGTCCGGGGGTGGGGTGGGTGGGTTTAATTTTGAAAAATCATTTTTTAAATATTGGCTTCCTGTGCCCATTTTAGATTTGGTAGAGATAAGGCTCCTCGTTTATTTCCCCGAAACAACGTTTCTTTTGTAATAAGGTCTAACTTAAAATTCCAAATCTAGTTTATTATTTCTTTATCTATATTATTTAGTATTTTATGGTTCAGATCTAGAGATTTTAAGATGTAATTGATATTTGAATAAAAGTAAATTTTTGCAACTTGCGCACGCTTCATTATACATAGTGGCGTTTGTGCCCAGATTTCAATATTCTTATTTACTTTATTTTTTTTTTTTAGGTCATGTAGGTTTTCTATCTCCTAGATTTTGCCAAAGTAAACACCTAAGGCTTTTACCATTACTTTTATTAGGTGGTGTGGGATCCCAGTGTGGTTCTCTCTCCAGTTACCTATTTTTGGTATTTCAGTTGTTTCATGATCAATTTTTGACCCCGATGCTTTACCGAAATTTTCACACTCCTTTTCCAGGTGTTTAATAGCATCGATAGAATACAGCCTTGCCTGCTGATCTCTGTATTCCAAATGTTGCCGTGGTACCACCATTTACATGTACTCTAGCATTTATATTTCTATACAAAATTTCAGTCCATTTAAGGAAGTTTTCTCCTAAACCAAATTTTACAAGTACTTGTTGTATATAGTTGTATTCAATTCTGTCAAAAGCTTTTTTTTTGGTTCTTGTCATGACTCTTTTATGAAGTCAATTATCGTTCTAATATTCAAAACATTATTTTGGATATCGTTTCCATTAGCACCACATGTTTGATTTTTATTTTTTATTGTATTCATAAACTGTTTTATTCTATTTGTTACTATATTGGTTAAGATCGTATAGTCATTGTTTAAGAGGGAGATTGACCTCCAGTTTTTTAGGTATTTTTTCTTACCCTTCCCTTGAATATTAATATCATTAAACCTTCTCTCATTGTATCTGTCGTTTGTTTGTTTTTTAAAAGTATGTTGTTGTATAAAGATTTCGTGATAGGCACTAATTCTCATTGGAATTTTCTATAAAATCTCTTGTGAGTCCATCTCTTTCTGGTGACTTCCCTTTGGATAGGGTGTTGATAGTTTTTATAATCTCTGAAAAAAATAAATCCATTAGGTCATGGTATATGGGTTGGTGCGTGCAGGCAAGGCGATGGGTGCCATTTACTCGCGGACCTGGGTTCGAAACTCCGTAGAGTACGAATTTAATTTCTCTAACCTGTATGATAGCATTGTATATATAATCCAGTTTGTGTTTTTTAAATTCCGGCATAGTTTTCCTAAAGATTATATCATTTGAAGTTAAGTTTCCTTTCCTATCTATATTATCGCTTACCCAATTAAAGTCACCTCCTAGCATTAAGGTAAGTCCGTTTACAGTAAACAAATTAACAGATAAGGAAGTGAACAAGTATGAATAGATCTGTATACACGTAGTTAGGCAGGTACATAGGTACCTAAGCACGCAGGGTAGCCATTTTTTATTTTGTTGAAATCAGACCAAAAAAGCTAGCCATTTTTTCGGGATCTGACAATTTTTTGGTGCATTTGACTTCATTTTTACAGTCCCAGCATCAGTAGCGCATCAGGGACAAAGTAGAACAGATACTCTCATCTAAATCTGCCGCATTGACTACATAGATCGTTCACAATGTTAAAATTAAATGACTAAAATAAATATGAAATAGTAATGAAATAAAGAGCTCCCAGGTTTTAAATATGTTTGGCTGAGAAAGAACTTGATTTATGACATACGTGTTTATTTCCCTGTTTCGCTTAAATATCATGCACCCACAGCAAGTTATCATTTGGTTATATGTACTGTTTGTTTGATTAGCAGAGCTTGGGTTCCAAGGGTTGTTATCACCGGAGGGGATGTGGGAGATAAGCACCCACTTCCCCATGAAATCCCCCAATGGCATGCGCCTGAGATAGACTCTGACAACCAAATCCAGCTCCAGGCCTTCACGGGTGGCTTAACTACTAAGCCAGGCGGAACTTGTTTGAACTAATTGGAAAATGGATGGCAAGCGAGTTTCTGGCGCCTCAAAATCAGATGCTTCGGGCAGACGGGGCCTGTTAACCTTGGGTGGTATCCCGTCTAGGAGAAGGTAAACTCTGACTTCAAACCGTCGCTGCCTTATGACTATACTCATACTTGGAGAAGGGTATGGGAGTAAACCCCAATAGAAAATCCGGAGACGGAATCCCTAAGGCGACTTGACACTACTTTTAGTATCTAGGCAACTTCTAAGACGTCGCTGGTGCCATGACGTATCGGCTTGTTCTTTCCCTTGGATCCATCAGCTGCGTGGCGAGGGGGAGTCAGTTGCATGGGCAACAGCTGATTCTCCATATCACCCTGCCCAGGCTTGCGCCCTGGAGAGTACACTCCAGCTTCGCTTCACAGCGTTGACACAACACGGGGAGCAAGAGTTACGGTTATAAGTCACCACTCGATTGGCAAAGAGTTAGACGCCAGGGTTTGCTTCAGACGGTAGGAGAGGCTGACAGGTCTCATTGGACAGCTATTGCCAGCCTCAAGATGGGCAGCTCCCAGGCAAAAAGGTGCCGTTTCGCCACGGCTCGCCTGCCTTGCTAGGGCTTAAAATACGTGAGTACCTGACAAGCGGGCTGCAACTACTGCACCAAGAAGCAAAAAAAAAAAAGCAACAAGGAAATCAAAACAATCCTCAAGCTAGTTACCTGGAACGTCCGGACTATGCTTACTGGGCTCTCAGATGATCTCCAGGCAATCAGTGATGTTCGAAAGATTTCAGTCATCAACGACAGACTCTCAAGAGTCCATGTCGATATCGTCTCACTACAAGAGACACGGCTACCAGATTCTGGGTCCCTTAGAGAAAAGAACTACACGTTCTTCTGGCAAGGAAAGAGCACCGACGAAGTCAGGGAGTATGGTGTTGGTTTTGCTGTCAGAAACTCTCTACTGGCGATGATAGAACCCAGCCAACAAGGAAACGAAAGACTGCTATCTTTTTGCCTCCTCACCACAACCGGGCTAGTTAACCTGATCAGTGTTTACGCTCCCACACTCAGTGCCACCACAGATACCAAGGATGCGTTTTACAACGAGCTCGACTCGCTCATCAACAAAATTACAAAGGAAGAGAACTTGATATTATTGGGCGACTTCAACGCTAGGGTGGGTGCCGATTACGACTCCTGGCCTTTGAGTCTCGGCAAGTTTGGCATTGGGAAGATGAATGAAAACGGGCAACGACTACTATAAATGTGCTTGTACGACAACCTCAGCGTCACCAATTCATTTTTTTCAGACAAAACCACAGCACAAAGTGTCTTGGAGGCATCCCCGATCCAAACACTAGCAACTGCTGGACTTGATCATCATGATACGGTCTGCCATGAAGGGTGAGCTGCTTACTTGTACATTCCACAGCGCTGACTGCGACACCAATCACTCACTAGTTTGCTGTAAATTTAAGCTTCAACAAAAGAAGATCCATCACTCAAGGGAAGTGAGTTAACCACACATTGATGTGAGCAAGACGTCATATCCAGACAAGGCTGAATAAATCACTTACGCCCTTTTCAAGGCGTTCAGTTGAGAACCTCCCTACGGTAGTGCCAAAGAGAGATGGGACAACATCAGAGATACTGTGCACAGCACAGCCACAAGAATCTTTGGTAAGAAGCAGACAAAGAACAACGACTGGTTTGACTCCAGCTCCGCCACACTCATGTCAGCAATAGAAGAGCGTCGCAGTGCTCACCTGGAATACAAGCGTTCACCCTGCCAGAGTACACTACATGCATATAGGTCTACCAGAAGCAAAGTGCAGAGGTTAGCACGGCAGTGCGCCAATGAATACTGGCTTCTACTCTGTTAGAGCATCCAGTCAGCAGTAGGCAACAGAAATATCAGAGGCATGTACAATGGCATAAATAAAGCAATGGGTCCCACGAAGAAAGTGATAGCTCCACTAAAGTCTTCTGCAGGCGATACCATTCACAACAAGGGCAAGCATATGGAGCGCTGGGTGGAGTACTACTCTGAACTGTACTACAGAATGAACCACGTGACCAACGATGCTCTCAACGCCATTGAAAACCTCCCTTGTATGACCAAACTGGATGAGAAACCTACTGCGGCAGAACTAAAGATGGCCTTAGAGAAACTAACCACAGGTAAAGCCCCAGAAAAGAATGACATCCTAGCAGAAGTCATCAAGTGCGGAGGCAGTGTGCTGTTCACACACCTTTATGAACTTCTCTGCCAGTGCTGGGATGAAGGTGCAGTGCCTCAGGGCATGAGAGACGTGAACATCATAACGCTGTACAAGAACAAGGGCTACATAAGTGACTGCAACAACTACAAGGGCATATCACTTCTCAGCATCGTGGGTAAAGTCTTCGCTAGAGTCATCCTGAACAGATTGCAGACGCTTGCTGACAGAGTGTATCCAGAGTCTCAGTGAGGGTTTCACGCAGAGAGGTCCACAATCGATATGATCTTCTCCATCAGGCAACTGCAGGAACAGTGCAGAGAACAACACAGACCCCTCTTCCTGACTTTTATAGACCTCACCAAAGCATTCAATCTGATCAGCAGAGACGGACTCTTCAAAATCCTGAGGAAGATTGGATGCCTTCCAAAGCTGTTAAGCATAGTCCAGTTCTTCCATGACGACATAAAAGGCACAGTTCAGTATGATGGATCATCGTCCGACCCATTCAACATCCACAGCGGAGTGAAACAAGGTTGAGTCCTTGCCTCCACGCTCTTAGGCATCTTCTTCGCTGTCCTGCTTAAGTACGCCTTTGAGACGTCCACAGAAGGGATCTACGGCAGACTGTTCAACCTGGCACGACTGAAGGCAATGAGCAAAGTAAAGAAAGCAACCATTAGGGACATGCTCTTTGCAGATGTTGCTGATATAGTCACTCACACAGAAGCTTTATTGGCTGTTTGATTAGTTTTCCATATTTTTTTCTAAATGTTTGACTAGCTTTACTGATTGAAACTAGTAAATAAATCACTCTTTAGGTCTATAGTTTTCCAGTTTGATAACCGGTAGTCATATTAATACGAACATTTTTCACTAATAGTTTGAAAGTGAATGGCATTGACCACGCTATATTCTTGTATTTAATACACTATTTTGTACTCTCTGATCAATGTGGGGTATGCACATTGTTTCGGATACCAGATCACGTGAAATCTGACCATTCCCTATGCTTACTTCCCTTACTACGGTGATATGTGAGAGAGACCTCAGACAGCCTATGAAGACAAAGCATAGCATGGAATGCATTAGATGTTGAAACCTCACAAAATGTATCTAGATGAACAAGACCATCGCCTGAAATCTTTGAAGATAGATATTATTTGATACCATTTCGGACAATGTTGATGGATTTAATGCGTACACTAATTCTGCAATGCAGCAGTGACGCGACACCACTCTCCCCAAATCCAAAGTTAGTTCTCACCTCAAACCATATTGGTATGATGAACTTATTCAGTACATGGGTTCAAAGTCATGCTGGGTGTATGTGGATAAACGAGGGTAAACGAACGAAGGAGTGGTGGATAAAATTCTCACAAAGCATCAAGCCATCAAGGAAAACTTTAGAAACTTGCAATAAGTAATAAATTAAAACCCAATATTAAAAGAGGTAAAAAAAATCAGTTTTTATCAGAAAATAATGATTCATGGGGTAGTGGGCGTGATAACGCTTCCATTGCAAATGGCTTTGTCAGATATTATGAGGGCATTCACACGTTAGACTCTAGCCATAATTTCGACGAAAACTTTTAAGCAATTATAAAGCGAGAATTAAGTCACGCTCTGCAAGATGGTACACACTGAGGCATACAGAACAATACAGTTTAATTAAAAAATATATTAACAGTCTAAAGAAATAAAAACCGTCGCGCCATGATCGAATTTGCAATGAACATTTGATATATAGCAGTGATTACCTACATATATTATCTGACAACTTTTTAATCAGATGATTGATCAATCTTACATACCTGTGGATTGCAACAAAAAAGAGCTATAAATAATACCACTGTACGAAGGTAATCGTAAAATCAAAGAACTCCCTCGAAAGTTACAGACATGTTAACCTGTTACTTTACTGCCTATTATCTACAACATTTTTGAGAAAATTATTCATGTACAGTCCGCTCACTTGGCTCAACGATATTAATTCTAATATTTCTGTTTCACACTAACATGGTTACCAAAAGGTTTAAGCATTTTTGCGCTGATCTACTACAATATAACGTAAACATGGGTTCACGTGGTTTTACTGCTTGTCGTTGTAACAAAAATGCATTCAATGCAGTATGGCATGATATGTTACTTTTTTATTTATTTATGTTGAAAATTACGGGTAAATGTATTCTGATATTTTTAAATATGTACATAAATTTACAGCGCAAGCTCCTTGTCAATGGGCATGATTGGGACTGGTACCTACTTGGCAAAATATTTAGATAAAAGGAAGCGTTTTTTCAGCCTTGATGCATTTATCTATTAATAATGACTTGCCGCTCCAGTTGGAGAATAGCAGATTTGGAGCAGATTTGGCTTTGTAACCTTGGGAAATAACTCTATATACTTATCATAGCAATCTGCTGATAGATGGCACTTACGCCTACAGTAACAAGTAACAATTTGAGCCAATTTGATTAAAATCAGATCTACGCTGTCCTACATGAAGATCTGACAGCTACCACTTAGGAGTCGTGTTCTGGTAACCTATGTTACAATCATAATCGCTAATTGTAACGACCAATAATACTTATGTCTTCGCGTTTTGAGACTGAGCAATGTGGATGAAGAGCATGAATGCTTACCGAAAAATTTGATTCACTTACAGAGTTTTTAACGCTGCATTTCCATTTCCGGTCTGTTTTGTATTGGAATTAAAAAGTTTAAAACTTTCTGTTGTTGCAAATATTGTCAAATAGGTAATATTTCTTCCAACATTTTACGGTAGTGAATTAGAGTGTAATATTTTACAAAGTGTCTTATCTTTATTTGATAAACATTTACAACGCATCCAAATGCATACGAGATGAGACATTGCTCTTAGAATGCTATGTTGGATATCGGCGCAGTCGGAAATTGACAGAAAATTAATGTTTATACACAGATTCTGTTTGATGCGTAATGATGCATATATAAAATGCGTGTTTAACGTTGAGTTTTTTCACTTCATTGAGAACGAATGCAAATCAAGCTACGGGTTGGTCTAAAAGATACTTTTTAGACGTTTGATTTGCTTCATTATCTAACTGAATATCTGCAGCGTTCCAAACTGTTAGGTAAACAGAATTGGAAATAATTTATATGGTCGAAAATTGCTGGTTTTGAAAATAGCCCATTCAGATTTCGAATGCCTGACAGAAAAGATTTTGACAGATTCTCTTCAACACATGAATCGTTGCGACTTGCCTCAATATATAGCAGTCAGCTAAAATAAGACAAGACGATTGGTAGTTACTTATATTACTAGAGTATGGGTTGTTGTTCCTCAAACACAGCCCAAAACGTATTTTCGATGTAGGAATAATTATAAGATCTCACTGGATAGTTTCGTATTTTGACCCTCTCCCCTAATTTTTTAAGGTAGAAGGCATAAGCCTAATTATCACAACCCTATAAATTCACACATAAGCTAAATCTGTAATGTGGTTTACATTTACTTTGAGTTATGTTTGTAAATGGGTTGCCTTGTTGGTGACTGCCTGTCCCAGTTAGACTAGCATTGGAGATCAAATGTGTAACTTGGGCTGCAAATGTGCAGCCGACTTGGCTTACGTATTTACATGTGTCTGCTGCAGAGGTAAATATCTAAAAATCTACATGGTTGAGGGGTAATGAAAAGTATGTTAATTTGTTTTAGTATTAGTGAACTTTCAAGATAAATAAAGTACATACTGACTCTGTTAGCTGGCTTCTCACAGGAACATTTTGAAAAATGCTCTTTTCTGTCAAAAATGAGGGGTTAGTGGTAGTATAGGTTCAGTATCAAAACCACCAGTTGCATAAGAAATTACCTTTAATACCTTAGTCAGAATGTTACAAGCAACCTTTTAACAAAAATCATTAGTTTTTATTTGTATCTTTATTGCAAAATTATGATCATTGTTCTGTAATATGTTATCGTCGGATGAAAATTTGCCAAAAAACTGTCATGTGAGACCTAAAGACGATTCATCATGTGTGTGTGTGTGTGATTTGGTTTTTAACGTAGATTTAACAATTTTTCAGTCATATCGCTAAAATGTCTGCAGTGTGGCAGTTTATAGTGATGTCTAGTATTGGGTTATCATGCCGCAGATATGTAGCATTATGTCCCACCAGTCACATTATCCAGACAACAAGCGAACCAGTCATAACAATAACATCTAATTGCAGAACGCCTAATGAGGTAGCTGCGATTACCATTTTTATAAGTCTTTGCTATGTACGACCGGAATTAGAACCCGCGACCTCAAACACCTGAGGCGGACACCAACCACTTAGTCCACTGGAGCGGTTATCATATTTGTGTTACATGATCAATTATGCCGAATTTTATGAACTCTTTCTGAGATGTCATGACTAATAACTTTTCCACTAATCTTGCATCTTACGCTATTTAACGCAGAAGATGAGCTAGAAGTGGAGCATCGTCTAGGTCAAAGGTTACCAGAGGATATAATTGACATAGATGACTCCAAGTTATTTGTTCTGTAACACAGTATGCAGCTATGCTGTACAAACATACATTTTGTGACTTTAAACTTTTGCAAATCATGCAGACTTTAGCATGTATATAATATAAAGATTTTGAGTCTAATAGTCTATTTTATACCATAGACGAAATGTGTTATGTTAGTCGTTCTATATATGCACGAAATGATTACTATTCGTTCTTCATTATATTATTGACTTTAACTGTTCGAAGCCAGGCTGCACTGTTGGCCTACATTTTTCATTATTTGTATATGATAGTGTTTATTTGTATTTGTCTATTTCTTTTTTTCTAATTTCATTTTATTGCAAGTTTTTTTTTCGTATTCAAGTGATTTATTATGCATTTTCATACAATATAATGAAGGGAATGGCAATGATAACAATGATAAAGAGCAGTGTGCGGTAATACTATATCAATATACCAAGAATACAAAGGCATAGCAATAAGTGTGCAATTTTACACCAGTGCAAACCTACAATATGCAGATTTTGCACATGTAGATAAGGTCTATTATGCACGGATACATACGTATACTGTACGTATAAATATATCAACATAAATTACATACATTCTTGTCATATACTATTTTAGTGCCGTTGTATAATAAGTATTTACATC
Source organism: Potamilus streckersoni (assembly GCA_016746295.1). Taxonomy (NCBI): domain Eukaryota; kingdom Metazoa; phylum Mollusca; class Bivalvia; order Unionida; family Unionidae; genus Potamilus; species Potamilus streckersoni. Next base: position 5,943,400 of record JAEAOA010001694.1, read on the forward strand.
TTGTACAAAGTACTCTTGACGGTTCATATGCCGGCGGGGTGCAGCCCTTTATTCTGAAGTAAACTACAGAAACGGACCAAGACTACCAACAATGGGAACAGTCCACTTTATCCTTTCATGTCACATAGACTGGACTCGAACTCAGAACTGCAGAAATATGACGCAATGGTTATCACTGCGCTATTTAGGCCACTTATAAAGGATGACATGTTTGTTTTCCCTAAGGTGCTTATTATGTAGTGCGTAGTGGTGTCACATTTTGAATGCTATAATTTAAAGCATTTTTTATCGTCTCCAAAGTCGGTTTCTTTCAAATCTAAATTATTCTATTCGCTGTGCATGAATAGTCTCAAATGCAAGGCCATACCGCTAGGTGGGTTATTGATAGAGAATATTCACCGCTCAACTTATCAGTAATTCAATACCAACTCGCTTGTCTGAGCAGTTTTAAATCTGATCTTACACGGATCTAATAGTCTTCTGATTTAATTTTACACATAATTAAGCGGGTTATGTTGGATTAGTTTTCGGTCCAAATTGTACTATAATGAATTCTCTTTGAGATGGAGACCGGTGGTAAAATACGTTGCCTGAGTCAGGGGCAAGCCTTGTTCAGTGAAAAACGTTACGTAGAAATGGCTTTTCCAGTTTTCCAATCGTTGAACTCACGTGACTTACACTGTTGAGATCCACAATGGCCCTCAAGTTGAGCAGGAGGCGCTACAATGTGGCGGCGGAAGTACGATCGGTAAGAGATTTACTTCATAATACAACAAAGAAAGATAAATAAGTTCCCTGTTCTAACAAGAAATCACAGCTATTATTTCTATATTTATTTTCCTCGGTCACCAAAGGCTTGTACGTTCTTGCAGTGATTTATATAATTGTGTTAATGCTAGCAAAGGGAAATAAATCTTTAAAATATGATTAATGTTTTGTTTCCATTGACACTTCCCAAGACCTTGCTAAGATGAAGATTTATGGTGACGTCCATTGATTGTTGGCTATACAATAATTTAATTCTTATCGTAGATTTTTTTTGAAGTTCCGATACATCAATAAGTTTGGTAGCTTATCTGGATACTTTTTGTAAGGTGTTACCTGGCCATATATGTTCTATTACTCGCTTCACGTTGATTCGAATTATAAGGATTATTTTGCCAGTTTAGATCTATCCGGCATTTATTACATAAACTGAGGGTGAAATGATTATAATTCATGTTTACAGCAATTGTGTTACCCAGGAAATTTGACTCTTACGTAATTTTTAACATCTGACTTTGAATATTTTAAAACTTTGACCTCAGAATCATTTGTAACTGTAGTAAAAACGTTAACCTCAGTATCATTTGTAACTGTAATGTACATAGTTACTTCACAGTCTTTCTAGGTGTTGACTTGTTTGTCTGGTAGTCGTGGTACACACTATTTTCTAATTATTCTCTTTGAAGTACACTTTTGTTTTCAACAACTGAAAATAGATTCCAAATGGAGACTAACATACTTGTGTTGTCCTTATTATCGTGTTATTCTTTTATGGTTTTCTGGAATGGTGACGGAGAAGAGCTTGACATTTTTGATAAAACGTGCATTCTGTCAGATCATTCATAAAAATAAAGGAAATAGCGAAAGGAAGTACACTTCCTTTATGAATACTACGTGAGGTGGTTTACCAGCCAGAAGATTGGTTACCGTGAATAACTATGATTAATTCCAACAAGAAAGGTTGTTTTTATATATATCTAATTCAGAACTCTGCCACTCTGTTCATATCCCTTAACTTAAACAACAGCTGAGAGAAGTTTTATTTAAAGCATGACAAAGACCCAAATATGTAATATCTACTGTTGAAATGGCTTATTTATAAGTTAATGATTGAATCAAGCTTAAACTTTAAAAATAAAAAAGGAATATGAGAAACCTTGAGCAGATATATTTTTGTATTTTTACATTTCATACAGGGACAAGAGAACATTAAAAAATCAAAGTAACAAATCACCAGACTGCTCATATTTTCTGGATCACCATCCTGAATAGGAATATGACAACTCTAAAAGGAGCAAATCTAATGAACACAAAAAAATAATTTGAATTAGTTTTACTTATTTTAAATGAAGGTGTCAGGCAACTAACAATTTCCTGTGCTCTGTGCACTTTATCGCATGGCCGCTTTCGTCTTTAACACTATAATATGTGCATTTGTGGCTTGAATGGTCAAAACTGTGTAAAACAAATATCGGAAATAATGTTCCCAATAGAACATTTATAAGACGGATAATGTGGGCATCTTTTCATTTGACCTGACAGTAGAAACGTACCGGCACAAATATTTTGAGTAGGATCTTTTATTTAAATCTTCAAGTATAAAACTAAAAGTCATTTATTATTTATTTAACAATTAAATAAAAATCGTAATATGTGAGAATCATATAGAAATTTATGTGTACAATTTTGATATTGTACCTTAAAAACTTGCTGTGCACTTTTGTCGATAACACAGACTGTATAACCTTTATAACTATCTTGACATTTGTAATTTATGACAGTCATAGAGGAATTATTTACATATTCCTTAATGTGAACTTGCATAAAGCGTATACTTTAATATTTGTATGTTCAAGAATATTCGGTTATCAGGTAAAATATACAACTTGGACAGTTTCTCTAAATAAATGCTTATTTTGTATTGATGTGAAAAGATTAACCAATAACACGATTTTTTAAAGAAAACGTTGAGAGTACACAATTTTCGCTTCAAAGTTTTCTTCGCTATACAAGATTAAATTATTTATTCCTAACCCAGAATAGCTAGTTGGTTCTCCGAATCAATGACTATGAAAACGGTTATGGATTTAAGTATCTATTTACAGTCCTATGTTTTGATAAATGAAAACATTTCATTATCGGCTGATAGATAATTATCAACATGAAATAGAAAACAATTCCAAAACTTTTAAATGAGATTGATGTAAAACCTAAGTAAAGCCATTATACCAAAACAGAAATGGAAGTTGACGATATGGATTAAACTACAAAAGCTGTTAACAAGGAATAACGCAAGACTTAGGCAGAACTAGAGACTATGATAAGGGTAGCAAAACATTACAGAAAGGAAAAGACGTAAAAATGGAAACAGAACGAAAGGAACAATTACGGAAACTTTTCACAGAAAAGAAAATAATTCATCCTGGAAATGCAAATATACCAACTGCAGGGACTTGCACAAAGCTTAATTGTAAATCAGGTTATTCGAAAGTGACGTTTATAATTCCAATTTAATTTTTCAAAGATGATTTAAAAATGATTCACTAAATGTTTAAAGAATCTGGATGATAACTAAATTTTCTGATGTTTGGCAGGCACAAATACGTGTTAAATCAGAATGGCAGATTCCTTTATTTACCGTCTTCATAACATTTCTGAGTTCGTTGATTACACAATTACTTTTTCTTCATGCCGTCATTGCACACAAACACTGTTTGCTTTGTTTTCTCTCAGTCCATCCAACATGTATGCCAAATAACTGCATTTGTTTTGAAACATTTATACTTTAAAATCCATCATAAATAAATGGATACGCGATGAACCAGTGCAAAACAAAGTTAGGAAACAGTTGCAACCATCTTTAATACATCTTAAAATATAACATTTAAACGTATTTTAATAAAATTATGGAGATGCGCATTTGGTTATAGCGCCCCGTTTAAGCAATTCAAGGATTTGTGTGAATACTTATTTGATTATTAGAATTCGATGCAATTGAAATTCTCCTTAGCAAATGTCACGGAGAGAAACTGTTAGTGAGTTTCCATGATGCCATGATCAATGAGTAGTGAATTCAGATTCAAACCGCTGACTGTCTCTCTCCCTGGAATAATGTAGTCCTTATTAAAATTAGTGGTGTACAATAGTTTTGTGACTACAGTGACAATATATACGGTAGGAAACCGGTAAATTACACAATGGCATAAACAAGAAGGTACTCGGCAGATACCGCTTATGTCGCCATGGTGGCAAATGTGATGCAGTTGCACTGGCGTAAAGTGCCTTGAAACGATAGATTGACTGGCCTAAGGTGGCGTAGTTAAAATAGTTCCCTGTCTAAGGTGATAGTTGTAGAGTTTCTATGGCGTGAATTGCTGACAGTACGGAAAGTTGATGAAAAGAAACTATGCAGATGTGTGGTTAATAGATATTTGTCAGGTTGTGAATAATGTGGTCTTCCATTGATTAGAGTAAATTTATGTATAGAATGGATATATCGGACTTTCTAACTTACAACTGAAGTTGTATAGAAGTCTATGGAAATTTTGGTAACTTATGACTTCTAGCTGGAATCGCGCCAGGGTTTTGACACCGCTCGGTCAAGTAAAGATCCATGGAATGTAACAGCATGAATACACAAAATTTAAGCAGAATTGTCAATAACAGACTTCCATACTCATTTTGTAAATCTCTGAATAAGTTTAGATTTTGTTTCAGCAATCAAGATTTATATGAACATTTCAATGCCACGGAAGTATTTTTTTAAAAAGCTCATCAAGTGAAATAAAAATGCAAATATTGTGAATAAAACTGTTAATGACCGAGATAAATTTACTGTGTATTTTTCTTGTGACAAAATTCCGACAGTGACATGAAGGAAACATACAGTTCTATTTAGTACCCCATTAATGAAAATATAAATATCTAGAATTATTTAGGAATCAGTTAAATAGTGTTCCAGTGAGAAAGTTTTGTGGGCTTACGTCAATAAAGTATTCATTCACAACTGACATTGAAGAAAAGAAGTTACGCCAAGGAATAGAAAATGTGCAGTCAAAACCAATTTGTAATTTGAAGTGCGAAAATAATTGTTTATTCAATGGTAAGCGACATTACAGGGAATTAATTTACTCGGTCTATACAATGTCAGTGTGTATATATATATATATATATATATATATATATATATATATATATATATATATATATATATATATATATATATATATATATATATATATATATATATATATATATTGAACATGAATAAAGCTGAATTGTCTCTGTATGACGACCAGGATTTCTTGTTTGTTTGCTTGGTTGTCAATATAAACACATTATATTGCTGACACATAAAGACCCGATGATGGTGTCAAAACTAAAAGAGCAATAAAAAAAATTTCGTTTGTTTTGATTCGATATATTTACAATTTATCCTTTCGTTTCACTTGAAGGAATACGAGTGTCTTCAAACACAGTTTTAAATGAGTTATATCTCTGGTGTAAAGACTACCAAGCACCGCGTAGTTTCTTGAACAGCTTCGATTACAGAGCTGCACTTTGGTACTATAATCAAAATAAGTATTTTACTTGTAATTAGCATGCCTATTTTAAGTTGATCAAGAACCAGAACTATACAAGGTTTGGGAAAAATATGCTCAACAAAGACCGTATCTATGATATCGTGAAAATCAATCTTCTAGAGAAATTGGAATGGAAAGAATACTAATTATAGAGTATTCACTAACTTTTAGATTCTTGATTACAGTTAAACACATGATTTGTAAAATATGGTCACAGGCTGCATATTAAAAATTCTTTGAAACCTTGTTGGAATCGTGCTTTATATCCTATTTGATTCAAATGTTTGTTGAAATATCATTATAAAATGCCCAACTGCAGACATTGTAGCGATATGACTACAAAATTTAACAACTACGTTACAAAACACAACAAACACTCATATATTTGTTGTTATATTTTTTTTAAATGCACAATAAAGCTAATTATATAAGGTTCAGAAGTTATTGACGTGCTGATTTTAATCAGGGTTCATAAATCTAAAATATACAAGCTATATTTGTCCATCATCAAACTCAAACAAGCTTCCCTTAAAGGTGCTCCATTCAAAGAGCAAATGTGACTGTTATTATGTTTACAAGATTGTACACGGAGTTAGAGACTGAGGTAGGAGACTGATAGACTGACATGGGGACTTCACGAAGAACGCTTAATATTTCTACATCTACTTACCCCTAGCAGTGGGAGTAGAAAAATCCGCATAATTCTAAAGTCAAATGCACATTGTAAAAGCTGTAGAACAATTATCGATTTATTGAAATTAATTTTATATCAGTGTTCTTCGGTTTCAATTTTAATTATAATTTCTTGTAAGAGAAAAATCCAGATTTTACTATGGTTTGATTACCACAATTAAACACATGACGTGGTACTACTGGTGTCAATAGACAAACACTTACAAACATTACATTGTATTATTGATACCGATAGACAAATATAAACATGATACCTATAGACAAACACACTCAACATGACGTGCTACTGTTGATACCAATAGACAAACACACTGATCAGTATTTTAAGTTCCATGTTTAATATGACTGAGTAAATACTCTAAACAAAATTCGCACTAAGCACTCTAATTAATATTCCTCTAAACACTCTAACATTCGTGAAAGTTCCCTAATTCAATTTCTTTTAAACACTGTAATATTCGTCTAAACATTAATTAATATTCGTGTACACATTCTATTAATACTCAAGAATCATCTATATTCCTCAAAATTTCTCCGAGTGGCCGAGTGGTCTAAAGCGCTGTCCGTTACGGATCACTGCCATCTCACCTCTGTTTGCGTAGGTTCGAGTCTAGGATTCGGCGAATGTGGATATGTGAGAAAGCTTGCCAGTAGCTTCTCGTGGGTCGGTGGTTCTTTCCGGTGATTTCCCGGTTTCTTCCTCCACCATTAATACTGGCCGCCATGAATAGCCTATCGTGTGCTGAAAAATGGCGTTAAGCTCAACAACAACAACATCAAAATTTCTCGTTTTCCTTATCAAATAGATAAATACGTAGCAAATTTTCATCTTCGTCATATATGGTAAACAATTTTATTTTCCATACAGATCGCTTGTTGATTTTTGTTTTCTTTTGTTTACTTGTTTTATTTTTGAAGTTGGCAGTTATGTATACCCTCCTAGATGTAAATTCAAACTACCATACATAACTTTAATTCATTCAATAAGGTTGGCTTCTGATGTATTTTTGAGACAAACTTTGAAGCTTGCGTTTCACGAGTCAACTAATTGGGTAAAATTGGTTCTGGTAGATATTTCAAGTGTGAACATAATTTTGCCGCAACTGATACTTGCCTTTTAAGTTTTTGAATCCCGTGTCTGCAGAAAGCTAAGCATGAATTGTCTGTAGTTGATGTCTTAACCACATAAGCATTACTATCTTATTCAACATTAATTCTCTTTAAATTAATTTCAAACTGACTCAAGTCAAAGCATGAAAAATAAAATGAACATATAGAATAAAGAGATTTTAGCAATTTACAATTTACAAAAGTTTCGATTTATACATTTCGTTAATTTAGTGTATAGCAATTGAAAATTTAATTAATTTAATCGATTTACGACAATTTATAATATTCTTTAAACAAGTGCTCTAGAGTCTAGACGACATGAAGTGGACACCGGTGAACCTAGAAGAAATCACCGGTCATGAATCGGCACTCATATACTCCTGCAAATGTCGGAAAAAGCAATCAAACACGCGACCGTTGAGATGAATCACCGGTCAAAATTTTCCCAGCCCTGTTTGGGATTCGCAATTTCACGGAACAACTCGCATTTCTGTCGAACATTACGAGACTACTGCAACGGATAATGAACTAATATAACGTCTTTGTTTGACGTGATTTTGCTGCTAAATGACACGATACTGACCTAATATAAAGGTCTCCAGTGGCCAAATGGTCTAAAGAGCTCACCTTTATGGATCACTGCCTTATCACCTCTGTCTGCATGGGTTCGAGTCTCAGGTTCGGCCAACGTGGCTATGTGAAAAAGCTTGCCGGTAGTAATTCGTGGGTCGATGGTTCTTTCCGGGGTTTCCCAGATTCTTCCTTCACTATGTATACTGGCTGACATGTATAGCCTATCTTGTGCTGGAAAATGGCGTTAAACTCTATAGCAACAAATTAACAACTGACCTAATACAAATTCATCTGTGCCTTTCTCGCCAAAAGCGTCACAGGAAGGCAAGTACCAAACAATAACTACCAAGTTGCAAGTTCATCAACGATGCATCATTGAACGAGATCGACAATATAGACGTAGCTTCATTTTGTGTTAGAAATCTGAATTTGGAAGACAGCAACTCTTTGCTTAACGCTTAAAAATATTAACTATATCTTATATCGCTTATAAACCGAACAGCCTCCCACCTCCGGCTCCCTGTCGTGACCAAAGTGGTCTCGCTCGCCATTCCAGATCACTGACATCTCATCTCTTTCGGTGTGGATTCGATATGTTAGAATGCTCGCCAGTAGCATCCGGTGGATCGAATATTCTTCCTAAGGTTTCTCCGGTTGGCGAGCCTGTACAGCCTGTCATGCAGGGCCGGGTGGGGACGGAAGTGGGGTCCGGGGTTTCAGGACTTCCCCAGGATAAGATGAACACACACACACACACACACACACACATACGCGCGCGCGTCACCTTAAATTTTATCATCCTTTTATTCTTGAGCAAGTTTATTGGGTATTATGCACACTTTGAGCAAGCATCTACTTTTGCTTTGGTGCCCTATCGAGGAAACTCAAAGTCCTTTTGAAATTACGTAGCCCTCCCCTCCAACACTTTACCTGATCCGGAACTGTCATGTCCTGAAAAATGGCGCTAAACCCGCCAAACACCAAACCTGCTTTTATTTGTCATGTGTGTATGCGTGTGTGTGTTCAATTTTTAACGTAGCTTTAAAACAATTTCAGTCATATCGTTACGATGTCTGCAGTGTAACAGTTTAAAGTAATGTCTAGCACTTTGTCATCATGCCGCAGACATGTAGCATGATGTCCCACCTAGTCACATTAGACATCAGGCCGAGCAGTCCTAACACTAACCTCTTAATAATGCTGAGCGCCTAGCGAGGACAGCAGTTAGCACCATGTTTAGAAGTCTTTGGTATTACTCGGCCGGGGTTAGAACCCATGAACTCCCGCATTCGGTGCGGACGCTCTAACCTAACTACTAAGCCACCGGAGCAGTCATATTGGTCTCTCTCTCTCTCTCTCTCTCTCTCTCTCTCTCTCTCTCTCTCTCTCTCTCTCTCTCTCTCTCTCTCATATATATATATATATATATATATATATATATATATATATATATATATATATATATATATATATATATAAAGCGCATGCGCACGATTGTTGTTCAAATTGTACATTTTTGGTGGGAGCATTTGCTCAAGTGTAGACGGAAAATTACATGCATACATACAAATAGGCGGACTTATATTCAGTAAGAAACACGCATTGTCAAATGCCCAGTTTCTTATTAACGTATTGTTCTTTTCTCTCATGATAAACTGTTTCTTATACTACTTTACGATAAAGGCAATTATTGAGGTGATGGTGGCAGTCAGCGACGGAGGATGATAATGTCAAGTATCATTATTTCTAATGTTTGGTATAATAGGTCATGAAACCAGGTATAATTTTACTAAACTGTTTATACGATTATAATACAGATGTTTGGTGAATGAGGAACCGATGCCAAAAACGGGGTAAGCCAGCTCAGGTAAACAAATAAATTATTATGTCCTTCAGAGCGTAATGGGCAATTTTACCTGCTGTGAGATGGTTTAGCGTCAGTTTAAATTTATCTAATGTAGTGTTCCAACATGACGGTTGTTAATATTCGTTGATCGGCCTGTCACTGTAGGAGCTCTACTGGCGTCCAAAGCAATCCGAAAGCAAATCAATAGCAACTTACGTGACTATTCTATAGCAGAATTAAATATCATAAAGGAATCTCAGGTGCTACATATATCCAATCGTAGAACTCAGGAATTATCCCGCCCAAGATATTGCTCGTACCGCAGCGAGCGACGTCACGGAATTAACGATCACAAAAAAGCGTGAGTGTAGTATTGGTGTTAAAATTAGACCGATCGATATTCGAGGGTCTATTACGGAATGATCACACGCTACTTATAGACTAGCTCAAACACTATGACTGCTAATGAGTTGGTACACACCGTGTGAATACATGCGTACGGACGAACGAGAATGGCAACAAGACACAACATCCGCCCCAACCGAGTTCTAAAAGTAAGTAACAATCGAACCATCTTTTTGATTCCTTGTTAAATCCCGTCTTTTATGTATTGTTCTTGAAAAATCAATTTTGTTTTTGCAGATCGTCTAGTTAGACTTCATGATACGTTTTACATATTATAAAAATGTTTTCCTATGTCTTCTTTTTTCACTTATATTACAAATGGAAATAATATTCTCTAATTTTCAGTTCATGGAAAAGGCACAAATACAAAAACATCACTCCATACACATCTACACACACCTACACACACTCTCTCTCTCTCTCTCTCTCTCTCTCTCTCTCTCTCTCTCTCTCTCTCTCTCTCTCTCTCTCTCTCTCTCTCTCTCTCTCTCTCTCTCTCTCTCTCCTAAATGATTATAACGTATAATGCTGATGGATGATGCTATATACAAACTTTGCAAGCTCATGGATAATGCAAAACATTTCGAAAACTATTACAGGGTATCTATATATTTACATATTCGGCACCGTGTTCACTATAAGTTGCGATACAAGATAGGGTACAATTAATTTTACTCATAAGCATATAAAACTAAAAAATATTAACAAGTAATGAAAAAAGATGAGATTGGAAATTTGAAAGCTGATTTTCCAAGTGTCAATTCTTAAATATAAAATGTGATTGACACCGTCCACCATGGGACCACCAGGTTAGGTTTTATTCTTCATCACCACACCACACGTCCGTAGCTAATTTTGCATGTACCTATGGGAGACTATAGCACAACATTACATATTTAGGCGTTCACTTGATCAATTGATTGTATTTGACTTTACAATCAGGCTTACTTTCCACCAAACAATGAACGAACAGAAACGAATTAAGCCCATGTTTGCAAAACTCGTCAGTCGTTATTAGGATTGCACTAATTTATTTTTGTCCGGAGTATTTTTGGTTGTCTTTCTTCCATTTATTTTTTAATACCTTGCTCAAAATTACTGATATCGATACATTTTGAGGTAATTGGTTCTATCTACCTGGTGACAGATTTAAACACACTCTATATTACTGAGCAGAGACTATGTACAAGGGAATAAATATTGAAATTAAGATAAAGAATAATTTGGGTTTGGTTTGGTTCTTTACGGCAGAGCAACACAGGAAGGTTATTTAGACAATTGGAGTTAAGGGTTTTGCCAAAGGACACACCACGGTAGCTGACCCAGGTTGGTCCAATGGTAGGATTTAAACCCACATCCTTCCCTTCTTGAATTTGGCACAGTAATCACAGAGTCACTGTGGCTCTTCCAAGAAAGAAGATACTTATTTTCTAATGTTGTTATACCAAAACCTAATCATATTATTAATGTTATTTCCTATACAAACGGCCACATTCAATAAACTTTATAAATATACCACGTGGATCAAAATAAGTGAAAAGAACACAATTACATGAAATTTTTTTTAACGTAACGTAGCAACGGGAAATAGATTAAATGTACCACGAAATAACCAAGAATACATGCCCCTGTAACTGACAAGTCTTAGCTTATCCTAAGTAATTTTAAATTTCACGCACATAAGTATTCTATGATTTAACCGCAGAGCGTCAAATTAATATTTAATTATTGTCTAAATTGCATTTTCTTGTGTCTGACTTTACAAGGATACCAACCAAAATCCACCCTACCATTGATTTTGTATTGGTTTTACTCCGCCTTGTCGAGCAATTTAGTAAATAATTTCTCAGCCTTGTGTGCTAATTAAGGACATTTTTGAGGACACGTAAGCTACGTCGCATGTTGACCATGCAAACGGTTCTGTAATGATTATATTTCATATGACACATGAGCTCTGAGCACAGAGAAATGAAAAACGCGGTCAATATTCTTTTGTGTTGAGTTGGTAGTTACGATTGATTTTATGGCATTTTCAGACACAGAAAATAAGCTTACAGGTCTGAAATTCCATCACTACAAGGCGCCATTTGATAAACTACTGTTGCTATGCCAAAGCTGCTTTCTGAAGTCGTTATTTCTATTTCTGTTTTAAACTGATTAGCTTATTTATTTTTTTTGATTTAAAAATAGGTTCGTTTTCTTTCCTTGCATTCTTGTTTCAGCTAACCTAGGACTAAATATGCCCCTTTATAACATTTTCCTTCCTTTGATCTGAGAATAATGTTTGATTCTAATTTAGACGGAGCAGCGACAACCAAGAATGAATCCAGAATGGATAAATGCGCTTCTGGTTACAGGTCCTCAAAACAGGTCCTAAAACAGGACCCTAATTGAAGTTAATTATTATGAACGGTAAACAGACACGACTGTTTCATCGTAAAGTTCAATAAACTCTTCTTTTAAGACTTGTTTTCTTGGTCATTTACAAAATTTATCTGGGTTTCTTTTCGATATTTTTTAATTAATTTCTAATTTCTATCGGACAGCAGCAAAAAAGCCCCCAATGGAATAAGAGATCGAAAAGGACCTTTTGCTTCGCAAGTAGCTATGGTTGAAATTGTCAAGTTTAATACGTTCTTTTTCTCGAAACGATGATCCGTGCTCAATATAATCTAGACCTTTGGTGTGCTTGGTTTACACTACAAAAAACTGTAAATCAATGTTTGAGGTGGTCTAAATAGAAGTCCGGGTAGTTTTCAGTGCAGTGAGTTATCACGTGTTCTATATTAAAAGCCACAAGTTATGTAGTCCTCTAGAACCGACTATACAGTAATAGTTTAAAAAAATTAGCATTTGATGTACACATACATATTAATTGCAATTATTTGCTTTTTGTTATCCTCGTTCATCCGTATACCTTCAAAATATCAGTATTTACAATCCCGGAAAAACACATACAGCAAGATCAGTGTTATGTGATTTGGACATTTTTGGACGATGTCAACATCAAGATGCGATCTAGTACGAACCGTACTAAATGTAGTGCGATAAAACGTCGCATGGTAAGCTGCTTGTGTCGAACAAAAAATTCGTACTACCTAATTATTTGTTATGATAGGCTACTTAGTTATTTATTATGATATATCCAATATTTTTTTCTTGACCCAGTCCAGTATCTGACCACAAGTGTAAAAAGTGTATAGCGATCAATAATTTTCGTTTGGGTGGTTTTTGATGATATTTAAAGCGCAGAATATCCAACAATTAGAATTGAAAAGACTTTGGTTAAATTATGATAGTATTAATTAGAACAATAATTAATATTTAATTTATTTTTTATAAATATGCCTACATGACAACACTGACATCAGTGTAGTCATTGAAGTAGGTCTAAACAGAGGTCAGGGTAGTTTTCATTCTAGCGGGTTTGATTATGTTTTAGTGTTAATAGTTGTGGAAGTAGTAGCAAATATTGTGTAGTGGTAGTAGTTGTAGTAGTAATTGTAGTAGTAGCAGTAGTAGTAGTAGTAGTAGTAGTAGTAGCAGTATTAGTTGTAGAAGCAGAAGTAGTATTGGAACTGAATACATTGACAAAAATGAAAGCGATATTTTCTTGTGGGCTTTACCCACTTGTATATTAATAAAACCATCCAGAAATTTTGAGAAATTAAACTTCCAGTTCAGTGGATATATTTATTATTCTTAAAATTTGACATAATATTACTACAATAAATGAAATGGCAAAATGTTTTCTGCTATGATACTACCCGTAAAAAAAATGGCAGAGTAGGCAGGGTAGCCTGGTGTTGGAGTAATAAGAATACGGATCCAAACGCCTGTGCTTTAAAACCAAGCAATGGTGAAACGTATCTCATTAAATGTAAAGGAGCCTGAATGTGACTTTTTCTGGATTAACTAAACCATTGGCGCAGGCTTATGGTTCCAGCTTATAAAACAAATGTACGTTAGGCACACGTGCAGAGCACGATGATGTAATATAGACAACAATTGATGATTACTTCTGGACTCATCTCACCTTTGACTCATGTTTATGATTTCCAATCCTCAATTGGATTGTGCCTTTCGCACGCATTCGTCACAAGATGATGTGTATACTATTCTATAAATTACTAGACCATTCATACTTTTGTGTGTCACCCAAAAGTGTTGATTTGCGTTTAAGAATAATTATTCTTTTTATCTTAACATAAACCCTTACTTATTTAAATTGACAACGTAGGTAAATGACTGACGAATCATATGTGCTTTCTACTGCTGATTATGTTTCTGAACCCTAAAAATATGCTGTGGCCATTAAACTTTGACAAGACATTGATTTAGATCACTTGAGTGGCAATCCTTTTCCATGCTTTGGCTAAACGCAAAATAAGGCCATCTGAGTGGCAGTCATTCGGCATGCTTTGGCTGAATTCAAAATTACACCATCTGAGTTGGCACTCACCAGTTATTATGTACTTTTGAGAGAGTGATGTATGTAAGGTGAAGTTGTTTGCATTTTAAACATGCACAGTGGAGAGAATGTTGGCATACCTATATGCAACTTTCATGTCATATGGCTGAAATTTCTTTGGATATTGTACTTTGGGAAATTTTAAATGATCTTAGCACACTGCTAACTAAAATGACTGCTCCCTTGTGCTCCAAAAATCAACCTAAATTTGTCTGAAGTACACTATCTTTAGCAGCTATTAAAATAGGTAAAATGAATTTTGTCAAACTAGACAATACCAGCTTTTAAAAGTGCAATGAATGAATTACCAGATATAAAATGTAAAAAAAAGTTATCGGCTTTTTTTTTCTTTCTTTCTTTTTTTTGCAATTTACCTATGAAGTTCAAGAAGTGAAAATGAGCAGTAGAGCTAGCACTTTTTTTAAAGATGCACATCTGGAGTAAGGCCAAGTTGTATACTCTCTAACTCATATTACACCCATCAATCATAAACCAAAATAAAGGGAATTAAAGGTTCTTTGAACAATACCTAAGATATAAAAAAAGTATTTTTTAAAAATAAATAGCCAGTATAACTAGTGAATAAACCCGGGGAAATTCTTTTTCTGTAAAATTCTAACCTATGCTAAATACGAAACTGTAGAACGCCACCTGAGTCGCAGTCATTCGGCATGCTTTGACAAAACGTTAATAGACCATCTGAGTCGCAATCATGTAGCATATTGTATAGTTACGCTTGATAGACACGGCGTCAGTTTGGAACTATAGAGGGTATACACACATTTTCTTCTTACGCAGGACTAATAGAGAATAAAAAAATAAAAAGGTATTCAAAATAAATAAACTCCTTTACCCAATCATCTGGATTACATTCAATGCTATTAAAAAGTAAACACTTATGACCACACTTTGAAGTTACAGAGTGCATTTGTTATTGACTTTAATTGAAACATGGTTAATTTATGATTATCACTAGATTATTATGACATTCTCAAAGGAAGATTTTACATTAATCGAAGCAAATTTATTGTTTGGTTCCTGTTTAAATAAAAGCAAGTGCCGCTTGGACTTAAAAGTATACCTGTAAATTTATATGCTTGACACGCACGTATCGGGTTGACTGGGTACAAGTTTAAACTGGTCATAGGACTTATTGCTTCTGTCATTCACAGCGGAAATTTCACGAGCGTTTCGTCTACTGTTTTTTTTTATTACCCTCCAGAGTAAGAGAGTGCGATTTGACACATTTTCAGAACGTGCAGTTCAGTCCTTTGTTCAGTAATATGCACTATACATTTTAGAACATTTCATTTATACCAATGAAAAATGGAAGGAAAGAAAATGAACATCAAAACATTATATCTTGTAAGTGCTTATAGAAATATTTATATGACATTTCAAAATTTATATTATTTTTATTATTTTTATTATTATTATTATTATTATTATTATTATTATTATTATTATTATTATTATTATTATTATTATTATTATTATTATTATTCTCCTTCTTTTTCTTCTTCTTCTTCTTCTTCTTCTTCTTCTTCTTCTTCTTCTTCTTCTTCTTCTTCTTCTTATTATTATTATTATTATTATTATTATTATTATTATTATTATTATTATTATTAAAAACGTAGATATCTGAAATGCAACCCATGGGGCATAGCTAAACATCAACATAAGCAAATGCCCGTAATTGCCATGTACAACATAAAGTTCGTATCTACGATGCGTCTATAACAGGGCCTTACCCGTCAAAAGCTTTCGCGGAAATAGCTGTGATGCTGGTGACAGTAAATATGTTTATAATGAATGGGGAAAAAAACAGGGCATGTAGACATAACTTTAACATGTTGAACGGAACTCTGTCTCCGGTAGGTGCAAACATACGGTTTCAATATGTTATGATACTTATAATCGCGTCAAAGTAAATTTATTCAAGCTAAATTGTTTCTTATTTATTAGAACAACAAGGATGACAAAACCATGAGAATAAATGGAGAAGTATACATTTTGTAGTGCACAGCGCTCGAAGGATTGAACAAATCACGTCTTCAAAGGAATGAATAATGATTTCAGAATAATTATTATCAGTTATAGTGTTCATTATAAACTTGCGGCTCGAAGTCAATACCGATACTTGTGCCATCTAGGTGTGTTTGGTTATTGTTGTAAGTTGTGGAGAAAGCGAGTTTAAATTGATTGTTTGCATTTTTGATATGAATGTACACGAATCTTTGTTTAGACTGGGGCATTAAGAAAACACTGCAATCGTATTTCTGGATTTAGGTGTCACCCAAAAACAATAATTAATTAAACCATTTAGAGTAGTCACACTGCCTGAATTCATGCGTATACGATGTATAAGAAAATACGCTCACGTGGTCAAACTTGGCACATGGACTTTAATCCTCGCCTTTTAACCCTCAAGAAGTTAGTTAAAAGTTTCTACACCAAGTCGCTAGAGAAGAAGTCAAACATAATTTTGTTTCAAACATGGGTTAGACCATCAGGTGTAGAGAGCCTTATAGTAATGTATTATGGGTTTCACCATCGAATGTAGAGAGCCTTATAGTAATGTTCCAGGTTTATATAGCATAGAATCTTCTTTATTACCCTTGTAGTTTTGAGACGAGAGAGCACCTATATAAAAGACTGCGAACAATGCCATCTGTACCATACTCTCAACTTGCTGCAAAGTGTTATATGATACAGATGGAAAAATCGTCTCTAGATGTACAACATGCATTTGAACCAAGTTGCGAAACCTCTTGCAATATATTTCTTGCATTCCTTACTTATTCTACCTCGTACGTGATCTTAATACTGAGTGGGAGGAATCTTATGTAAAAAGACACGACTCCTTTGGGACCATTTGGACGTCTGATCTTGATAACTGTCCCCATCCTTTATAACGTGGTATTTTTGTTTACTTTGGACTGATATATGTAAATTTTGCAAATGGAATATCAGGTTGGAGTGTCAATAAAAGCCTAGAGGCTGATGTAATACCTTTTGAAAAAGAAGTGATAACCTTAACACTACTCGAAACTTCATGTCAAGCTGAAAGTTTAAAATCATTTTCTTTGTTGATGGAAGAGAGACGTGATATTCATGAAATCAAAACAAATGAATTGCAAAATATACATTATGTTTGAAGTAAACAAAACGATTAATGTGATCCGTTAACAACGAGACATTACAGTTTTGACATATACTAGAACAACAATACAAGGTATGATAATTAGTTTTGACAGAGACCTGAACGACATTGATAGGCAAAAATTTAATCCTCCAGCATGATCAATATTTAAAACGCGCTCCCAAAATTTACAACTGGAGAAGTAGGAAGATAAGGCGTGTTTGGATGCGGATTGTCATTTTTTTGGTAAAAGATGACGACAAGCAATAATGCTAGTTGTCACGCGTTTTTCATTTCTACTGACAATGCGAATCGCAGAAAGCTTTCCGCGACTAGCTTTAGTAGTAGTATGACGGTTTGGAATAAGGAAGTTGTCATGACTACTGCCAATGATAGTCACTTGATGTTTTTCATGACTGCTAGCATTGCCAGTCGCCAAAACTCTTTCATGACAAATATCTAGCGGGCAACTCAGCCTCGCAAAACTCTCCAATCATGACGTTGCAACCGTGTAGATGTTACGTGTGACCGACACGACCTGGTGTACTTGAGCAGCCAAGTCCTCTGTGACTGGCACAAGGTCGATATGAAGCTGATCTACGACAAGCGACCCTGAGACGCTTACCGGTGAGAGGTGGAATGACACGGTCGGATGTCACTCGTACAAGTACGCTTGACCATGGTCTGGGCCACCATTGGTTATAAGGCAGCCGAGCTTTGACCAACAACGAAGCGTCCGAGGTCGCCAATGCGTCCGATAGCATCTTCAAACGGTGGCCGAATATGCCGCAGGACGTTCGTCATGTCACAGCTCTTTGCTAAGAGCAGACATATCAGCTCCCACCGATGTTAGAGAATACTGGAGCGATTCAACTGCACTTTAGCTGAAAAGTTGTTTGGGCATCAGAACACCCAAGAGATGTTGATTTCCAAAAGCAGGGTAGCGGCGTACAGCGTGGTGTAGGTTTTGGCGGTTGTCGTAGCGATTTTAGACGGCGAGATGACGCAACTTAAAGACAAGATGCCTGTTCACAATCTCCGCATCCAGGCCAGAAAGAGTCCCACCTGTCCTCTGACGCTCAGTTGCATCACCTGTAAACGCTAGGCTTGACTGAAGGCGAGCATCGCTGCGCCACCGACCCCGTGTCGTAGCTCGAAATGTACGCCCTGACCGATCCGTTCAACATACTCTACCATATTTAATGCTGTGGTTCTCTGTGCAGAGCTTCACCAGCGAGAATTATGTAAGCTGGGTTGCAGGATACAGATTTCCCTCTATGGCATCTTTAATTGGAAATGAATCCACTGAGGTACTCTTCGAGCCAGCGGCGCTGCTCTTGTGGTGTCTGGTAATGGCCGTAGGTGCATATCGTGACCTTGTCCTGCTCAGTCTGTAGTTTTTGTGTTCAGCGGCGAAAGGATAGGTTTGCCTGCGTTGTACATCTCGATTTCTGGGAATCGCTTTGGATGGTGTCTGTAATATGCCAGTACTCTTTTTTTTCTGGAGATTGGAGGTATAATTGGTGCCTTAGAACATTCAATAGCACTGCCCGGCTAAGGCTTTTGACTTTCGTTATCTCCACTCGATCGATTTTCAGGATTAGACACATTAAAAGAAATGAAGGGGGTGGCTCATTTGGTTTTGTGTGGTTTGATTCTATTATCAGTACACAATAGACTATACAATGACATAGCATGATAGCTAATATGAGTCTAGTATATTTTAGAAGAAAAAGTCCTAGTAAGAACAACCCACGTACAAGAAACCATTGACGCGTTTTTTCACATATTCACGTTGGTCGAGCCGAGTCTCGAATTCACGCGAACAGAGTTGAAATGTGTGAGTCACCTGCAAAGGCGAGTGCCTTAGACCACTCGAACTTCCAGTGCACCAAATGAAAGAGGAATGTGGGAAAAATCAATTCTTTCTTTTGAGTTGGATCGGTAAATCTCATTCTCATGGTCATAATTAGCTGGGCGGAGCTTCTCAAAGCCTCGTTCCCTTGTCGAGAACCGCTTGTTCAGTTGAAAGAGCGTCTGAAGAAAAATCCTTGGGTACTTGGTTTGATACCTGCCCAGGTCGGCTTCGGTCTGTTATCTCGGTACTTGGATTGATACCTGCCCAGGCCAGGTTTGGTCTATTATCTCCGTATGTCCTTTTGGAAGGCACATAGCTACAATTTCTTCAGCTGATTTATCTAATATGTGTTAAAAGCGTTGATAAAACCAAGAAAAACAAGCAAGCAAAAAGACCGTACCTAGGTGAGATTTTCCCATCCTATACCTATTTTTTTAAAAAATATTTATTATCGTATATGCTTGCCAATATCTCAGATCCAACCACAAAATGCAATGATTCAAATTTAGATCTATGCGGTTTGCTATGATTAATCAGTTGAACTAACTTCGTAGACGATTTTGTTGCAGTTTGACCCCACTTATTGCCAGTGTATACGGTAAGTCCACCCTCCACAGTCATCTATTTTCCTTTTGAAATCGTTGGAAATAGAGAAATTGCTCTCCATCACCTAGTTTTGTATATTTGTTTGGTCCAATATCCTTCGGTATCTTTCATGGGAACAGGTGTATGTGACCAGCAAGTTACGATATAACTTTTGAATTGAACTTTTTTCTTCTTATTGCTTGAATTTTCAGTTTCATAGTTCTTTATCTTGATTAAAGACAATATTGGACCCTACAGGATACAGTTATCGTCCTATTTGACCACAATATAACTTCTCAAAATAAAAAATAATGAATTTCTGGGGTATATTGAAAACTGCTCAATTGAATAGAAATCCGATAAAAGACGAACATCATCGGAAAATTTATTCAACTATAGTAACATCTCCGATGGTACATGTATATGTAAGTATGGTATACATGTTTAGCAAATAGTAGAAAAGCCACTTTGGTTTCAATGAAAAAGGGAATGAAAAGTTTGCGATAGAAGAACTACAAGAGCTCATTTTTAAATAGAGTCCAGAGGATTAGAAAATCTATACAAATTTACATGCACACCTTTAAGTAAAGGAGACATGTCATAATCGTGTTTACCTAGGTTTTCTGAGCCCTGTCTGTCTTCATATTTACCAGTTCTTTCGAAAATTGCCAGGGATCAATGAAAATACTTGCCACACTATATATTTCCAATCCATGTGCTTGTGGCAAAAATAAACTTTTTTCTGAAATATTATCGACTTGTTCCCAGTTGCAAAATTTTCGTAAAACTTTCTACTCAAATTTGGCAAACTTAACCTTTAGAGCCTTTTTACATTTAAGGTTGTGATATTTTTTACAACATAATAAATTTTCAAAGAGGTAGAGATCTTAAAAGGTTATGAACTATATACCCAAGAAATTTATAAATCTTTACCTGAAAAAGTTTTCACGGCATTTTTTTTCCGTTTGTTCTCCAAGAGAATAAACGTGAACCTATGGAATGAAATATAAGATATGTTAATATGGTCAACAGAACTTGATAGAATCATTAGATACCCGTAGAGACATTCACCCGGATTGGCTACGTGGGATATAATGCATCAAATACCTGAGCTGTTTTGCTATCCCCCCCTCTCCTCTTCCTGAATAACCTGTCTAACCGATACCAGATATCGACACATGCCATAGATAATTCGTTAATCAGTAACCATATCTTAAAGTAAAATATTATCATGTGGATTCTATGTTCGCGTACTTTTCTTGGGCCCGTTGTCTGGTAGCTTTATCCAATGTTTGTTCTGTGCATCGATTGAAGAATATCAATATAGCATTCGTCATCAAGGATTGCCGCATAGTGTCACGCGTCACACTACCTTACGCTATGTCAGATGTTTGCTCCTTGTTATTTGATCGTGATTAAGCTATTGTAGACTTTATGAAATCTTGTTTGCTTATCTTAATTTTTATAGCGTTAATGGAATTCTTTAGGCTGGATAATATCGTGGAAACAACCGATACTAACTTAGGTACAAATCTTCCAGCTACAATGAAACGACGAACGCATGAATTGACGTTTGTCGATATGATGGATGGATTTAAGGACTCGGCTTCTAAATTCAGCAAATATAACGTTCGTTCCAAACAACATCGCGAATTTAACTGTATCTGTAACTCGGTAAAATTTTCAAGCCAGTGTCATTAAATGCGACTGAAAGTACCTAATATGTTTCACACAAAGTATTTAAATTTAATCAGGTACTTATAAAACTGTATTTAATGAAGAAGACCTGAAAATTTACAGATAGGAAAATCTCGCGATGCTGTTAATGTGTTCTGAGAGAATAAAAGTTAAAAAGAAGACACAAAAATAATGTTAATGTCAATGTAGTTACATAAGAACCATGGCAATCTGCTCGAATCTATGGCCAGTTGTCTACAATACGATAAATTCACTTTCTTTTTAGCATATATGCCATAACAATGTACAGATTTGACGTAAAGCGTCCCACTTATAACAAATAAAAGGATGACACAGATATCTTCAAAAATATTGTTGCAAAAAGGCATGGAAAGATTAGATGGAGAATATATTCTTAGTACAAGAAAACAAATATTTAAAAATATACTCGTTCATGTTCAAAACAAATTTTCAGCCTTGAGTCGCATGGATTCATTAGAGCTCTGGGCTTACGTGACTGAGTTATTTTATACTCCCAGAAATGCACATAAGGTTTAAGCGTTCTTTGTAGTTATTAAACCATATATTTGGGCCATATAACTTAAAATAAGTGCAGGAGATGCTATGCATTGAAATTAATTGAAACTGACAATAGTACCGTGAATTAAAATGTAATTACAAATTAGCAAAAATGTTTAATCAGCTGATAATTACAAACTGGCAAAAAATGGTCACTGATGCTATGGGTCAGTAATTGCAATTTTACAAACACATGTCTAAGAGGTTAAATGAAAATTGAATGTGTATATTTTGAATTTTGTCATTTTAAAAAAAGTTTTGTACATTCATTTAAAAATTTAAACTGCTGGTTTTTGTGGCAATTGAATAAATATTTTGTTACAGATTTGCAATTACAAACATAAACTTTAGATGTTTCCATCAGTAAGAACTAATTACAATGTATGGTCTCTGATGTGCTTATTTGAAGCAATATTTTAAAAAATAAATAATTTGAGAACCAAAACGGTCACTTAGTCTATACACATTCAAAAACTCGTAAACTGATCAGGATTAACCAGTAACGATGACAACTCTGGTTGGCTGATTGATCGGGGAATTGAATAACGTGCAAGCAGTCAGTTTCTTTTTAAACTAAATACTTGCATTAGATGATTTTTTTTTCTCATGAAAATTAAACAATACAATTTTTTGGCTTAGGAAACAAGCGAAAAGCACCTGCGTCAATCTTTATCTGCTATAAAATAAAAATTTACGCGAACCTCAAAGTGCATCATAAATTTAAACATTGCATGTTGTTATATGACACCATTTCAATGTAAAATATATCCACCCAGAAAAGAACTGCATAAAATTAAATAAACATCCTATCATATGAGAGACCTGTTTGTACAAGTTCAGTTTTCAATCGTATAATAACAATAGCTCAATTTCAAAGGCGGAAAACAATTTTGAACTTGTACAATAATGTAATAGTATTATAGTGTCACAGAGCACCTAAAAATACGCACTATCATTTATAGCGTCACAGTACTCTTTCTTAATTATCATATTAGATATAGTGTAACAGCTCATTTACGAACTATCCAGTATTAGTTATAATGTAACGGCGCACTTACAAAATACTTAGTATTAATTATAGTGTTACAGAGCTTTTATAAAATATTCATTATTAATTATAGTGTCATAGTGCTCTTACAAAATACTCAGTATTAATTATAGTGTTACAGTGCTCTTAAAAATACTCAATATTAATTATAGTGTTACAGCGTTCTTAAAAATACTCAATATTGATTATAGTGTTGCAGGGCTCTTACAACATACTCAGTATTATTAAAGTGTTACAATACTCTTACAAAATACTCAGTATTAATTATAGTATTACAGGGCTCTTGCATAATACTCACTCTTTGTTATAGTATCACAGTGCACTTGCATACTACACTATTATTGTCACAATACACTTGTATACTACTCTTTATTAATTACAGTGTCACAGTACACTTATATAATACTCTCTATTAGTTACATTGTTACAGTGCACTTACATAAAACTCACTATTAGTGAACAGTGTCACATTGTACTTACTTAATACTTACTATTAGTTAGAGTGGGGACCGTTCCAGTAACCTAAATCCTTACAGCGTCCGCCTATTATGCTGGAGGTCGCGAGTTCAAACCCCGGCCGATTCATACCAAAGAATTATAAAAATGGTACAAAAAGCAGACTCCCTAGGAATTCAGAATTAAGAGGTTAGTTTTAGAACTGGTTGGCTTGGTGTCAAGATAATGTTACTAGGCGAGACATGATGCTATGTATGTTTACAGCATACTGCCCCAGTGCCATACATCACTATAAACTGTCACAATGCAGACATCGCAGCAATATGACAAAATTGATTAAAGTTATTTTTAAAGTTCGTACTTGCGCAATTTCTAGTTATTTCGGATTGATACTTATGATTTAAGAACTGCCATTTGGATAATCATCACATTTCTTTAGTTCTAAAGCAGAAGCATCGTGTCAACCGTGTCCATGTCTACGTGTTTTGTAGATGTTTATTATTCTTAAAGAGCTAACAAATTTAAGTTGTGATAAATGTTCGAGTCGGGTACAAATTAATAATAAACACATTTTAAAGACATTCATCCTAGCATAACTTTCAATAACAACAATCACCACTGAAATGTATTCAACTACTAGTAGCAGACTTTATGTTTGTGAATTTTGACGAAATGGAATGATTGGGCCATTTTGAGATAAAGATGGATAAATTTACCCTATTAACTATTAATTATCTCTCTCTCTCTCTCTCTCTCTCTCTCTCTCTCTCTCTCTCTCTCTCTCTCTCTCTCTCTCTCTCAAATGTGAACACAAAGGACAAAACGATAGATTCTTTGATGCGGTAAATGTTCTATGATCATAAATCACAAGAATATATATATATATATATATATATATATATATATATATATATATATATATATATATATATATATATATATATATCACAAACACACACACACACTGCATTGCTCGTGTCCAATACATAAATGATGGGCTGAGTTAAATATCAGTTTCATTCTTCGTGTACATAATGCTTAAAAATTCAAGTAATTTATTGTGTTACGCCTACTATAGTGGTGTCCAACTTCGACAAATACCCGTTGACTTCTTTTTCTAATTTTATTAATATTTAGACTCTGAAATCTTGAATTGGTTCGTTCGTGGTATAAATAAGCAGACAGAAACAAACGTTGATATGATTGTTGGCCATTTAATAACAAAAAAACTCTGTACGATATCAAGCATAATAATATTATTATAAATGATTATCAAAGCGTACCTACAAATAGTAGAAAATAAAGATTAATATTTAAGCTCGTGCATGTATGGTGTTTATTTAAACTCGTTTATTTGTGGTGTTTATTGTTATTAATTAAAGATTACTATTTACAATTGTTCATGTGTGGTATTTATTGTTATTAATTAAAGATTGCTTTTTAATCTAGTGCGTTTGTGGTGTTTATTGTTATTAATTAAATAAGGTTTAAGAAAACCCTGCTCGAAGTACTTAAGATTTAGATATATCGACCAATTAATCCAGCATATTATAAGATGTCTATACCCAGATTTAAACCAGACCATTATTGTAGAAATCTACTTTAGTTATAGAAGTGGAAACTGTCTGAAAAAAATCTTGCACTCCATAGCCAGAGACCCAGTTAATATATTATCAACAGAAAAGAAAGGACATTTAAGAGTAACTAAAACGATTTTGGTTTAAATCAGCAAATAAGTAATAAATATTCTCAGAGGAATCATCCATTTCAGTTTCAACGATAACATAATAATTACGTTTCAACGTCTGTCTTGAAATGGGTTGGATTCTTGACCGAAAATGTGTTTTGTGCATCACTCACATATTTCTTTATTTGAATATCGCAGTTGTATAAAATGCCTTTTTTTCTAATCCGAGCATTGAGTTCTTTGTGTTAGATGTTGCACGTGTCATTGCCTTATACTATAACTCATTTAAGATTGATTAAAACCTAGTCAACGATAATCATGAATTTGTATTCAGTAGAAAATCACTGTAACCCCTGTGTCTATATTTTCCATAATTTTTTTAGATGCGTCCGATTCTGGGGTACCGTATGCCGACTCTAGCCACTAAGGCTACATTTCTTTTACCACTGGATGACGTTTCTACCGTAAAACCTACGACAAACCACCTGGAGTCATTGGACAAACGTTCTCCTTCCTCTCTTCGTCAGGTTCGATGTTTGCTGGCCTCAGAAATTAAGACAGTCAAGAAGAAATTAACACGCCTGGAAAGAGCCTACTACGGTGTTGGAAAGAATCTAGACTACGAGGTTGAGAAATATGTGATGCCCATTAAAGGCGCTATGCGAGGTATTATGTGTTCTGTGTTATCTTCTGCAAAATCCATTGAAGGGGTCCTGAAATCGGCCATGGATCCAGAGAAATACAAAGGAGATCCAGATGATGTCATTTTGCTAAAGGAAGTATATCAAAAGGTACAAAATTTTGTTCCCGTCAAATTTACAGATATAGTGAAAACCTGCTACAAAATGATACAGTTTCTGGAGAAATACTGTATCAGTTTCTACGACCCAGAGCGAGATGGAAACTTAGAAACGGCCATGCATTACGAAGAGCAAATAAAGTTATGGACGAAAACTGTGAAAGAGAGCCTAGAAAAGATCGAAACTTTAGGCCAACAATTTAAAAAAGGTGAGATTCATTACCATATGTTGAGCACGCCTGTGGCCTCCTACTGCCAAAGACAGGAATGCGAGAGTGTTCCGTTCTTGCTACTTTTCGCAGACGCCTGCACAAGTGTTAGAACTGCACTTTCTGTTATGTCGTCTTGGATGAAATCTGACGAAAATTATGCATCTTATCTTGAAAACGATATCAAAGATTACGAACGCCAGCGTCTCGAACAAATGAAATTAATGCGAGAAGCACGCGAGAAATATCACAGTGCCATCTTCAAGTTAAATCAAGTTGACATGGAGCATAGCAGGATGGAGTCTGAAATTAACAACCTACGTGAAAAGAAAGATGCAATGGAAGTTGAAGAGCGCCACCTAGCAGATCTAAGTAAAGAATTAATGCTCGACAAGGAGTTTAAAGAAGGTAGACGAGAAATGCTGCAAGCTAAATTGAGAGCTGAGGCTGAAGAACTTGACGAACAAGACATAGAGGGAATACAGATAACACTAGATATTTTGGAAGATGAGATACGGTCCACAAATGAACGTCATCCGTTGATAGCGCGGCAGTTGAACGCCGTGCATTACAAGCTGGACTGGATAAAGGGAAAGAGGGCTATAGCTGACAGGATGCTGCAGGAGATAGAACAATGTCGAGCTGAAGTGATGGATACAGAGGCTAATAAAGTAAAGAGGGAGGCAGAGTATGAGACAATAGAGCAAACGTTAGAAACAGCTCGGAGACTTCATCTGTACAAATGTAGCAGTGATATCCTTGAAAGAATATTTTACGGTCTACCCCTTGTTTCCAGACATGCAAAGCAGACTATTGTTCCAAACGGGGCTGAAGGTGACCCCTCTCTCTCTCTCTCTCTCTCTCTCTCTCTCTCTCTCTCTCTCTCTCTCTCTCTCTCTCTCTCTCTCTCTCTCTCTCTCTCTCTCTCTCTCTCTCTCTCTCTCTCTGACAATTAATGACCTTAAGATAGTCTGCATGTGCAAACGTTTCTTTGATTATCCTTCATATTCCAGTAATATTTTAAACCTTTACTCGTTTTCTTTATATATTACGAAGGCTTTTTAATATTACAATTTTCTACTAGCTACAAAAGTGGCATACTCTATGGTGACCATCTACGTGTTTATATAGGTCCCTTATAAAAACCTTTTAGAAATGTCTTTCGTGAGGTCATTAGCCGTTTTGATACCATTACATTTGGAGCAACATCGGTTTAGTTGCTATTCAATAATAAAATAATACATTTCTGATTTTTATCATCATCATCATCATCATCATCATCATCATCATCATCATCATCATCATCATCATCATCATCATCATCATCAATGTGGCTCCTGCTGGAGCATAGGCCACCATCAAACTCTCCAGCCATCCCGGTCTTGAGCAAGTCTCTCCAGTTGTCTCAACGTGTGGCCTGTCTTCTTTAGGTCCCGCCGACAGGTGTTTATTGGCCGGCCTTTCTTCCTTTGCCCCTGTGTGTTCCAGGTGAGTGCTTGCCTGGTGGTACTGGATGCAGGTTTACGGAGTATGTGGCTGTACAAAATTACATATTTATCTGATGTTCATTTCTAAGTTGTCATTTTGTTTTTCAGACACGCTGGACAAAGCATGTGAAGTTGTCATAGAAAACGTTCAGCTTGACTGGATGAACCTTTACAGGCGCCTGCCTTTCTTTCCTAAACGTGGAGCCGAAACTATAGAAAAAGACATTGCGTGTATTAGTATTGAAGGCGCTCGTGGGCCAAAGAAAAATGTGGTTGCCGTGGCTCTGAGCCGTTGGCGGCGGCATCACACTAGGGCGAGAGTAGATGACTTACTACAGGGACTAAAAGCAATCAAACGCATGGATGTTGTCAGGGAAATTGACCTGACCTTGAACCCGCCTCCAGAGGAAGAAGAAGAGGAGGAGTACATTCCACCTGACCTTGACCCGAACTTGATTCCACACTACAGAGACGTGCTGAAGTTTGATCAATTCCGGGCATCCAAAAGGTTTAAGTTAGAAGAGAAGGATCCTTTCGAAATATACTTCTAAACTCAAATATAAACCAAACTTAAAAGACGTAATAGAAATGGTCACAGGGTATTCAGTTGTTGCCAATATTATTCTTTTTTAAAAATAAATGCGAATGGGTCACAATAAAACAATGACCAGAAATCGTTTAAGCTATTCAGAAGTTGCCAATATATACGTATAAAAGATTCATTGCTAGGTGGAAACTACAAAAACATGTTTTTCATTGTTATTGATTTCTCTATGAAGCGATGAGTTGTAGCCAATAACTGTAATATTTAAAGATAGCAGAAATGCACCCATTAAAACAGTTCAGAAACATGACAAATATTAACGTACACAACAATCGACCAGATTAATCCATGGCCGGCCTGAGGCCGATTGGACTGATTTGGCACATTTGGGCCCAGTGCTCACAAGGATAGAACTTTGGTACAAATTTAAACTTCAACAACTGTTTCTCTTTTGATGTCTTCCCCTGTAAGCTGACACTTTAGATATAGCAATAATAAGAGAGTTATTTATGCTGTGTAAAAGCAGAGCTTATGAAAAGAGTATAAACAGTAAAATTCATTAAATGCATTTTTTTAAACAAAGTACTTCTAAAATTTATTCTGGCGTATAAGAATATTTTTTAGTTTTACAAATATAGTTTAAAAAGTTTATTTGCAGCTTTCGACCTCTCACAAATCGTTAAGTTATGCATCACTATTTTTCTTCTTGATTTATATGCATTCTGTATGTTTCAAATTGATAAGTAATATTTGGACAAAGGTTTGCTCGAGCACTTTCAGGGGAAATGAGTCAATAGATTGCTTTTATAAGTTAACAAATATTACCGTACTTTGTGCTTCAGTTTTCATTTCTTTTCATATTTATTCACAACCTTTGGTATGACCACTAAATGGCATCGCTGATAAAAATGCATTGTCAAAGATATATATGTTCACTATACATTTTATTTATACACTTAGAATAATTATACTAGTTTTTTGGATTCTTGAAATGTGTCAAATTTTCGAAGAATATATCTTAGACCTTTTGAGGGAGATAACTAAAAACTTAATATTTTATCTAAAAAGCAAAAGCACAAACGTCTGTCTGTCTGTCTGTATGTATGTCTGTATTTATGTATGTATGTATGTATGTATGTATGTATGTATGTATGTATGTATGTATGTATGTATGTATGTATGTATGTATGTATGTATGTATGTATGTATGTATGTATGTATGTATGTATGTATGTATGTATGTATGTATGTATATATGTGGATCAATGGATGGATGGAAGGATGGATGGATGGATGCATGCATGTATGTATGTAATAATTGTACATTCAAATTATTTAATTTATAAAGTTTAAGACAATGTTAATTCCAAATTTTCACACGCATTTACGGAATAACTTTCTGGAGGACACTGAAAGGTGTACGAAACACCATTTTCTTAACTCAGTACAAATAAAATAAAATAAAACTGTTAAAAGACATGTTTTTATTATAAATTTTCTATAATATTTGCATATGAGAATACATTGCATCATTTGGCCATTTATTAGAGAAATTTGTGCTAATTTTATATTAGATAGTTTTGCACTTACTATTTTTACTTGTATTTTTCGATTATATCCAATAATAAAATAAATTATAAAATTTCAAAGTCTTAGTAGCACAATTTCGAAAATTATTCCAATGATACATGTTATTATTATAAACTGTTTTGTTACATCAGTTTATTAATCTTTAGTCATGTAACTTCCCAAAAACCTGGATGGCTCCTGAAATCTGTAAATTTTGAACTCAGAAATATTGAACAATAATCTGACCTATAGGTAGAAAATGTAAGCGCATCCTTGACACATTAACACTAAACACTCTTCATTTAGTTAGGAAAATGGAAACATACGATATTTAATGTATCTCTTGAATCCATTTAAATTCTGTAAGTCTGAACTGGAAGTATCCTATGAGCACGAGAGATAAAATCATTTCTTCAGGTCTAATCTTCGTCTTGGGTTTGGATTTCTGACGTCTAAGTAGTTGTGGAAAATCTAAATTGCTATTTAAAAGCTAATTTCAGCCACTGCAAATAACTGTTCTTGGATTATCAAACTCCTTTCCAGGAATTTGCATGTTACTGAAAATTTGTATGGAAATTTCATTTTAAAATTAATAAAAGCCATTGCTTGAACTTTTACTTATACGTCCAGTTCCAAAACACCTCCATCATAATGTTTCAAATTTCATAAAAAACTTAAAATCTATATTTTTTTCTAACAAGCGCAGCAAGTCTAGGAGATGTATTTGTTCAACAATTAGAACAAAATCATTTATTGGACCTTATATTCGATATAAAGTTCCAGTTTTTCTGCATAAAGGGTATCTTGCAAACAAATGCACGTTTCCAATTTTCATGACTTATACATTATTTTTTTCAATAGCATAAACGGTTCAGCCAATCTGAGCAAAATTTAAAGAAGTATAAATTCAACAATCATTTTTCTCTTGAATACAAAGTAAAAATTTAAGAAGAACTTACAGTATTGTGAATTAAGTCGCATATAATCTTAAATGTGCTATAACACGTCAAAAAAGTATAGAATATTCCAAATGAATTCAAATAGTCTTGAGAGTGCTGATGTAGCACAACGACATAATCAGAGAAGTGCTTGAACGAGTTCTCAATAATCCCATAGTAGTGTTTTATTCCACAAAATAAATGAACATTTTTTAATTCCAATGAATCATTTGAATAAATGACTCCTCTCAAATTATATCTGAACATAAGCAAGACTGATTCCACAGACTGATGTTAAAATAGAAATGAAGATTTTGTTTACAATCTCTGTTTATATACAACCTGTCACCTGACCTATGATGCAACAGAATGCTCAGGATGTGGGCCATTTCTAACAGACAATTTCATCAAATTCGTGTAAAAGGTCGCTTCCAGAACCTTGTTAAAAAGGATCAGTTCTTGAAATCAAATTCAAGTAAACATTTTTTAAAAATTAACGAAAGTCATGTAAGTCAAAATTCTACCCTAAGTCACGGACAAAGATATATATATATATATATATATATATATATATATATATATATATATATATATATATATATATATATATATATATATATATATATATATATATATATATATATATATATAGAGGGGCCCCGAGTGGTCCAAGTAGCTTCTCATGGGTCGGTGGTTCTTTCCAGTGATTTCCCGGTTTCTTCCTCCGCCATTAATACTGGCTGCCATGTATAGCCGCCTATCGTGTGCTGAAAAAAGGTGTTAAGCCCCACAACAACATGTATAATATGCTGTATAATTTAATATGTTACAAATGTAACAAAATAAAGAATGAATTCAACAAGATTAGTAAATATTAACAAAAATAATTTATTTCTTTAGAAAATAATGTAAAAAAAAAATTAGACTTTGATTTGTGAATGTGAAAATAATACAAAAATTGATCATATAATTGAAAAAGTCTTATAAGTCATATTACCTGTACTAAAGTTACTATTGTGCTTAGATGTACTTAAGGACAGGGACCCTGTTGGCCAGAGAGCCCATCTTCTTTGCAACAAAAAAAATACGATGAATTTTTTCATGTAAAAATAATGATTGATCAGGTAACACGTAATATTTTAACTATTCCTAAATTTCCTGAGAATGTATGCCTTACTACCTATGCAAGCGTACCAAGCCTTCCTCCTTCAGGACCAAAGTAAGAAGCCTCATAACTTAAGTAGCACAGGGCCTCATTTGTCCTAAATCTGACACTGATTATCACTAAACAGTTCTAATTGAATCCGGGTTTGAATCTCGATGAAGTTCCAATATGGAAGGCGATGACGTCAGATGAAGTCGTTGTACTAAAGGCAACAGTTCGTCGTTGAATTTTGTGAATCAAAAATAATATTCCGGCTTTAGAATTCAAAACAATTTCCACTGAATAGCTTTGTCCAAGACTTTGAAGAAGAAGCACTTTTCTTCTAGAGAATATATTAAAAAAAACATTTAAAATAAAAAATAACTAAAACATATAAACAGCAAAAAAAAAACACCTGAGCTCCTGAATGTATTTTTACGACTAAATAAATGTAATACCATATGGCAGTTTTAAGCATCTATATATGGTAACATGGTAGTTCACGTGACAAACTACAAGATTTTTAACCTTAACATTGCAATAAAAATGTTATTTGTCACGTAGCATATAGCCCTATCTAAAGTAGCAGATTCTCACGTTAGAAATGAATAATAAAAAATACTGTTTACACATAAGTAACACGAGGGCCGGAAATGACCTTAGGAATAGCCAATCATTTCCTTTTAGTATTTACGAATTTGCGGACCGAGGTCGGCTAAAGATAATGATAAAGTAACTGTTACGTTCTAATAAGGTTATGTGAATTTTAAACAAAAGAGATTAAAATCTAATGCAAATTATCACTACAATAAAATATGAAACAAAATAAAATAAAAAAGAATTTAAAACTAATACACAAGCAATTTAATTACATATTCGTACGTAACAACGTAACATTATATATATATATATATATATATATATGTATATATATATATATATATATATATATATATATATATATATATATATATATATATATATATATATATATATATATATATATACATATGTATTGTCCGAACATCGATTATTGAAGCACACACACATCCCTTGAACGAAGTTATTTACTGGTCCAAATCCTCTAATCTTGAATCGTGACACCATTCGGTCCAAAACTGTGAGTACTTAATAGTTGAAATCCGGGTTATTTTTATTGTCTGTCGCTAATCTAATAATTGACTCGTTTTTTCATAACCTCGTTATTAATTCCAATAATTCTAAGTAATGTAGGTTTAATAAAGGAAAGTTAGATTAAACTGTAGTTGTATCTTTCAACTAATCTATAGTACGTCTTTTGCTTACTACACTGCACCATAATCACCAAGTCATATAAACTGAAAGAGGTACAAAGCGGAAGAGGGAGAAAATGAAATGGCTCCATAGATACGTAGAAGGAATCATACCACGAGAAAAACTTAAATGTTACTTTACTTGATTTATTTGGAATATACATGTATATCAATTACTGGTTACATCTATGAGATCTGTTAAAAATTCCGCCAACCAAAACCGACAAAAGTTAAAATAAACAGGGTTATGTAGGTATTCAACTTGACGGACACTTGTATATTAATGATCTTGTTAATTCTAGGGGATTACACTATTTAACAAAAAAAAAAGATAAAAACCAACAAGCATTTAATTTTCTAAAATATGATTTAAGGTTCGGATGTTTTGATCGCTGAAGACACCATCTGGAGAAGGAGCTGCACTAATATACATCTCAAAGTCTCTCAAGGCCATCATTAAAGATAAACACTCTCTATCGTGGAATAATTGTGCTTATTCAATATCCTTGAGAAATAGCCCACTGCATGATCCACGCCATCACTGTCTTCATGTAAATGTACTTCACCTACCACTACGTCCCTTGCATCTAATGAGATTTTGAATGATTTAGTGATATGTGGAGCTGAAGAAAAAAACTTCTAAGAACAGCTTTTAACTTATCAAAAGCATGCTGACACTTGGTTTACCAGTAAAACTTGGTTTTATTGCTTAACAAAATTAGCCAGGATTTCAGAAATCATGAAAAAATTAGAGCACAGGGAATTCAAAATAGCCTTAGCCTTAAATTCAATAGGTTTTATTTTAGCAAGTCACACATGTTCTATAAAGGTAACAGAAGCTCGTCAAAAGTGACTTTAAGTCAAGGGGCTCTGAGTGACCCAGTGGTATAAAGCTCTCACCGTTACGGATCACTGCCATTTCACCTCTGTCTGCGTGGGTTCAAGTCTCGGACTCAGCCAATGTGGCTACGTAGGAAAGTTTGCCAGTAGCTTCTCGTGGGTAGGTGATTCTTTCCGAGTTTATTCCTCCACCATTTATATTGGTCACCATGTATATTGTTCTGAATAATGCCTTAAAACCAAATAACAAAAACGTCTAGTCAAGTTGATTATCTGATCTGCTTCACTGAGCCTTTCGAAAAATATCTGGATGGTGTCCATGTGGTCCTTCCAGATGTTGTTATAGATGATGACACAATCGATGTGTCACAGTTACCTATTCTAGATATTATCTTATTCATCAAACATTTAAATGAACTTGCGGAACCTTCATCAAGTTCCATGACTGGTAAAATCCATCTGGAATCATGATGCTGATATTTTCTTTGTCCTTCCGTAAGTGGAATTTGCCAGAATCCCTTCAAATGGTAAAACTTGATGACGTATTCGGCATTTCCATTCCAGGAAACGAAACTGTATGAGTGTCACTGCTTACTTTTCTGTAACCAATTTATAAACAGAAAGTCGTATCTGCACTAGAATACTTGGTGAACTCGAGTCACTTTAACTTGGTTCGATAAATCATTCGGCAGTAAATACTGAACTTTGTTATTCAGAGAGTCTTGTCTAAGAGGATTCATCATATAAGGATTTTGCTTTACATGCGTTGCATTTACTGTTTCAACGTCTTGGAAGATAAAGTTTGTTCGTGTTGGAATATCTGGAAATAAATGGAAGATAAAGTTTGTTCGTGTTGGAATATCTGGAAATAAATGGAAGATAAAGTTTGTTCGTGTTGGAATATCTGGAAATAAATGGAAGATAAAGTTTGTTCGTGTTGGAATATCTGGAAATAAATGGAAGATAAAGTTTGTTCGTGTTGGAATATCTGGAAATAAATGGAAGATAAAGTTTGTTCGTGTTGGAATATCTGGAAATAAATGGAAGATAAAGTTTGTTCGTGTTGCAATATCTGGAAATAAATGGAAGATAAAGTTTGTTCGTGTTGGAATATCTGGAAATAAATGGAAGATAAAGTTTGTTCGTGTTGGAATATCTGGAAATAAATGGAAGATAAAGTTTGTTCGTGTTGGAATATCTGGAAATAAATGGAAGATAAAGTTTGTTCGTGTTGGAATATCTGGAAATAAATGGAAGATAAAGTTTGTTCGTGTTGGAATATCTGGAAATAAATGGAAGATAAAGTTTGTTCGTGTTGGAATATCTGGAAATAAATGGAAGATAAAGTTTGTTCGTGTTGGAATATCTGGAAATAAATGGAAGATAAAGTTTGTTCGTGTTGGAATATCTGGAAATAAATGGAAGATAAAGTTTGTTCGTGTTGGAATATCTGGAAATAAATGGAAGATAAAGTTTGTTCGTGTTGGAATATTAGGAAATAAATGGAAGATAAAGTTTGTTCGTGTTGGAATATCTGGAAATAAATGGAAGATAAAGTTTGTTCGTGTTGGAATATCTGGAAATAAATGGAAGATAAAGTTTGTTCGTGTTGGAATATCTGGAAATAAATGGAAGATAAAGTTTCTTCGTGTTGGAATATCTGGAAATAAATGGAAGATAAAGTTTGTTCGTGTTGGAATATCTGGAAATAAATGGAAGATAAAGTTTGTTCGTGTTGGAATATCTGGAAATAAATGGAAGATAAAGTTTGTTCGTGTTGGAATATCTGGAAATAAATGGAAGATAAAGTTTGTTTGTGTTGGAATATCTGGAAATAAATGGAAGATAAAGTTTGTTCGTGTTGGAATATCTGGAAATAAATGGAAGATAAAGTTTGTTCGTGTTGGAATATCTGGAAATAAATGGAAGATAAAGTTTGTTCGTGTTGGAATATCTGGAAATAAATGGAAGATAAAGTTTGTTCGTGTTGGAATATCTGGAAATAAATGGAAGATAAAGTTTGTTCGTGTTGGAATATCTGGAAATAAATGGAAGATAAAGTTTGTTCGTGTTGGAATATCTGGAAATAAACGTTCATATTATATTAATAGCTGTTTCTGTCTGTTCATCTCTTGTGGCAGAAGATGCGAAAGTTTATGTTCCAGACAGTCCAAAAAATTCAGAATTGCAAAAATTAGTCACTTCAAAGTTCCAACTATCCGATTTCTCATCTTCTTTCAAATTGTGTGTTTGTGTGGAACAGGCATTACTAAATTAACTGAATAATTTACATGGCTAAATCTGTCAACATAGTATTTTAACATGTTAATACGACGCTAACTCTGTCCATAGTATTTTAAAATGTTAATACGACACTAACTCTGTCAACATAGTATTTCAACATGTTAACGTGACGTTAACTCTGTCAATATAGTATTTCAACATGTTAACGTGACGTTAACTCTGTCAATATAGTATTTCAACATGTTAACGTGACGTTAACTCTGTCAACATAGTATTTCAACATGTTAACGTGACGTTAACTCTGTCAACATAGTATTTTAACATTCTAATGTGAAACAATGTGTTTCTGCTTTCTCCTTCCAGAAGTATTTAGAATTTAATGCAAGTCCCTCGAGTTCTTTTCAATGGCATAAAGACCAAAATAGTTATCTGAAGAGGATTTTGGGATATGGATAACAGAGTCAAAACTATATATCTTGGCTGAAAGCTCCTATCTTTTGTATGTTGGTCATACTCATACCTCCATTTCATTCTTGACTAGACAGATTGATTACTTCTTGCCACCTCGCAAGTATTTGATAAATTGCAGCTAAATTCAGATACATAGTTAACAAGATTTATTTGCGACTCTTCAGTGGACTTGCAGAGTGTGTCTACTGGGAGAAGACTTCATTATTGCAGAGTGTGTCTACTGTAAGTGGACTTCATTATTGCAGAGTGTGTCGAATGGGAAAGCTAGTGATGTTTATATTTCACCCTCTTCTGGACAAACTGCTGATTATAATGTGTTCAAAGAATATATCTAGAAGTCTTATGAGATGTTACCTGGGACCTATCGTCAAAACTTTAGAGATTTTAGAAAAGAAACACAAGGACACATCTTGAATTTGTAAAAGAAAAAGAACGATTGTTTAGACGATGGTGTACAGCCAAAAACATTGACAAAGATTATGATAATCTTAAAGAACTCGTCTTAATTGAAGAGTTCAATAATTGTCTCGCACTTATCTTAAAAGTAAATAGTATGTTTTTCTGATTGCTATTAGGTGAAAAATAGGCAACGAATTTCGGATAGAGCAGTCCCCAATGATCTTGGTTTTAAGTAGTCAATGTCAAGGTTATGTACTGAAGGACATACAAGAGTGATGTTTCTAAATTTTGTAAATCTACTCATGCTTATCAAATTGTGGGAAATCCCAATCAGAAGATACCCAAAACTCATGTCACCTATTCCTGTGTTTCTTGAATCATTTAGTAAATAATGGTAGATTTTACCTGAGACCAAATTAGGCGTTCAGTACTTGTTGACGATTACGTGTGTCCGTACAAATTTCAGAAGGCATTCCTTTGAGGAATATTAAAACTACGACCATAATGAAAACAGAAAATATTTGTCTACCTCATTTTCTCTTTAAGAAATATTTGCCTGATATGTTTGGCAAGATCAAAATATGAACCTGTATTTTCACTAGTGTGTCCTCTCTCTCTCTCTCTCTCTCTCTCTCTCTCTCTCTCTCTCTCTATATATATATATATATATATATATATATATATATATATATATATATATATATATATATATATATAATCATCATCATCTATATGTTGTTGTTATAGGGTTTTACACCATTTTTCAGCACAAGATAGGCTATACATGGCGGCCAGTATTAATGGTGGCGGAAGAAACCTGGAAAACTCCGGGAAGAGCCACCGACCTACGAAAGCTACTGGCAGGCTTTCTCACCCGCGTTAGCCAATATGTATGTATGTATGTATGTATGTATGTATGTATGTATGTATGTATGTATGTATGTATGTATGTATGTATGTATGTATGTATGTATGTATGTATGTATGCATGCATGCATGCATGCATGCATGCATGCATGCATGCATGCATGCATGCATGCATGCATGCATGCATGCATGCATGCATGCATGCATGCATGTATGTATGTATGTATGTATGTATGTATGTATGTATGTATGTATGTATGTATGTATGTATGTATGTATGTATGTATGTATGTATGTATTGTAATTTCTCCGGTACACGTAACAGAACAAATGGAATCGGTTCTTAAGTACTGTGCTAAACCTATTATTACGTATTACACTGAGAATCGTTGACCTAATGATAACTGGACAATTGTCAATTTGTGTTAAACCTTGTTTCTGGGAGAGGGTGTCGCATTGAAGCCATCCTTCAAAGTGTCGAGGCCTAAAAGCACACTGAACCTTATATCATAAACTTTTATCATAAGCAATTATACTTATTTCTTGCCTTTGTTGGATCAGGCGAGATTAATTTAAAACAACAATAATGCTATAAAATCTTCCTAAAATTGTTTTCTACGATCACCTTAGGAAAGCTGAGGGGAAAATCACAGACAGGATGTAGTATTACTGTGCATTTGCTGTTCAGCCTCACTAATAACTTTCTTAGTTCTTATCTCTGACAGACATTCAGACAAATTTTATACGGTTATTTTTAGAATTTGCACACCATTTCCTTTTATTTGAAATTAGCTTTTATCTGACTTGAATTCAGCAGAGAAAGCAAAATGGATAGATCTGTATGAAATTTGACTTCAATAAGTCAGTATTACAATTTAAGTGAGATTTGACTTTTGAATTGAACACATTCCTAAATTAAGATATTATATAACAAATCTAACAACTATGAACCTCCCACGTTACATTAAACAAAATAGAGATGTGTATATTTTAAATGACACATGTGCATGTTGACGAAAAAGTACATTTGTTACAAGGTGAGTATTTGCATATCATTTGCCTTTTAATATTTTGTAATTAGGCTGCTATTCTTCTAATTGCAATTGGCGTACTACTCTAAACGCTTAATTACAGAAGACAATACGAATAATCGCCCTTATATCGTCGTGTGTATCAGGTAGCGTACAACAAATGTACGCAGTGAAACCGTTATGGTCTACATTTTTAAAAAGTTACCCCCACCCCAACATACAAACAAAAAATACACGTATATCGAGCTCATGAAGTCCATCTTAGCTAGACTGGTGCCAGTATTTAAAAAACAAAATCACTACACGGTATTTAGTCTGTTAGCTGCTGACAACCATTTGACTTCGAGACATTAGGGTCATGGTGATTGTCTGTGACCAAATAAAACTGGTGCACGGCGTCACTGGATTTCATTGTGTTCCAAAACGTTACGTTATATTCATGATATTGCATATGGATTTCACTGTGTTCCAAAACTTTACGTTATATTCATGATATTGCATATGGATTTCACTGTGTTCCAAAACGTTACGTTATATTCATGATATTAAATATGGATTTCACTGTGTTCCAAAACGTTACGTTATATTCATGATATTGCATATGGATTTCACTGTGTTCCAAAACGTTACGTTATATTCATGATATTGCATATGGATTTCATTGTGTTCCAAAACGTTACGTTATATTCATGATATTGCATATGGATTTCACTGTGTTCCAAAACGTTACGTTATATTCATGATATTGCATATGGATTTCATTGTGTTCCAAAACGTTACGTTATATTCATGATATTGCATATGGATTTCACTGTGTTCCAAAACGTTACGTTATATTCATGATATTGCATATGGATTTCATTGTGTTCCAAAACGTTACGTTATATTCATAATCTGATAGCAGTATTAATATTTACAGAATTCAAAGAAATCAGGTTTATATTCATTTATTTTTAATGGAACATTATATCGCTGATATTGCATTACATATATTATTACTGGTGAATGATTCTTACTTATTAAATATCAACAAGTAAAAAAAATATTAGAAACAGTATTATCTTCATGGGTAATAAAATGCCATATACCGACATCCGAGATTATATATTTTCGAAGTCAGACAAATACAATTTTCCAAATGCTTTTTCCCGTACTTTAATCACTCTATGTAAAGCTAGCTTGTCATTCATGTCATCTCGTATTACTGAATGCTTGATTGTACCTCCATTTATTTATTCACATCCTGTGACACTACAGTAGAGTGGCCACTAATAACTGTTGCTTGTTCTATTGGGGTCCCTTACCAATTATTGTGTACTTTTGAGAGAGTGACGTACGTAAGGTGAAGTTGTTTGCGTTTGATACATGCACAGTGGAGAGGATGTTGGTATACCTCTATGCTACTTTCATGTATTGTGGCTGAAACTTCTTTGGATATTGTACTTATGGAAAATGCTCATGATCTAAGCATGCTGCTAACTAAAAAAATGACTGCTTACGTGTGGAAATTGTATATGATATAAACATACTGCTAACTAAATTGTCTGCTCCCTTGTGCTAAACAAAATCAGCATAAATTAGTCTAAAAGTACATAATCTTTAGCGCCTATCAAAATAGGGAAAATTAATTTTGCCGGACTAGACAATACCAGCTTCTGAAAGTGCAACAAATGAATTACCAAATATATAAAATGTAAAAAATTGTCATCGGCTCTTTTTAATATATTGCCTCTAAGTCCAGGAAGAGAAAATGGCTAAGTGGAGCTAGCATTTTTTTTTTATTTAAGCGGGGCACATCTGGAATGAGACCAAGCTGTATACTGTATAATCCATAGTACACCCATTAATAATACACCAAAATAAAGGGAATTAAAGGTTCTTTGAACATTGCATAAGATATGCCAGATCTTTTTTAAATAGTCAGTATAACCAGTGGGGAACACCAGGAAATTCTTTTTCTTTAAAATTCTAGAGCTATACAAAATACGAAACTCTAGAGAGCCACCTTTCTTGCTAGACTCCATATAATGCTAAACGACCAAAGTATCAGCTAATCAAAACAATTCAAGCAAGCAAATCCGTCATGATTTATGATCAATGCTTTAAACGCCCTTCATATATTGTATTTACTCAACAGATACTCGTGAATGGATTACCCTTTGATTTCAATCCACTAAGTCATGCAATGAAATTAGCGAAAGACACATTATAAATATAAGTATACGTTTCCTTTACGAACTAATTAAATGAAAGTAATGTGTTATTTTAATTGTTTTAATTGGTTCTTGTATTTAAAGGACAAAATGTTTGATCACTTTAGTAAAAGATGTTGTCAGATGAGGTGATCTTTTCTATTTGGGGTAAAATGAGTTTAATAAATTATTTTCTCAAGGAATGTCATAGCAATTATTCAGAGAAGAACGAGGGAAGGAAAAACGTAAGGCTGCCACTGAGTCTGAGGGAACCAAAGATACATAGGCCAGACTGGTAGCAAAATGTCAAACCTTACGCAACTAAGGGACAAAGAAAAATGTTCAGCCACATTGTTTTGCAGTTATTGCAAACAATATCCGAAAAAAAAGCACAGACCATAAATTATGTAATTTTATTTATCAATGGAAGTAACAGTCAAATTTTGACCAATCACGTCTCATCTCAGGAAAGTTTTGAACCTCATAAAGCATTGCAGCACAGTAATAGACATAACACAAACCGCATTTACAGAAAGTCCCTGAATTTAGAGTTGCTAAAACATCACTATAAAATGTCATTTTAAAACTAAATGAGAAATAAATGGAAAACAAATAAATGAGAACTGTCTTTAACAGAGCATACACCCAGACCATTATTCAAAATCATTTTTTTTTCTTATATGGAAATGTTATGTGCCCTCCAGGAAAAGAGCAGTCTTAGGCTTGGTGCTAATTATAGGAACAGATTCAAGGCAAGAGACATTGCTCTGTCATTTGATCGAGTCTTGTGAGAAAAAGTAAGGGAAAGTCCGAATCCACTAAAATCATTTCCATTGTTGCTGATGGGGTACTGATGCTATGGTATCCGAGCAAGAAATAGTGTATATAACAGACATTGACAGTAACAGAAACTAAAAGATTAAGCCCTTTGAAGGAATCAAAATATTTCTTTTGTTTTTATAAATATTTATCAAACTACGTTCTGTTAGGTTTAATCTAGTACAAAAGAAACAAAAGAAAATAGTGAAGTCAACAAGCTTTGTAAATTTTAACAAAATAATTTATTTCCCAAGAAAACAAGGTAAAAATATAAAATAGTACTTACGGTTTATGAATATAATCCCAAGATTAATCCTAGAATAAAAAAATATAAGCCCTATCACTGAACGTTCTAATTTGAATATAGGTTTGAATCTGGATGAAGTTTCAATATGGAAGGCGATGGCGTTTGATGAGGTTGTTGTATTGATGGCATCAATTCCTCGTTGAAACTCCATAATAAATTTCCACTAAATGTCTTTTCCCCAGAATTGTTATAAATAAAAGCACTTGTTTTGTTTTCCAGAGAAAAAGAATTATGAAATTCCTAAAATAGATTAACTTCAGAACAAAGTGGCATCAACAATTAAAAACACGTTGAGCTCTAAGGTGTAGGAATACGACTGAAAAATCTACTAGAAAATGGTTGTTTTAAGCCGCGATTTTAGATCACATGGTGGCTCATGTGACGGACTACATGTTCATTAAATTGAACAGCTCAATAAAAAAATTCACTTATTACTTAGGCTAATATATCCCTATGTAAAAAGATTAGATTCTCACGCTAGAAATGAATAAAAAAGAACTGTTTTCAACATGGGTAACATGGTGGCTGAATGTGGCCTTTGTAATAGCCAATCAATTTCAATTGTCGTCAAAAAATAGTGATAAAGCAACTATATTTTTTACTTCTAGTGAACTAAATTTTCTGAAAAGGTCGAATCCAGTAAAACTTATCATTACAATAAAATATAATAAAACAAAGATAAAATATATAAAAAAGTTAAAACTAACACACAAGCAATTTAATTACAAAATTCGTAACACATAAATCTAGTCGAACGCATACAAGAGATTTAAAATTTGGGACAACCGAAAATGCGGGTGGGACAAATGAATTGTCTGAAACCACTTGTCCTGGACAAGATTCTTGGAAGTGAACAATGCTTTACTACTTG
Organism: Potamilus streckersoni; assembly: GCA_016746295.1. Classification (NCBI taxonomy): domain Eukaryota; kingdom Metazoa; phylum Mollusca; class Bivalvia; order Unionida; family Unionidae; genus Potamilus; species Potamilus streckersoni. The sequence goes on from JAEAOA010001694.1 coordinate 5,986,901, forward strand.
CAATGGATAGACTTGATGGAAGTGCTGAAACGTTTGCAGTGTCATTTGACATCGCAGAATGTATCTAAATATGTTACCATTAAATGATAATAACCTCAGTGGGGCAATTGCTAATGCTTTATCATTCATTGGAAACATTTGCATGTTCCCTTTATTTGATGCAACTAGGGAAAATTATGAACGAGTACAGCATGAAAGTGTAACTAATGAATTACATAAGATAACCAATGAGTTTAAAAAGTATAGAGTAAAAACACTTCAATAAAAGACTGAGAACAAGGTTTGGATATAGTGAACATAAATGAGATGGACGAGGCTCTTTCTCTTTCTACTTCGACTCATTCGAAAATGTTCAAAATAATGAGAGACAATCTAGTTTGCTCATAAATAGATAGATGATTTTGTTTTGTTGTGGCTATTGGTTGTGGTGGTAGTGGTGGTGGCTTTAACAGCAATTCGAGTACATAATTGACTATAAAATGAGGGGAAAAAATAGGAGCTTAGTGCCTTTCCAAAGGATACACCGACACATCGCCATGGGGGACCTGGGTGGGTATTCAACCAGTAACCCCTTGATTACGAGCCCAATACTCTATCAACTGAGCTACCGTTGCTTCCTTTAACAGGTTTCCTCGAAGTGATTTATAATGGTGCCATTGTTCTTTAGCAGACAAATGAATAATATCCGTACCAATCTTCTTGCCATTGAATTTCGAAATATCAGTGCAACTTCTGATCGTACATGGCATTCACTTCTTTTGCCGCGTGACAGAACAATAATGTTTTGGTCCCATTAACTTTTTATTGCGCAACATTGTGCCTCCGATATAGACTTACATCCATAGATAATCACGGATTAACCTTAGAGATACAAAATTTTTAAAAGGGTATTTCTCGCGTAATAGCGTACCAAAGCCGACCATCTTATCACATTTCTTTGAGAGATATATCTGCATTTGCGTCATTATCCTCGACTTGTAGAATCACTTTGTCAGGGCTCTATCTACGCATGACTAATAACACGACTCGTCAACTATTCTTTCACTGATCGCATTCATGTAGATATGAAAACTTCTGTTATGTTGAAAGACGTTGACAATATACTTTTTCGCTGACAACATCGTCAACTTTCCGGCACCGTATTGGTCAATTTAGGACTAATTCTGTAGAAAATATGTGAACCAATCCGGAAAGTGGTGAACATTAAATAAAGTATATACTGATTTTAAAGTTTATACTTGGTTTGTAATGAAAAGTGAAGTTGCCATTAAAAATATGTTGTTTGCTTATTTAGGACTCAATTGCACAAGACTTTGAATATCCTTCCAACCTACCCCACCCACCCTAATTTTCTTGGAGCATAGAAATGGGTCCTTTAGTCTTTTCCTACCCTCACAATATTGGCATAAAAATATAGTTTTAGAAAAATGTTTAAAAGATACAGTGGTGCTGAAGGCAAGACGAAAGTAATCGAATCAGCATTCATACATTTGAAACATTGCTTTCCCGATCATTGAAAAGGGTCGCTTACCCATATAACTTCATCAAAATATTTATTTTAGGCAAAACTTCCAAAAGGGGATTTGGGTGTCTTAGTGGTGTAAAGCGTTCGCATTAAAAGGCACTGACATCACCTCTCTGTCTGCATGGATTCGAGTCTAATGTTCGGCCAACATGGGTAGGCAAGCAAGTTTGCCAGATACTTCATGTTTATCGGTGGTTCTTCCTGTCGTTTTTCTGGGTTCTTCCTGAACGCAATGAATCATGACTGAGATGACTGGTCTGAGATGACTAGACTGAGATAAGAAAAGTAAGGTTAGTAAAATAGCTAGATATCTATGTCGCATGGGTGAGAAAGAAAAGTCAAAGAGAATGTATAGTGATAAAAAAGTTTTATTTTAAACAAACTACCAACGATCCTTTTTATAACATTTTTATTCAACCAACAATTATATAACAATTCGTGCAACATCAGAAACATTTTTTTTACAAGGTTGACAAAGTTGTGAAGTCAATTTAGAATTCCATTGATGTATGCTACGTTTCCTAGCTAAAGACAAGAGATGTCCATAATGGTCACAAAACCATCTATCTACATTTTAATTGTTTTTGGAAGAGTCACGATCATAATAAGTCACTAAATGTTCTGAGGGATATCCAAAACTGTGCTGATGAAGAAAATACACAAAATATTGTCCACACATCATGGAATCTACCTTGTAATTTCATATTATTGAAGCGAGTCGACTGGGCATTTCTTCTCATAAAGTCGATAATGTCATCTTCCAAAGGCGGTAATCCATGCGAATAAAAATAGTCCGCTGAGGCATCATGAAAAAGTAGACTGCTACCCAGTGGGTTTCAACATATCTTCTAAAACATGTCAACGCTGTCGAGCAACTCCTGGGCTCACAAGACACATGACTTACAAGTCGTTAGAGAATCGTTTTCGAAAATAGAGTTTCACAGTGACTTTACATTTGGAGAATGGAACATTTTGTCCCAAATCTCCTTTTATGGCAACGTTGACACTCTCGAAATAAGACTCACTGACAGGTAAATAGTGAAGATGTTCAAACAGACTTCGCAAAAGTCAAGTTGTTGGCAATGGGTGGCATGCTGTTACCCATGATCATCTTGAGGTCTCCACCAAAAATGTGAAACAGCTCAGTTTAAAATGTAATGAAAAACAAATGAGAGACATCATCTAAATAATCCTGACATTGTTCATCGATTCCCTCCTCTAGGGTGAAATTTCTGGAAAATTTTCATCGATTGTGTTTGTTCTCTGGTTTATTCTTGTAACCATCGTTGCACTTGAGGAAAACGGACACTTTTCAGTTGAATTTTTACAGTATGATACTATTTTTGAACTTATCCGTAACCCGCAGGAAGGGTTTGGACGTAGTAAATGCTGGCTAACAAATTCTCCATTAGGAACGTTTTTAATAAGCCATCCACTCATCACGGATGTCGCTCTTTTCTGCGTGTAATATTGTCTTGGATTGTAATCCTTTGAGTCTCGGACGAACACTAGGTTCGAGGAGGATTCTGAATTAGTTCGTGTTTAACTTCTGTCTTCACCTTCCTTTTCTCTTCTGAGAAAGAAGGGGTTGCCATAATCTTTTTAATCCAACCAATTCAGAATGTTATAGGTGTTAACTTGAGTAAATGTTCTGATTGAATTTGAAATTCTTCGTTTCCCTTTTCGTCTTGGTCACTGGGTTTGGTGGTGGTGGTGACGGACTTTTCAACAGGGTCTTAAAATCTTTCAGCTTTTTGGTTAATGAGTTGAAGTCGTTGCAACACTTGACCCGTACCGCTTATAAGTCGTTGAGATCCATCAATGATTGCAATTCGTGTTGTAACTTGAACATTTCAGTCAAATGAGGACTCGGAGGTAAATGTGGGGTCCGTTGTTCTTGCCAACGATGAAATTCCATCCACTGCTTGTAAGGCAACAAAGTGAGTTTTCGTCCTTCCATCAGATTCTAAAGGTCACGTTTGAGATCTTTTCACCCCAAAGACACCTTTATCTTCTTGATCCTTTTATCTTTGAGGCATTTTTGAAACAGTAGCTACCACGAGTCCTGAAATCAGTGGTGCCCATGTGGCCTTTAGTATGGGTGCCAACAACAAGTGCATAAATCCTTCTTGTTTTATCAACATACTTCTATGGATGGGTATTTCCGTTTGGATCATTTGACAAAGAACGTCTCGATGTTTAGCTAAGCATTCAGAACGATGATGAAACAAAGGTATAGCTCCTTTCAAGACATTCAGACAACATTCGTACACGATATCGATTACGTCTTTGGAGTTTTTTTTAATGATTTGTTTTTGCATGGGTGGAGGGGTTTGGACAGGACGAGGAGGCAGTCCTTTCATTTCCATTACTTTTATGTCAAGAGAGTGGTGGTGGTGTGTACTTCTTTAAGGGGACATCTTTTTGGTTCAGGAGCAAAAAATATACTGAAGTACATTGCTTGACATGCGTTTTTTCATCTTATTTTTGGGTGTATTTGTGGATTGGGTTTTGGAAAACCAGACTCTTTGAACATATATTCTACCATTCCAGCGCCAACCAATCCTGCCCTTTGGTTGATCCTCTTTTTCTTTGGACGATGGTGTCTTTTTGGGGTAAACGTCGATGCTTGGCTAACAATTTTTTGGATGCCTGGCAAAACGACGAAACTGTCCATTTTTTCTTTTCATTTTTAGAGAGGAGAACGGTGATATTGGTTTAGTCCAATTCTTTTAGGGGACATCTTTTAGCGTTCAGGAGCACAAAACACTAATATCCATTTTTGCCCCCAGTCTTTTTACAATGGAATGTGTCAGCACTTATTGTATCTACATCGTTTCAACTTGATGTCAGGCATCACGCGTAATGTAGTGGTTTGCAACGGACTAAATCGGGATGGTTAGTCCTTGGATAAATTCAGTAAACTTTGTAACATGCACGAATCTTTTTGGACTTTGATTTTGGGAGAGGGTACTTTGTTAGCAGCTGCCTCAGCAACCGTTGGAGGAGATGTTCCTGGAGATACAGAATTCTATTTTTTCATCAAATGAGGAAGAAGGGTGTCAAATTGGGTTCTGCTGGCAGCACCAGCAACGGAGAGGTGGAAGAACCTGAAGATACTGGAGACGCAGTCACTGTCGCTGCAGGTCGTGGTTGGGCATGTAAGGTTGCGCCCTAGTCGAAGTGCCTCCCTTGGGGATAGAAGCTCTTTTCTTGAATCTTTTCTTTAATTGGGAGACTTTTCTTTTTCTGGGGCTGTGACCTGGTCTTGACACCGCGGATCTTTTTCCTTTGGGTACGTTTGGGACGGGAAAGTTTTTTTTTTCTTGAGGATGACTATGTGGGCATTGAGATCTAATTTAATATGGAGTTAATGATAACACCTCTTAGAGAACCGCTACCTCAACGATTCAAAATGACTTGCATTTTAGTTTGAGTGTCGATGCGGAGATCTGCCATTTGCGTCAAGGCTACTTTGATTCTCTCGAAAAAGTATTTGGTTTGATATGGAAAATGAATGATGCCTTGCAATAAAAGACGTGCTGTCACCGTAAATCATCGTAAGACTTCACTCAGATTGGCTTCTATAACACGAGCACTTATTGTGGAATTTGTTTGCGACTGATGCCGTACAAGGCACGAATCAATTTGACGGGAAGATGAGACTGAAGGGACGTCATGTTTACAATGTTTGGCATAGGCCAAAAGTATCCTAGATTTTTCTTGATGTTTTAAGTCGATGGGGATGTGAACATGTGAGAACCTCCGTTTTGGCACCAGTGATAAAACAGATGGGTACGAAACCGCAAATAATCGGGGGTAGTGGGTTTTAAATCAACGAATAAATAGGTGTTAGGGCATGAGTGACATCGGCATACGCATGTGTAAGTCACGGAGTTGCTAACTGTTTGGCTAAGACTTGCATTTGCGATTTATTTCTATGTCTTTTAAACAAGACCACGTAATCAGCATTGAGACTGATGGTGCGATGAAACACATTTTTGGTGATGTAAATGATACTGGCATTACAATGAAGCCCTTTTCGCGTAAACCACAGTTTAATTTCTTCTTCATCTTCTCCTAACATGTCATCGAAGATAACCAGATGAGTTTGACTGGGATCAGACACGATCCTTTTGTCTACACAAGGAATGCCTGTTACAAGCAAGATGGAATCGCCTTGACTTTCTCGCAGGAGTCTGTACATCGATTGCCAATCTTTGTAACACCACCTAATATGTTGATGTGGACGATCGATTAAATGACGTTTATATTCGATCAAACGTTTGACAAATTCTGTTTGACTGAACCACTGGGTCCAGCAATTAAAATGTTAAAGGAATGGCGAAGAAACAAGGCCTTCCAACTGGCACAATGTAAGTATTTGTCGATGACTTTGAAAGTAGAGGAAGAGATAGCAAAGACAGCAGAGTTAGCCATAGTGCAGGGAATGTCACTCTTGAAACGAAGAGAGACAAGGCAAGTTTTTTATACATTTTTTTCAGGACACGTTTATTTCAAAACATTTTAAACATTTTAAACATTTTAAAAATTGAACACGAAAGACAAAACTACATAAAAGCCAAATGGTTACGTACATGGATAAAAGACACATCAAAAGGAACAAACTAAAGGTTAATGAATCCTTTTGCCGTAAAGGTAGAGAAGTATCGAGATGAAAGCGCAAGACTTTTAACATAATTAGCCTTTATATTTTCGGTGGTACTGTGAGGTACAGATCGTAAAGAGCCCGCAATGAATCGGCTGATAAACGAAATCACAGAAAGAAAATCACTAAGACACAACACCACATGACGAGATAAATTTATTGGATACAGATCTTGTAAAGGCATTGGTAATCCACAGCAGTGCAAATACAGTCACTTATTTCCTTCCTTGGCAATTGTTTTATTATTTTATTACTAACGATGAAAGTCGTAGAATGGTATATACCTCTTATATACCTACTTTGTTAGTGGAAATATATATATATATATATATATATATATATATATATATATATATATATATATATATATATATATATATATATATATATATACTTCAGTACCAAACCAAAATTATTAAGTTACTAACTCACACACCACACGTCGCACAGACATTTCCTCTTCAAACAAGATGTCTTCGTGTAAAAGATTTTCGTAACCCTTTAACTCTTCCTCTGGAATTCGGTGTAGAATGGCTAACTTGTAAGACGTAGGATAAATAACAACCAAAGTCTTCTTTTCTACGGTCAGTTGAACAATGTCTGACTATCGGAACGCTTTCAAATGAATCAATGCTTTTGTAGCATTCGGTTAGCAGTGGTTCCAACATCGGTGACGTAATGGATGCAATTGTATTTTTGCGTTTGACTTGTAGTTTGATAAACCTTCGATGAATTAGTTTTTACAACTCCATAGGCAAGCCACAAATGTTCTCTTAACGCATCCATCTGAGGTCGTCGTACTAAAGGTATGTAGTGACAGTGCGGAGATCATCGAGCATGTTCCAGGTAAGCGGAATCTTTTTGTTCCTATTCGCGAAGTTACATAACGCAGCTGAAGAATAATTTGACTATATCAACCATAGCCAAATCTAGCTATGTCTTTGGGGGAAGGTCCTCGCAAATATTTAGGCTATTTTCCTTGAAAGGGTTGGAATTGACTTTCAAAGTTGTAGTATTCAGACAAACGCACAGGGAACGAATATTCTTCTTTCACAGGCTTATTTCGATGAGAGTAGGGCAAAATCCACAGTAGTTTGCTCAGGCATTGATATCATCCATAGGGTGGTAGCCGCATGGTTTCACGTGAAGGACGACATTGACCATGAAAGCCAATATCCACGATAACGAGTGTCATCGCTTTCCCATCCATCAAAATTGACACACACAACATCACTATTCATGGTAGGTATTGTAGTAGTAGTAGTCAAAGCAAATTTCCCATGACGTGGTACTAGCGTATGGTATCTCTACAATCGCAAGGCACAGCATTGCCGAACTTGAATGGTATCTATTTGCTAGGATTCATCTTTCCTGCTTGGCAATGTTAGACACATTGAACGTTTTCCATTTTTATATGCTGATCAATATCGACGTGTCCGTACCTTAAAGTGAAGTTGTTTTGAATCCGGACTCGCTTCTGGTAAACGATTTGGTACGCACATTTTCAAAGGCCGACTGACGATTTGGTATGTGGTTAAACGTACAATCTTGTGAGGTTGGTCGGCGGTCACTTTAAAATCTTGATCCTCTCTAGACTGCAAGGCTTCTTTCAATACGTAGTCTGCGAAAATGCCTTTCTTAGTCTTGTCGCCCTTGTGGTACTATTCTGTCGTGGGAAAATGAAAAAAATTCTTACACTTCTAACAACTGATATCTAACTTCCAAACCTTTAAACAATTCTACGCTGACCCACGTTCTGTTAAGGCGCGTTCTTCCTGGGTGAGCTGATAAGGTTGGTCTTGGTTGCACATTTCGGTACAAGAACGGCACAAGGGAAACATCAGTGAAACGGATGGTACAAGTTCGTGAAAGGCTAACCTTTATATTTAATCAATCCTTTGTATTGTAGAATGTTGTCTAGGTCGAGGTGTTCCGTCAGCAGCGGTGTGCCCTGCGCCAAAGGGACAATATTTGCACACGTAAGGATACAGTGAACACAAGTCTTCGTGTTTGATTTCTTCTTTTTCTTTGTCAGTGTAGTACAGCAAACAGTTGGCATTCGTCTGTCCTCCATACAAACTGTTCCGCAGGTTGAGAGGGTCTACGAATTTGTAACTCTCAGCGATACGTTTAAACTCAAGATTGGTTTTCAAACGGTTATGGTACTCGTGTCTACACATTTCCACCACTTGATATCCTTGCAGTTCTGACTTTGAGCGTCGCTATTAAGTTGGACTCAACACGTCTTCCAATGTACGTTATAAAACTGATTTGTAGCGTACGGTTGAGGGTAACAGGTCGGACATCTGTGAAATAAGTATCCTTTAAACTCGTACACGATCTTAGGTTTTTGTAAGTCTCAGTTATCCACCAAATATGTTACGATGGTCTTTTCACCTCCTCCTCTGCTTCGGGCGTGTTGGATCCATTTGTCTTCCTTGTCGCACAAGTAATGTAGCCAGTGTAGAGTTTTGACCTAATATTGATGATTGATAAAATTGGTCGTTTGAAGACGTATGACAGCCAGGGTCTTCTTAGGCATGAATCGACTGTGGTAGACTAAAGAACACGATTTGTCAAATGTGCAGGCGTTTACCAATGGTTTGATCATTCCGTGCTCCAAGAACAGTTCTCGAAATTTCCTCTCCTTTAAATATCCACTTATGAACAGCAATACTTTAAGATTTATTCCTGAAAATCGAAGGGGCATGACGCGTGAGTGTGTTACCAAGTGTAGAAAGCTTTTCGTTGATAGGTGTGTTGGTTGTCGGAGTCGTGGTAGTGAGCATCAGGCAAATGGGGAAGAATGGTGTTTTTTCATTGGCTTCGGTATTGAAATAGCGCGGTAAATAACCTTTGGCCACTTCTGTCATTCCAAATATTTTTGGCATTTGACTCCCAGGCATGGCCAAGTAACTCGTCGAATCTTTAAACTTCACTTATCTCAATTGGATGTAGATGATGTTGGCTATGTTCAAAATAACGTTATGGTGTTTATTTTTTGTTCCGTATAGTATTTAAGAAGAAGCTGTCTGTTGTATTCCGAGAAATTGTGAGCCATCACCGTGGCATAGTGATAGCAATCACCATAACGTTCGATGTACTCTTGCCTCACGTTTCGTCGATAGAGAGTAAGATCCATTGAGCAAACTCAGCCAACTTTTGCTGTTTTTTTTTTACGTCCTCCAGGTATCTCGCTACAGTGAGGGCAATGACAAAAGATAGGCTCTTGTATGCAATTTCGGCATCCTCGACGAGCCACGCAGGAATTAGGAATGTGAATGCATTTAAAATCGAAAAAGATAAAATTCCATTTCTTATTCTGGTCATCTTCCTCCTCCTGTTGATATTGGTATTTTTAAATGTATGATTCTTGTTCCAAGTGTACGATTTTTACGACAAACGTGACATCGTTTCTTTTCTCGGCAAACGTAAACCCTATGTACTATTGTCAAGCATTCCTGGTCTACAAGTAGGGAACAATATCAGAAGTTGACAAGCACGTTTACGCTGTGAACCTTGCGTCTTCAGATGTTGTTGGTAACAGGTAGGGCTGGCAAACGTTCGCTGACAAGCTGGGCAATGCACTCGTTTTTGTCCTTCGCCAAGACAGGGTTTAGAAGCCAAACATGCTAAACATTTCGATCCACAATGCTTGTATTGCTCTCGATTGTTATATCCAAAGTCACATTTTTCACAATAATAACTGTATCACAGATATCCGGTGATACTGGTAATTGTATCAAAATGTTCATCGTGACAATAGACGTGAATGTATTTTCCATTTTTAAAATGTGTCCCTCTCAACAACAGAGGTCCGCGCACTTCTGCAGGGTGCACTTTCAAGGTCTAACGTGGAGCTAAGACATCTTGTAAGTTTTGCATTTCAGGAATGCCACAGGATGTGTCTTTAGATATACCGGTTGCTGTAACAGAAGTTCTGCTTCTCTTCGGTAATTGGCCAGGTGAGATCATTGAATAGTTTTCCAGGCTCTTTTAAATTTTACCGTGTCGTTCTTATAGGCATACATTCGTCCCACTACGATGGCACGGGCTTAACACATATTGTTTTGAGTGTTGTTAATTCGGATTCGGCACGCTTTTGGTGCTACAAAGTTCGTCCACCAATAGCACCTTTTTGTGTTCTGTCCCTTTGGGAAGAGAAACATGAGTCATTGCGAGGTGTCATACGAAGATTTTCTTCAGAGAAGTCGACTAACTACTTCTCCTCCTTTAAAGAAAAAGGTCAAGATACTTCCCATACCTGTCAAAAGAAAGGCATTGGTCTTCTGAATTTCAACAACGTGAAAGCAAGACAAGCGTTAAACGAGACAAAGGTCAAGATACCTATCTTCATTGTCAAGAGAAAGGACATTGGCATTCAGACTGCCCTAAGAGACAACAGGAGAAAAGAGAGAGAGAGAGAGAGAGAGAGAGAGAGAGAGAGAGAGAGAGAGAGAGAGAGAGAGAGAGAGAGAGAGAGAGAGAGAGAGAGAGAGAGAGAGGTTCACAACATCCGAAAAGGAAGAAACCCAGACATATCAGGAAAGAGAAGAAAAGAAGTCGAGAAGAAAGTGAGGAATAGGAAAAACCTGTGACAGTGAAATAGTTCAAAAAGAAGGGAGTGAAAAGACAAAGAAGAAAATTTAACTTTTAAAGTGTTACCTTGTGAATTGGATTGTAAATTTGTACTAGAAAATATGCCAGAAATAAAAACGCAAGGGTCTCTTGGTTTTCTTTTTTTATAATAAGAACCTACACTCACACACGTCCATCATGGGGTAAATGGATTTTGAGTTTTAACTGATTTTGACAAACATTGAGTAGTCTCTTTTCAAGAATGATGGGTGGCCCTGAAAACAAACTCAGAAATGAAAAGTAATGAGTTTTAACTGTTTTATCCCTTTGCCACGGCGAAAGCCTACTTCTGGACCTGCTACTATGGATGATTTGGCAGAGAGCACTAGTGTTGGTATCTCAGGCGTAATAGGTGCGAGATCGGGATTGGACTGTTTGGCTCAGGAAGGTCTTTTTCATTTGACTTGGGTCGTATTGAAGAAGTATGATATATTTGTTTAAGCTCCCATCGTAGATGTTGTTCAACCCACACTATCCGTGTATGTCAAAACATCAAGGGCAATTACCCAGATGACTGATACAATCCTTTGGAAACAATGGATCTATGTGGAGAGACAAAGCTGTCTGAAGCGAGTCTTAATCTACTGTACAGACCTCGGACGAAGGTTGAAGAAGATAAGGTCCGTGTGATGTCCTCTATGTTAGCTGAATGATGTTAAGAAGTCCAAAGGCTCTTTGCAAGGCCACTCCATTGCCTCGAAAAGATATGTATTCTCTTTTGACTAAAAAATTTAGTCGATTTTTTGTTTAATATGTTTATAGTCATAAATCTGTTTGTTTTATTTGTCTATGTCTATGTCTGTGTCTCTAACCTTGCCTCTAACCTTGACTCTAACCACGTCTCTATATCCATGTTTCTACTTCCCTAGAGTAGCACGGATTTAGGTCAGCGCCTTGCCACACCGTTCCGTTTGATTGATGTCAGCATCTTTTAACATTGTGGTTAGTGTCCAGTATCGTGACGCTTCCCCTGTTCAATTCCCTTGTCGTTATACATACCCAATACATTGACTCTATATATACCCTATATTAAATTCCCCATGTTAAATTCCCATTGTCGCCAGTGTGGAAACTACCAAACTTAACATTAAGGTCTATTGACACTAGGGTGCCCCCATTCACTACTGATGTAATAACAAAATGTTAACGACTTATTAATGTTTTGAAACTCTCAAAAAAAAAACTGAGGCGAATGAATATATAAAATCGGAACAGATTAAAGACAAAAAGACTTAGAGATACATTTTAAAGTATAAATGAGTTCAAATTTTTACGGTGATATAGATGATGATTAGTCCAACTTTATTAATTAAATTTAAACCAAGCATTAGAAATATGTATCCTTTAAAAGACTATACATTTAGTTCTCCAAATGAAAAATTTGACTTTATGATCAAGAAGAGACTCAAAAGGAGGAAAATACAGTTTAATTTTTCCATTGAACAAAACCTATTAACGTAACGGAAAGCAGTGGCATATATGATATAAGTGAACGCCTATTTGACGTTTTGCATTTTATATTTTGCCAGGAAACAAGCGAAGGTACAAAATGTAAGCTTGAGAGAAGTGAATATTTAACATCGCAAGAAAACACGTGTATAGACTTGTCTAAAAATTGTGGAAGCATACAAAATAATAATGAGATGTTTCCCTATGTTGTGGGATCTATGCTAAATAATTACACCCACAATCAACATAGAAAGTTAATTTAGTTGTATACAGTAATTTATGAAAAAGATATTCAGGACTTGTGAATATTATGGTTATCAATTTTTAATGTCTTGTATGTGAACATCGAGTGCAAAATTATGATGTTTTACATTATTGGAAATCTAGTGGGACTCCGCAGGGCTGCCAATCTTTAAAATATATTGATGTTCATGTTAAGTGAACGGGTCTTAAGTAATAATTTTGATTTTGAAACGTATTGTTGACTTGTTTGTTTTGTGTTCCGTTTAAGAATTTTTTAAACTCTTATTCACACACACACACACACACACACATAGAAGCAGATTACTCATGTTGAAAGGCATAATTGGTTGGTGGATAGAAAAGAAACATGGATGGTGGTGAGTAGATAATTGGTTGGCGGATAGTAGATAAATGGGATCTGGATAGTAGATAAATCGTTGATGGATAGTATATATATATATATATATATATATATATATATATATATATATATATATATATATATATATATATATATATATATATATATATATATATATATATATATATATATATATATATATGTCTAATATGTAAAATTATGATGGTGGTTACTTTGTCTAAAAAGGAATGTAGGCAGTGGCAGTATTATTATAATATTACATTATTATAGGGCAAAGATTTTAACTTATAAGAGGGGTCATAGAGTTTTAAAGAGAAATAAGTTATTTTTGTTATAAAGTAAAACAAAATAAATCATTTAATTTAGAGTGCAGATGAATTCCTAATTTCCTATAACCCCTTACAGTTCCATAAAAGACAAAAGCAACATGTTTAAACACATCCAGACTCCTCATGTGAAATATCAGACCGAGAACAGACTCAACTACGCTGTTAAAAACATAAATTGAAAAATAGCTACCGCGTGTTAATTTCCCGCTTGTCCTTATAACCTTTTGACCATATTTAACATAGGACCATTTACTACATTTCATTTAACATGCCCCTGTTAAGATATACAATTTATACGTATTTGTATTATTATTTCAAAACCTTGTCATGACTGTACTAACTTCGACTCACCGGCTTGCCATAGAGATGAAACAAAGAGGCGTTAAGACAGATACTTATCACCGACTTGCCATAGAGATCAAACAAAGAGGAGTTAAGACCGATACTTATCACTGGCTTGCCATAGAGATGAAACAAAGAGGAGTTAAGACAAATACTTATCACCGGCTTGCCATAGAGGTGAAACAAAGAGGAGTTTAGACAGATGCTTATCACCTGCTTGCCATAAAGGTGAAACAAAGAGGAGTTAAGACAGATACTTATCACCGGCTTACCATAGAGATGAAACAAAGAGGGGTTAAGCCAGACACTTATCACTGGCTTGCCATAGAGATGAAACAAAGAGGAGTTAAGACAGATACTTATCACCGGCTTGCCATAAAGGTGAAACAAAGAGGAGTTGAGACAGATACTTATCACCGGCTTGCTATAGAGATGAAACAAAGAGGAGTTAAGACAGATACTTATCACCGGCTTACCATAGAGATGAAACAAAGAGAAGTTAAGACAGATACTTATCACCGGCTTGCCATAGAGATGAAACAAAGAGGAGTTAAGACAGATACTTATCACCGACTTGCCATAGAGATGAAACAAAGAGGAGTTAAGACAGATACTTATCACAGTTTCTTTCGCTGGAAGAGAGATGCATAGACACCTGAACGAATGGGTGAGAAATATATTATTAAGATCACGATCTGGGATGAAATATGTACAGTATCCGTTGACGTATTAATAATATTTCTTGTTTGGTTATTGAATCCGAATACTCATGATATCATGTGTAGTGATCATATTCAACAGCCACCTTTTGTCGGTTCATCTCCACATTACTTGCTAAAAGAATTCCTAGATTATCATGAAAAAAGTACTTGATGATCATGGAGCTATTGATGAATCGCTGATGGAATTTAAAAAGTTAATCACACTTGAGCCACATAAGATTCAATGAGAAATAATGCGTGGAATAACTCCATAAACAGCAAACGACGATTTTTGGAATTTGTGGAGGCCTGCTGATTTGGTAGTGGCAAGTCGGAAGATAGTTCGTTATTCACTTCAGCAATTATTTATATTACACAAAAAAATCGTTTTCAGACCTACCTGTGTCATTATGTTATCGCCCAGCAGACGCACGCAAACAAAATATTGATATTGAAATTCCAGAACGCCTGACAGAGTCAGGGGTAGAAGCAGCAGGGAGGGCGAACCCTACAAAATTTTGCGACAAAATCGATTAAAGCCTCAGAATGCCAAATGAAGCCTTCCTACGAAATCTCATATTTTAACCAAAAAAAGACCCCATTTGTAAAACGGAGCCTTAGCGATTTTGTCGTAAATATGTTGTCATAACCACCCTCAAAATTGCTGCTATCTACGTCGCAAATATGTTGTCATATCGCCCTCCCTGCTGCTGATTAATACAAATTATTTAACCAAATATTTGTTAGCTTTTCACAAACAGACTAATCGATAATACTTTACCACGTAGATCAATTAAATTATTTGACTGATCAGTGAGTGTAAAATTAATTCTAGTTAGCGAATTTTTTTGACATTGCATATATACTGGATTAGTCGGATTCTCAACAATTAAAAATCCTGGAGGAGCTGTTGGTGCAAACGAATAAAGAATGTTACCTTGTCGGGCTTGATTTGATTGTTCCATATTAATTTGATAACTTCCTTCGATTACATCACACGTTAAATTAAGCGCGATCACCGATGAAATGTCCACATTGTTCGGTGCGATATGTCTACCGTCGCCGTCGGGAGAATTATTATGAGTGAGGATAATAGGCTTCGGCTGGCTATCTTTCCATGATTGATGAATTCTATTAAATCCTTCGTCGATGGCCAAGTTGAGTAAATTTTTTAGTTCAGGTGCGTTATATCCTGGTAGTTTATAATTTGGATCATCTTTTATGTTTTTTTGTATTTTTCGGCGAAATAGGTTTTTGAAATTGGGTTATTTTCATCAGTGAAGAGATTAGTAATCCTCGAATTAAATTCTTCCATGTCATAGATAATTTTATTACTCGCGGCGACTACACTAATAAACTCGTCCCTGGTGAGAAGGCCGGATTTCAACGACGGTAATAACAATTTAAAATCCTGAAACATCAACTTGAAGATAAAATTTTCAATATCTCCGATTGCCGGAGCTGTTTCACGCATTACTAAAATATCACCTTCCTTTGGGATAAAATCATTAAAAAGTGGAGTTTTCCACTTATCCCTACCATATTCATCCTTACTTCGATATCTCTTTGTAAAGTTTATATCGAGGAGGGTTTTATATCCTTTTGACGGATTTTCAGGTCCTATTTCATCAGTGATATAATCAGACTTTACCGGCTCGGGTGTGGAATTACCAGCACTTCTAGGTGGATCTTCGGGCCATCCTAATACTGTTCTTATTGAACTGTTATAAATATCTACAACATACCCAGAGGAGCCTATTTCAATTGTAGATGATAGTGTTGGTTCATGAACTGTTATCGCAATTTTTGATTCTTTTCTAGTAATGGATTTTATTCTACGTTGTAATTCATTATTAATTTGCTCAATTTGATAGGACCCAGTTGGTATTGAAACAACGTTCCAATCTGGAGTGTCATCTTTTTTATTTCTATATGCAAATACCAGGGAATTATTAGGTCTCTGACCGCCAAATGGAACCGATCTAATATTAGGCCAACTATGATACATTCGTAATTTTGCCATTGCGATTTCCTTTACTGAAACAGGGGAAGGAAAATTCACACTGAATTTAGGGTTTGTTGACGATATTGATATCATGCTTGTTTTCCGCGGAGTGGTATTTTCTGCTATCCGCTGAAGTAGTTGAATCTCTTGCGACATTATTATTATTATTTACAATGTCTAATTTTGCAATAGATGAAAAAACGCTAGCGTTTTTAATCGTAGTATCATAAATACGTATCATCGCGGAGAATTCGTCTTCGGTAATTATCGTATCATCAATCGATGATGACATCAACGAGGATAATTGTGAGCAACCGTTAGATACTGCTTGATGTTTTACTATATAGTCGTTAAGTTTTTCTTGAGAACACGATGATATTTTTTTAGTAATAGCATTTGCAATTCCAGCAAATGTTGTCACCGCGGAAATAGCAATTGGGACAGCAATCGGAGCTGCCATTGTTACTGAAGATAGTATAATACCTGCACCGGCCATTATACCAGATACCGAGTATACTGTAACATCAATCGCGGTAATTCTCCTGCGATATTTTTTAATTTTTATTTCATACTCATCAATGAGTGTTTTGAGTTTCGTTAAAAACTCTTTGACTGTATCATAGCGATATTGTGATGACGGAATCATATTATTTTAAAATCTCAAGTGGTTTCTAATTGTTAAAAATTCTAATTTAGATCAGCTACAAACTCCATGTACCATACAAATGATGTCTTATTTAAATTAGGATCAGTGCTTGTTATTGTAAACCGTTTGTATTCACCCACGTCAATAGTCGTTGAAATCACGTTGTTGTATCCATATGAAGTTGATGATATATTAAACTGGTTCAGTGACACTATTGTTAATCGATAAATACCCTTGTTTGACACAGTGAGAGTTATTGTATTCTTTTTAGGTTCCCAATCTAATGATCCAGAGAGAACTGTGTATACCATATTTATGATATTCCTCTCATGAGGAATCTTTATTTTTTCAAGTAGCGGAAGATTGTTTTTGAATGTTGTAATATCCATGTTGATTGCTTCCAATTGCCGATTAATCGCTGGTATTTCTTCGATGGATTTTTTAATATCCGGAAGTTTGATATCTAATTTATCAAGTGGACCTCCCAAAAATTTATCAACAATGTTTTTACGAAATGTTGAAAACTGTTTACGTGTTCTTCATATCTTAATTGAAATGTTGCAATTTCCAACATAGATGCTTTTATCTCTGCAATATTCGGTGTGGTTACTGGTGGATTTCCAAGGAATTCTATCAGCTGTTTGTCAATTTTGTCTATGATTGATTTTTGTACTTCATACAATTTATTAAATTCAGCTTTATGATTGTTATATTCATCATTGAGTGATTTTAACGCGTTTGCTGTGCTATCTACTGTTGTTAGTTTATCCGTGATCGTCGAAACAAATATCCCCGGTTTGAGTTTTCCATCATTTGAATATAACACTATTGTATCTTCAACGACGTCACGTCTTCGTATTAAGATATCATCCAATGACACATTACTAGATTTCAATTTGCCCTGCCGATCTTGAAATACAACTATTTCCCCAGGATCTACACTTGACAAATTTAATGCCTCGGCGATTTCATCTTCGATTATTTTTTTTTACATTTTCGACAGCGAATTTACTATCGGTTTCTGTTTTTTTTTTTTTGACTCTGATAAAGGTCGTCCCCAAATATCAATCATTATACGAAAACGCTAACGTTTTTCTAAATCATAACGCTATCGTTTTTGCCATTGCCTGCTAGTATATTCATTAACAACAACTTGTGGTGGTTTCCTTGGAAATCTAGATATCTCTGCAAGGACGTTTAATACTTCACGACCGCATATCGGTGGATCATTTAACCGTTGTGTTGGTAGCGTGGAATAAAAAATTGGAGATGATTTTGTTATTGTGGATACATATCGCATGAATTCATTTGGTGGAGCTAAACCATATGAATCAAAATATACAAATCCACGTGGATCAATTGCATATGCGACCCAATGAGTTCCTTCTCCGCTGCTGTTATCAAAGATTGATAATACCCGTTTCATTTTTCATTGGTTTTGACGGTAATTGATCTCTCATGAAAACTCCTCTAAAGTTTTTTTTATTGATAATGATTTTACAGCATCAATTAAATCAAAGTTAGACATTGGTGAAAATCCAAGGGATTTTTCCACTAATAAGCCGTTCCTGGTATTCTTAGGCCCGTGCCCTTGTACCAATTGTATGGGGTTCCTGGTAGTCTTAGACCCTTTCCCTTTTTTATAGCCATTCCCAGTAGCTTTTTTTCAGGGCCATTCCTGCAGCAGTACCAACGGCTCCTAACGCTGCCGCCTTCGCAACCGCTGGGGCAGCCGCTGCAATCAATGCTGGAATAGCAGCTAACAGCGGAAATATACCACCTGATTTTATCATACTGGCGATTGCTGCTTTCGAAAAACCAATTTGAACTCCTCGTTTGTTCTTTAGCGCATCATTGAAATGTTTTATTTGACGATCTGTCAATGATAATTTATGTGCACCACCGGACATTTGAGTGGGTTTCAGCGTTATTGTAGTTCCACATTCTTTAGCCGACTTTGATTTCAATTTCTTGACCTGACCATCAGTCAACTGGACATTAACAATACTATATGTCATTCTATTCTACAACGTAATTTACACTTTTAATTGATTTTATTGTGAAAATCCTAACTACATGTTTGGAAAATCAAAGATTTTCTACTGGTGCATCAATAAGTCTCATTCGTCCGCCAATTCCTTCTAACAACATTGATTTATCACTGAGAATGACAGCAACTGCTCTATAATCAGCTATACCAGCAGGGCGTTGTACCCGAGCTTGGAAGTATATATCAACAACAGATTGTCTCATCATGTCAAGATGTTCCAATGAAAAGTAATAAATCGGATAGTGTTTTTCAAAATCAATTTGCGATATTTGCAAACCAGTATCAACATTTTGATCACGACCCAAATACGACAATATTCTATGATATACACGTGCTACGTCGTTGTTATCATAATTAAGCTGTACAATCTCTGCTGGCTCTTGTTGTCCGTTTATTCTCAACGAAACTTCACTTACCCCTAATTTATCAAATATCATATGACTAGATAATTGACGACCCACTCGATTTGCATCCTGTAACGCTATAAAGATATGACGTGGAGCTGAAACACCTTGTTTTGATGCTAAGTGCCATGTAAATGTGCCATTTACATTATCCTGCTTCGTATCAGTCGTTGTTGTTAGCCAACTTAGCAATGATTTTCCACCTGTGTCCATAAACGATAGTAATTGTTGCTCTAGCGTAACTGCTGGAGTCAAGACGGACAACCATAGAACCAATTTATTTAAATTGACTTTACCATCATCAACACCATTAGCACGCCAGATTGCATCATTGTCATTCCCCTTTCGCATTAACACGACTGTATGCTTTGCTCCATAGATGACTTTTCTGACATTTCTACAAAATCCGAATATGTGATGTAACGGAATTGCACATGAAAACCGTCGATGTTGTCCTTTCAATGCTCCATTTCGTGTTGCAAATCCTAGATTGAAATTACCATTGACCTTTTTTAAAATGTCGAATTCAGCGGCTGGTCTAACTTCACGGTCTAGATTAACTGCGTGTTGTTGATCATCCAATGCAGTAGCTTGCGCAGTTCGTACTTTAATAAACTGAATATGGTCAGCATGATCAGAAGTATCCTTAGCAAACATCATAGACGGACCAGCCGACCTTGTATAATCATCAGAATATCTCGCAAGTCCGATTATTGTTGTTGCAATATCAACATCTTGTTCTATTGATTCAATTTCTTTTCCATCAATGATATATCTTGCACTGTTAAATAGCGCTATAATGCCATTATTTACAAAACCAACTCGGATATTTGGGTCATTCCCATATGGTGTATCAGCTGCAACATTTGTTACAAGCTCTCCTTCCACTTCAATAAACGCCTCACACGGCAAAAAGTATCTACTTGTATCTTGAACTTGAAGTTCAACTCTCCCCCCCCCCCGTTGATTAGGCTCTCTTGCAGGATAGGCATAATACTGATAGTTAATTTTAGAATCATCTTTATTTACCGGTGCTGCCATATCAAACGCTGGATCAGCAATTTTTTTAAATGCCATTTATACTAAAACACTATCGTTTTTCTAAATGTAATAATGCTATCATTTTCTTTTTCGTCTGAAATTTTTACGATTTCCTCCAAGACCACTTCCCGCTATCATACTTGCAATATTACTACTATCTGGTGAAGTCATTGCTAATGATGCTAGTTTTTGTTCCACTGCGTTATTTATCACTTTACTGACATTTGCAGGCATCATTGTTGTTGAAGGTAGCGATGTTGAAACCATTTGTGGTGGTTTTCGTCCGAATCTAGATTTCACCAATGACGTTATTCTATTTTTTGCGGTAGAAAAAGCCGTTCCTGCAAGATCTCCAACAGCGTTAATTCCCTTATTACGAATAATATCAATGGCTTTCATCGCTAATTGTTTAGCAATTGGTGCTACTTTTGGGGCTATTCTTGTGAATAAACCCGCTATGGTATTTCCAAGGCCGTCTCCATAGTATGCCTTATAAACGGGCAATCTTGAGTTTACCACATACACGTTTGTTGGTTTATCGTGATTATAGTGTACTATCATCTTATTTGAAATGACTCTGTAATTTCTAAATGCAGGCATTTCAGAAATTTCAATCGCTATAAAAACCACTAAATTCCCCTGGAATTCCGTCCAGTAACTCATCCAAGAGTTCTCGATACGTATGAATATCAATTATCCCACCTTGGAATAATCGTCTGCAAATATCAAATGCTTCATTAGTTATTTCGACTGAGTTATTCCCAGCTCGCTTACCTCCCATAAGAACCTCAAGTCGTGATATATCATTAATGATATTACTAGGACATATATGAGAATCATGATGAGAACTTCCATAACGATCTCCTGAAGAACTTTCTGATTGAATTTCTGGAGATTGTTGACCTCGACCTCGACCTCGACCTCGACCTCGACCTTGTTGTTGTTCTTTTCGTTGTTGTTGTTCTTTTCGTTGTTGTTGTTGTTGTTCTTTTAGTTGTTGTTGTTGTTCTTTTAGTTGTTTTTTTAGTTGTTGTTGTTCTAAACCATACGTATTAGCTCCAATTTTAAAAGCATTGTACTCCAATGTATCCTTATTTAAATTGCCGGTGATTTCTTTATTAATTTTAAATAACCAATCCACCCAGTCATCTCGTTTTATTATGTTTTTTTATACTCGTCTTTTAAAAATTCCCCCTTGTATAATAACTTTTTACAGCGAAGTCACCAAATGACGCATATTCTTCAAGTTTCAGCAATTGAAATTGTTTGATTTTTGCTATAGCTTCATTAGTGAATTTCTCGTTAAAAGGAACAATTTTTTTTAGCAGAATCACTAGCACCTTTAACGGGGTTATCATCAATATTAATATTACCCATTTGTTGTATTTCTCGCTGAGTTTGTAACTCACCTGAAATCTGTTTTATTTCCTCCTGAGTTTTTTCAGTCTCTGTAACAATCTTTCCCAGCACATCAATGATAGGTACTGCTCCCTCTTTAGGGATGTCGCCGTATATAGCACGTTCTGTTGCAAGTTTCATATCTTTAGTGGCTTTAGTTACAGGAGCAAAAAGCTGTTCGCTCCCAATAGAAAAGTCAGTCTGGGCTTGCTGTCTAAGGTGTAGTTTATCTCGCACGTCATCTCGAATTGGTATAAACTTTTTCAGTAATGCTAACCTGTCACGGGCTAGTCTGGTAGTTAATGCTTCTGATGTCATTATTGGAAAAGCTAACGTTTTTTTCAATTGTGGGTTTCAATGCTTGCATTTCCAGACTCATCAATCAAACGTCTTATAGATTTCACTTTCAAAGCAATCTCTGACCGAACTTGGTACTGTTCCCCGAGTTTCTTTCTAATTGCTTCAACTATACTAAATAGCCGAATGAATAAATTAATATCATTGTTATACAAAGAAACATTAACCGCTTTTTGGATTCTTTTTATCAGTGAATACATTTTAGGTAGGACATATCTTCCATGTTTCAATTGTATATCAATTTGTTCAAATTCATTCAAAAGTCTGTCTTCATTTAAAAATTCAGAAAGTACGATTCCTTGATTTCTTAAATTTGATATTTCTGTCATGATAGATGTAATATCTTGAAATTCCATTTATTGAATATTATTAATAATGTATTTTCTTATCTTTAAAATCTTTTTATCGATTCCCAACATACAAAAAAATAACATATACAATGCCTGTCCCTTCCTCATTCGAGTTCCGAGGCAAGGGAGGCATACATTAAAGACTTATACAATACCCTAACCTCCCAATCGAGTTCAAGGGCGGGTTATATGGGCATTAGACGTGAAATCCAAGTGATTTCTTTACAAACATTGAACATATAACATGAAGCCTCATTTGGAAACCTCTTTCGCGCCAAACTCGTCAAAGAGGCCCAGAGGGGGGACAGCACATTCTTGGAACTCATTGAGTGCCTTCGCATTAAATAAGCCCAAGGGCCACAAACATAGATCTCCCAATTGGAAGCTCTAACGTAACAAATGCTATATTAGGTCTTCCGGAAGATATGTTGTGGGGGGACAATACGTTACAGGTACTTAATTAACTTAATAAATGGGGTATTTACAATGAATGAATATTTACAATGAATGAATGAATGAAGGTATTTACAATGAATGAATATTTACAATGAATGAATGAATGAAGGTATTTACAATGAATGAATATTTACAATGAATGAATATTTACAATGAATGAATGAAGGTATTGTAATATTTACAATGAATGAATATTTACAAT
The DNA here is from genome assembly GCA_016746295.1 of Potamilus streckersoni. Classification (NCBI taxonomy): domain Eukaryota; kingdom Metazoa; phylum Mollusca; class Bivalvia; order Unionida; family Unionidae; genus Potamilus; species Potamilus streckersoni. The sequence continues at coordinate 6,010,088 of JAEAOA010001694.1, forward strand.
GAATGAATGAAGGTATTGTAATATTTACAATGAATGAATGAAGGTATTGTAATATTTACAATGAATGAATGATAGGGACAGTACAGGACGATACAAACATGAAACGACGGGGCAGACTTACTACACCCAATCTACCAATCAAAAGCAACCCAAGAAATTAACCATGGTTGCAGTTGAAAAAAATCAACCACACTCCATGTCAATGGCGTGGGAGTTTTGATTGGCATATTGGGCTTCGCTTAAAGCCCCAAACTTTTACGGCTCATATTATATATAATGTGACTAATAATGCAGTGTCAATGTGTTATTTTTACCACTAAATACTTAATAAATAACATTTCATGGTGCTAAATGAAACTAAATACTTGAATAAAACATTTTTTTAAAGAATACAGCTGTCATATAATAATAAATATTTTTATGTTTTTTTATTAATTTTTATAATAACCGTAATAATAATTTGGATTCACGGCCATACATAACTCTGTCAAATTGTCTACCCTATACAGGTTTTTCCAACAAAACCCTAACTGCTGTTCTCAATACAGTCTTTAGAAACAAGAAACAATAACACAAAACCAAGGTCCGTACATGCCTGATACGTATATATACCGAGTTAACCATTAAATACGTACATGAGATCACACATCATTAATTCAATCTAATTTCACATGTGTTTTCTACGTTTATCTCGCACGAATTTACATATCCGGGAACACTGTTCTATCAATATCGAAAGTAGGATAGTCACGTGACGATCAGTAGTAATGAGGGGAAATACGGAAAAAAATAAAAAATAAAAAAATATATTTCATTAATAGTAATTATTGAGAGTCATTTCATGCGTATGAAAACTTTATTCTATGTCCATTTTTCTTTGAGATAGCTGTTTGATAAATCCCTTCAGCAACTTTTTGTACTGAAGGAATACATATTCCAAAATATTTTCCCGCAGCATTCATTGATTGAAAAATTCTTTTTTCATTCGTCGCTGTATCAAATGACTGTACTGGATTTCTTTCCAACTGACTTACAAGTTCCTGTCTTTCCTCTTTTTGTATTCTCTCTTTGAGAAATGCATTGTAAATTGGAACTCGCGTTGTTTAAAGGATTAGAGTCAATATGATCAATAACATTACCATCTTTAATCAATCCGTTAAATGCTTCATAGACAATTCTGTGAACGTAATAGTGCTTTCTTCCAGCAGTAAATTGCAAGTATCCTTGACTATTAACAAAACCAATTGGCTTTTTCAGTCTGCGGTTTCTAACATCACCATCAGCAGATATTTCATAATTAACGAGTATTGGATGTGGTATGAATTCTTGCTCCATTTATATATAATAATACTATTTGTCTAATTCATTATTTGCTTTATTTATAAATTTATTAATGTAGTCTTGAGGGGATTTTATGATCTTGTTTTTGACAGAGTCATGGTTAGGGTCAATGATAGCGTTGTTTATTTGTTTATCATAATAACGTTTCAATTCTCTAAACCGCTTACCCCTACAATTGATACATAATTGTGATTTTCCTCTCACACCCACCCCACAATTTATGCATGGGGACGGGCCTGTCGAATTATTTCTGACACTTTGTAAGTGATGTTTACAGAATTCACCTCTACACGATTTATTGCATGGGGTTACTGATCCAATCATAAGCCATTTACAGTGATTCATTATATATAAACAAAATTTTCTATTTAAATGTTTGCTTTATTTATATGAATGAAGAATTCAAGAGATTATCGGCAATCAAGTCTTGGAAAAATATTAAATTCAATCTTGATAGAACCCTCGAAGATGTACCAAAAGAGAGAATAAATAATAGAAGTCTGATTAGAAAAATACGAGATTGTGTTAATGAGTTTAAACAGGATGGCGCATCACACACCTGGTCAACATTTAAAATTGATGGTGTTGTTGATGCTAGAATGAATGATGAAACAGCAGCTATGATACTATCACAACTTGGCAATAAACGGTATTTTCTCAGAGTGAAATTCATTATCAATTTAGAATCGGGCGATTGGGTTATAAGAGACAAGTTTGAACCAATTCTCAAAGATAGGACAACAGTCATTGTTAGCCGTGATTCCAGACCAGGGCTGTTAACTGGAATTGATAAACCATACTATGAAAAAGCGTATTCTGAAACAGCAATTGTTTATGGGATGTATCCGTTAAATAAGAAACCTGACATTGGAAAACTAGCACCAATGGAACAGTCAACGTCAGTAGAAATACCACTCAATTGTGTGGCACAACGTATCATAGAACACTTTACAAATGCACTCCGTGAGAATAAATTAACCGATCTAAGATGTAAAAAAATAGATCAATGGGAGCTAACAGTGAAAGAGAAAGGAGCAACTATTTCCGATATGGCTAGATTGGAAAAGTCGTTGAGATTTCCGATAACCGTTTCAACGATAACCGGCGAAGTATTATACGAATCGAAATACAATAAAAACGGAGCTCCAATCAAAATTATTGATCATAACAAACACGCATGGACATTCGCGATTACAATATTCCCGCGAGACAGAACAGTGAAGTATATCCCAGGAGAATTTACCAAGGATGGCATTCTCACTGAAGAAAGATTATTCGATGCTATTGCTAGTTTGTGTAAAAACGACCCTGTATCAGTATGGCTACTTCATAGTTTTGAAGATGAAGAATGTCAATTCAATCAATTTGTGAAACCTAACGGTGAATTATATCGTACTGAAAGTCTACATAATAGGATGAAAAATCTAGCAATAAGTCTCAGTGAAAACGCTAGCGTTTTTAATGGAAAATCCGACGATTACGAACAGTTACTTACAAATTGTTTTACAATTCCATCGGTTGCAGCTCATTTTGCAAGAAAGAAAAATAATTGGAAACCAACACGAAGAGTTTTTACAGGATGTTCAATCCAGCTGTTTGGAATATTATCATGGCGGTCTATGGAACGTTAAGTACAATCGTGAAAGTATGATATTAGTTGATATCGTTGCCTGTTATCCAGGAAGTTTTCTAGGATATGGATTCGCTGGTGAGTATTTTAAACGGTTTGGACATCCCACACATGAAATGACTCGCGTTGCTATTAATGGACCACTGCCTGATTTTGATTTGACCGGTTTTGCTCGCGTAGTATCATTTGAATTCGCTGAAGAACTTCATCCGTGTTGTTATGTTTGGATTGGTAGACACATGGCTGAAAGGATGTGGTTACCAATAGTGTTATTGCGATATATGATTGATTGTAAAATGTTAGTTTCGTTGATTGTCAGCGAAGCGATTATCTCATATCGAAAACAAACCAATGTCTGGTTACCAGAACCAGAATGTCTTGATAGTATAATCGATAAGTCTAGAAAACATATTGATGCTGACGAGGAGTACATCATTGAATGGTCAAAAAAATATTTAATCAACGAAATAATGAAGCAAAGGATCTCGGCCGAAGAATAATCGGTAAATTTACACAAGGTGGAAAAAAATTCAACTTTAAAAGACAATCCTCACGATTGATTATAGATGATGCCGAATACGACTTCGTTATTAAAGATGCAGTAGAGAAAAATAGATACGCAAATTGTAAAACAGCTTTCTTGTCCAATAAAACAAAGTTAGGTAGAATTGTTACTTACAGTGATGGAGAAAGCTCTGCATATCTACATTTGAGGGCTTCTATGCTGGGTTATGCATCTATCAATTTATTTGCAATGATAAATAGATTTCCTAGTATAGCAGTTAGAGTTGCAATTGATTCAATGTATGTCGATAAAAAATATATCAAAGAGGTAACTAAATTTACTAATAGCGAAGAGACTTGGGGAACATGGCGAATTAAATGTGAAATACAATGCGATTATTCTGAATCAGCAGACGTTGAGATTAAAAGCAGTTACCTGAAAAACGATAATTCTATCAGTGAAAAATCCGAAGGATTTTCTATGTCTAAAGCACCACCGATATCTGGAAAGACAACACGTGTCATAGAATTATATCGAGAGAGAACGTCCATGATTGTACTCACACCAACCCATAGACTAGCGAGAGAGATAAAACAACGAAATGTTGAAGCTTGCACGTATCATAGTTTTTTTTCGATACAAGGGCGATACTTGGACTCCTGAGTGAATGGGTGAAAAATTTATTCCTTTGGTTATTATTTGGGATGAAGCATGTACTGTTTCAGAAGATGTATTAAAAATGTTTCTTGATTGGTTATTGCAAAATAACACAAAAGTTATATTGTGCGGCGATCATGGTCAACCACCACCATTTGTTGGTAGAAGTCTACATAATTGGTTAAAAGGATTTGTTGATTATTACGAAGAAATTGATACTGACTATAGAGCACTCGATGAGCAGTTACGTGAGTTTAAAAAACTAATTATATTACAACCCGATAGAATTCAATGTGAAGTAGTGCGTGAAATAATTTCTGAAACGCCTATGAATGATTTTTGGGAAACATGGAGACCAAATGATTTTGTAGTAGCAAGTAGAAAGATAGTCAGAGACGCACTTCAGAAAAAGTTGTTTGAGCTACACAAGAAAAAATTCCCAACGTTTCCAGTAACGTTGTGTTATAGACCATTGGATACACGAAAGCAGAATATTGAAGTTGAAATTCCAGGCCAAACGGAGAAACAGATTCTAGTGTTAAATGATATTGTGCTAGTTGATATCAATGTTGTAGAAGATGCATTATGCGCTGATAAATCACCATGGACGCTTGGTTATGTAACAACAATACACTCGTCACAAGGATTGACCATCACGGATACAATTGTTTGGATCGTTGATAATCGCATTGAATGGTCAAATTTAGTCTATCTCGCAGTGTCCAGAGTACGACGAATAAATCAACTACGAAGGATTGTTTTCGATGATGATTTTAATGCAAACGATGATAGCACTGATATTAGCATCATTAATAAAAAAACTCTCTGGTTACAAACAGCAGGACAAAAAACAAACGAGAATTTGATATTGATGCTGAAGTAATAATCGCATTAAAAGAACAACAGAATAATCACTGCGCCAGTTGCAATTGTATAATGCACTGGCAGTATTCGGATAAAGACCCTCGACAATTTACCGTAGACAGAAAAATAACAATCTTGGTCATGTCAGAAACAATGTGATGTTGACCTGTCTTGAGTGTAATAGACGTAACGTAGCTAGTTAAGACCAAATGGCGGTAATTGAGTATCGTCCGGAATGACTTGTAGTTCTTCGCGTGTAAAACCACGCTGAGGTGCAGTTGAATCCAATCTGTAGATTGGAGGTCTACCAGTTGATCGCGTTATGGTTGAAATTTTATGCATAGTAACACTCCATATAGGATCAGTAGCTCTTCTTTTACCACCTTCAAGTTCTCCTGGTTCGTATAAATATCTCACAGTAACATCACTGAGAAGTGGCTGAGTGCTAACCCGCTGTGGTTTTTCGGGTATATATTTTTTTATTGCAATATTTGGTTTCATATTAATAGTTCGAGTAATCTCGTTATTTAACGCTGCAACCACACTCGGTAACCTTTGGACCCATTAACAAGATCGTTTTTCTTGGATGAATTCTTTTGCATATTGATATCCAAATAACCGTTCTGCAAGAGTTCGATTAAATCGTTCTACAATTGCCTGATCACGATATAACGCAGTATGTCCCCGTCGTATTGTAACATTATGAGTTTTCATTGTTGATAGAACAGCACTTTGAAATTCTTTGCCAGGATCAACTTGTAATAGATTTGGCCATCTTAGAGGACCTCGTCTATAAATCCTTTCAAATGCAGAAGCGACTTCAGAAGCTGACTTTGTTTTCAATGGCTCTGCTTGTTTAAATCGACTCGCAATATCAACTACAGTTAGCGCGTATTTGTAACCATGGTCATGTGGTAAAAACAATAAATCAGCCTGATGAACTTCATTGGGTACGGTAACATCAAAATGAGAATAATTAATTTGTTTAGGCGGTGGTAGATAAATTTGCCATATAGCTTGTTTGGATAACCAATCTTTCGCAGTGGACTTTTTCACTTTTGCAGCGTTAGCAAGTTTACTAATTGCTGCTTTACCCCTCCAGTATCCTTTCGGAGAATAATAAATAGATTCCATACTATAAAAACACTAATGTTTTCAATTACCAGCACCTAACACCAATTTGCCTTTCATAGCTGATTTGACCAACCATGAAGCCAATTTTTCTTTGAAGGATTTATCGGGAATAGCATTTAACGCACGAATTAATTTTACATCCGCGAGATGTCTTTGTTGCAAATTATTACTTTTATATGCAACATCATGAGCATGACATGCCTTATCAATAGCATTTATCGGATACTCACCAGGCCGGGGCTGATTTTGATCATCAAGTCTGATATCTAATCTCGTTCCGGGACCACAGTAACTATATCCTGGAAGATGTTTTTCTCCGGGGTATTTTGCCCATGGCAGTCCTGGGAGTTTTCCAAGTTTTGCGGCAATATCACTTCCGAGTTGCTTTTTTTTTAAAAAATCTAAATTTTTTTGTACCACATGTTACACACTTACCAGTAAGCGCTAGTCTATTGTTTTTAGTTGTAATGCTTGTCTGATCAGTTGTATCAGTACGCTGTTTACATTTAACACAATATAAATCCATAATTTATATATAGCGTTATGAATATAATTGATTTTTCAGCGACTAAAAGAAGAGAACCGGTGAAACACCACTCAGCGCTTCCGAATTCTGTCCGTACCATTATAATCGGACCATCTGGATCGGGTAAAACACAATTGCTGCTTAATTTGATAATGCGATTTATGAAGTGGGATAAATTATATTTAGTTGCCCCATCCGTAGATGATCAACGGTGCTATGAAGTGCTAAAAGATTATAATGAAAATGCATCAGAAATTAAAGGTGAAAGTGTAATTGACTTTATTACTGATATTAATGATGCACCATCAGTAGAAGATCTCGATGGAGACATAAACAATCTTGTAGTGTACGATGATGTAATGTTAGATAATCAAAAAAAACCTGCTAGAATATTTTCCCGAGGTAGGCATAAAAACACTGATGTGATATATGTCACTCAACGATACACTCAAATTCCAAAAGTGATTCGCGATAACTGTAATATTCTTGCTGTATTCAATGGCGTTGATACACATACGCTACGAAATATTTGGCAGACATGGTGTTCCGATATGGACTTCAATGGATTTAAAATTTACTTTAGTCATGCTCAGTCAGTCCCATATGGATTTATAACAATAAATTTACACGACCCTCGGTCACGATATCGTATTGGACTTGATCAAATATTTGGTTAAATAATTTGTATTAACCAGCAACAGGGAGGGCGAGATGACAACATATTTGCGACGTAGATGGCAGCAATTTGAGGGTGGTTATGACAACATATTTACGACAAAATCGCTAAGGCTCCATTTTACAAATGGGGTCTTTATTTTTTTTTTTTGGTTAAAATATGAGATTTCGTAGGAAGGCTCCATTTGGCATTCTGAGGCTTTAATCGATTTTGTCGCAAAATTTTGTAGGGTTCGCCCTCCCTGCTGCTGTAGAACCACAAAAAATCGTTCTTGATGATGCTACTTTAGTTCCAAATAATGTTGTTGAGAACGTGTTAGCGATGGATAAATCTCCATGGATTCTAGGATATGCTATAACTATTCATTCATCATAGCGATTAGCTATTTCGGATACTAACATTTGGATTGTCGATGATCGTACTGAATGGTCAAAGTTTGTTTATCTAGCAGTGTCGAGTCAGAAGAATGTATCAGCTACAGATGGTTATAATAGACTGTGCAAAGAATATTGATCAAACTCAGGAAATCAACGTGGGAAAAATTAACTAATTAACTAGTTATCAGAGCTGTGAAAAAAGTGAGACTTTGAGCTTGATGTTAAGTTTACCATGACACTGAAACAACAAGAGAATAATGCCTGTGCTTGCTGTAAGACAGTAATGCTGTGGCAGCATTCTCCTAATGACACATGACAATTTACCGTGGAAAGAATTAATAGTAGTCTCGGCCACACACGCTAAAATGTGATGCTGGCCTGTCTTGAGTGTAATCGACGTCCAGGAGCTGGTGTCCTGCTATCACAAACGTGAAGACGTTGGTAATTGTGTATTGTAATTGCTCCCGGACAATCCACGTTTATGGATTGTTGAATCTAGTTTGTAAATTGCAGGTCTACCCGTGGATCTTACCAAGCTTTACATTTTATGTGTGATTACACTCCAGACCTGGTCACGCGATCTTTTTTTTATCTCTTTCCTCCAGTCCCCCCCCCCTGCTCAGATAAATATCTGACGGTCACATTACCTACGTTGTGTTGTTTCATCAGAGATGTTACTGCATCAAGAATTTTTTTTTTGCCATGATCAACCTGTAGCAACTGTGGCCATCGCAAGGGCCGTCATCGATAAATTCGTTCAAACGCTGATGCAACTTCAGTGGTTGTATTTGTTGATAGTCGTTTGCTTCCTTACATCTTTTTGCAACGTCAACGATAGTCAACGCGTATTTGTATGTGAGTATCATGCGGTAAAAACAAAATATCTGCCCGATAAACTTCATTGGGAGTACTGATCCAAATGAGCAATCTGAATTTTTTCAGGTGGTTGTAGATAAATTTTCATTCTGTCTGTCATGCTAACCAATCTGCAGCAATAGAACGTTCGATACCTGCTTAAACAGCAAAGTTTACTAATCGCTGCTCTACCCCTTCAATATCCTCTTGAGCTGTAATAAATCGATTCCATTATTATAATAATAATCAGCCGACTAATTTCCGGCCGCCATCACTAGTTTACCTTTCATCGCAGATCTTATAAAAAAATTATCAAGCGATTCTCTGAGAGATTTATTTTTTATATAAACTATAAAGTGTGAATCAACTTCACATCTGCAATATGTCGTTGTTTTAAATCTGGATTTTTATACGCAATATCATGAACGTGACACGCGTGATCAAAAGCATTTATTGGATACTCTCCAGGTCTTGGTTGATCTTTTTCGTCAAGTCGGATTCCAGGACCACAATAATTATATCCACGAAGATGCTTTCGCCAGGATACTTAGCCAATGGAGCCCCTGGTAATTTTCCCAGTGAAGCAGCGAAACCTCCGCCTGTTTCATGAGACATAAACCTGTATTTTTTGTAACACATTTAATACACTTGCATGTAAGTGCATGCTTTTTATTTCTCATCGTTGTTTTTAATCCATTAATGGGTGTGGGTGCTCTGCATCGAACACAATATAAATCAATACATTTATGATATTTGTACAACATCAATATCATTGATTTATCAGCGGCACCAAAACAAGAGACAATCATTAAGCATCATCTAGCGCTATCAAATTCTATCAGAGCAATTATTATAAGTCCATCTAGATCTGGTAAAACGCAGTTGTTGCTTAACATGATAATGAGATGGCTTAAGTGGGATAAGATTATTTAGTGGCACTATATATAGATGATCAGCGATGATACGACGTGCTTAAAGATTTTAATGAAAATGCAAAATTGTTGGACGAGGACGGTAATGATATTATTAACTTTATCACCAATATTTATGATACTGCATCTGTGGATGATCTTGATGGATGTATTAATAATCTCGAAGTATACGATGTGATGCTAGACAAAAGAATTAAATCAAGCTCGGATAAGTTCTCGAGGCAGACACAAAAACACCGATATTATATATGTTACTCGTCGATATACACAAATTTCTAAAGTGTGTGTGTGTGTGTGTGATCATGATTTTTAACGTAGCTTTAACAATTTTTCAGTCATATCGCTATGATGTCCGCAGTGTGGCAGTTTTCTAGCACTGGTTCATCATGCCGCAGACATGTAGTATGATGTCCCACCCAGTCACATTATCTTGACACCAGGCCGACCAGTCCTAACACTAACCTCTTAATGCTGAGCACCAAGCGAGGAAGCTGTTAGTACCATTTGTGTAAGTCTTTGGTATGACTCGACCGGGGATAGAACCCATGACCTCCCGCATTCGGGGCGGAGGTTCTAACCACTAGGGCACCGGAGCGGGTAATTTCTAAAATGATCGGATATAATTGCATTCTTTTGATTGTCTTTAATGGTGTTGATACCAACACACTAAGAAACATTCTCAAAAGCGCAAGTGATTCCTCATGGATTTATCACGATAAATTTACGTGATCCTCGATCGTGATATCGCATAGGTCTCGATACAAAATTTTGGTTGAGAAACCTCCCACCTAACTTCGTCGCTACCTACAGCAGCAGGGAGGGAACGACCAACAGTGAGTGTCCTGGGTTGGTAAACGAGAACGCATAAAAATTAGAAAATACAAACGTCAAAAGACAAAAATAACAAAAATGCGCTAACATAGTTAGAGGTTTCTGTTTAGCACAACCCGGTTTGAAGTCTCGGTTTAGAATTATTGACGTTTGTATTTTCATTTCGTAGGAAGCTTTATTTTCAAAAACTGACTGCTCTAAAAATTGGTCTCTTCACCCTCTCTGCTGCGTGTACTATAGCTGTCTTTTATTTGGTTCCGCCAGAAAATTGTATTTGAAGATGCTTGACTCACATCATCAAACAACACTACTCGCATTGGGAGCTGTGAACCTCACACAATATCATATACATGTACTGTTGGTTGTCCAGTCATATAGGCATCGAAGGAAATGAAAGAGCAGACCGCGCTGCAGAAGTAGCTCCATCTCCGAAACCATCTGATTTTAAAATACCATACACTGATTTTTTTTTTGTAAAACCTGTCATTTAAAAATATCTTAGTGAGTGTCAGGCATCTGTATCTGTATCAACACAAATTTTGGAGGTTGATTTATCGGACTACATGGAATGGTGCTATCAATAACAAGCTCCATTTGGTCACCCCCCCACCCTCTTAGGCTTATGACCTCTTTTCTGTAGAAACATCGGTAAGGACGAGATAGTTTGTTCCTACTTTGCACTGGGGCCAGATCATCGTACAAGAGTAATTTCCCTTAGTTACGTGACGTGGCTTGGACGCCGCCATCTTATAATAGATGTTATTATAAAATTTTCAATATCAGTTATCATCCACTCAATATTTGCATCTTTTTGTAGAATTTTCATATTGAAAATGAACTGTACAGTATTAGGATTATGTTTAATGTTATATTTAAGTTATTACGCAGTTCTGGGAGACGAACACAACCACGTAGTAAGTATCTTCAATCTGTCAAACATATACTGTAGCAACGTCATCCTGACAACAAATATGCAAGCTTATGTCAGAATAATTTTCTATATTGATGAAGGTAAACACTTTATTAATTATGTCTCTGAAGAAGAATTGACACGAAAAAAAATTCTGCCTGTACCAGAAAACTCGGAAAGAATTAAACTCGAAACGACAGTGTATGATTCGATATAGCGGTAAATGCATGTATACTTATCAAAACGCATACACCAACCACTGTAGTTAATACTCGACCCATATTTATGTGAGACAGTGACATTTTCATATATGTAATTAGGTATCTTGGCAGATCAAGTTTAGGGAGTGCATGTTGTATGTGGATGTAAAAATAAACTAACCGTCAAAACATTTTATGACACTCTAAAACAAAAAAGGCATTGGCATTATAGTCTACAGTTATTGCAAAAGCCCCGTTTGATTGTACCCCTAAAAAGATTTCAGTAACGAAAATCTTTAATGTGAAAAAAATTGGCATAGACCTTAGTCATTCCATTCATTGCTATATTATTTCTAACTTCTGACCAGAGTGGACCTGACAGTAATTGTCTGCACGTTTCCTGCTTAACAGAATTTCCATGCATACACAGTGATACAGGGGTTTGTTACAAATAAAATTGGGAGACTAACCTGTAATGACATTACACAGGGCAAGACATGAATCCACACCCCTCTGTAGTTCCAACCCTGCTAGTTTATCCAAATTGCACCTGCTAATATCCAAACTTAAGCCAGTTGTAACTGACATGAATTTTCAAACAAGTATGTTTCAGGAGTTGTCAATGCACTTTTGAACAATGTAACCAGCAATTGGCACCAATTTACCAAAATCAGTATTTGTTTCTGCCACCAGAAAACACATCAATATACATTAATGATATTTGCTCTAGACTCTGTTGTTCTGATCTTACCTTTCGGTCAATGGTAAAATCCAAGATAACATGTTTGCAAACGGCACTGATGGTCAGATACTTGTCTGGGCGTCAAAATCGGCAAACAATTATTGCATTTTCTCCAAATGTTGTAGTCTGCTCCCATAAGCATGTTGGCCATACCTGAAGTGGCTAAATGTCAAGATGAGAAGAACCAGTGGTTGCTGTTGAGTGTACTTTTACAAATTCTGTACACCATTGATAAAAAGCACTTGTTTGTTCATTAGAATTTGGCTGAATTTTGTCAATTCAAAGAAAGGCAACACATACTTTTTTTACACTTAGCTACCGTTCCATCCAAACCATAAGTTCTAGAAAATTTAGCACACTTCTGAATTTCATTTCAGTCTTCATCACTTTGCCATTTAAGCCCAAAATACTTATCCAAATTTGCAAATGGTATTTTGTCTGAATCTTGACATTCCTTGATTTGCAGATCATAGATCATATGTACTACTTATTTGGCTACTAGGAAATGAACAAGATAATGAAAGCTGAAGTTAATCACTTGATCTACTCTTTATGATGACTACATTTACATCTCTGGGTCTTTTTGTCTCAGAACTCAGTCTTTATAAGTATCAGCACATTTTCCCACCAATCAGTACCTAGTCCAAGTCTTTGAACTTGTTGCCCAGCTATTGCATCATGTTGTTTTGATGTACTCTTATAATGACAACGCATACATCTTCTCGGGCCTTCAAACACTGATTTCTGTTTTTGTAAATATCAGCAAGCCATTGAATTTGCCACACAAGCTACTTGTTGCATACAGAGGTCTTCTGGGCACATGATTTTCTCTGTCCCAGATATAAAAAAAATTGCATCCAAATGTGCGTAATTGTTTCTGAGACCTGATATATTTGTATCGGTTATGGGGATGTTATAATATTTGTTAAATTAATTCATTCTTAATGCTCTTTGCAAGTTACTGGAACTTGTGGCCCTTACATTTTGGTACATTGCCCCTTCCCCCCTTAACTTGGGTAAAGGCTCTGATACTGATGTAGGAAGCTATTTTATAAATTATCAAATTCAGCTGATTTAGTGATGTAGACTCAAAGAACTTGTAAATTTTGAGTATTTGAAATGGCAGCTACAGTTATGCGATTTCACTGACTTGATGGTGAACAAGTTCTCTCAAGATTTCAAAGCACATAAAAAAGTTCTTCTGTGAAAAATAATTATACAGCTATAACAACCGTATTTTACTCTTTAATTTTTCCATACATAATATATGTGTACCAGAATCGTAAAATGGTTAAAATTGCTGTTAAACGTAACATATACTTTACTGCTTAAGAGGCCTATGTGTAGGGCACTGCACTGGGTAACTTTGTTACATGCACATCGAAGGGCTAAAAAGCCATACACTCTATGATGGAAAGGGTTAAGCAGTGTAGTATATGTTACATTTAACCATTTTACATTTTTGGTACGTATCTATTATGTATAAAAAGATTTAAGAGTAAAGTCCGATCGTTTTAAGCTGCATAATTATTTTTCATGGAAAAATTTTTTTGTGTGCTTTAAAATCTTGACCGAACTAGTTCAACCCCAAGCCTATAAAGCTGCATGACCAACTGTAGCTGCCATTTCTTGTACACAAAATTTACAAAGTTCTTTGCGTCTGTATTGCTAATCATCTGAATCGAATGAGTTATAGAAACTAATTGTTGCCTTCATCAGTATCAGAGCCTTTATTTAAGTTATTGAAGCTTTCATAGTTGTGATTCTAATCATGCAAACTAATAAACACAATCCTTGGCATGTTTTGGAGAGTGGAGTACACAACCGAGTTTGTTACTGTAACTAGTTGACCCAAGCCGAACAGCTAGGCATACCCCTACAGCATACATGCAGAGAGATCAGCTAGAGCAATGTTGGCTTTACCAGTGTTTGTATCCCCGAGACTTGCTGAGAGTACTTGGCTTGCATATTTTTACAGAGGGAGTTATTTCCAATAAATGGTATTTTCCCATTTATTTTCCTTTAATTAAGCTAAAATTTGGCACAGCAGTTCTCAATAAAATTGCGTACATAACAGTATAAATTTCATGCTACTTGCAGAAATAAAACTCGTGCATAAAGATAAAATAAATGATTTTCTTACCAATTTGTTTCTCTTGCCATGAATAATCAATAAAAATCCATTATGAATTTACACTGAATAATTAACACTATCAACACATGAAATTCAGTCCATTTTATGTACACAGAAATTCCACTAGTCATCGGTATTTCAAGCTTAACCTTGTGTGAATACTCCATCAGAGTCTGTCAAGTAATAGTCTACTACCAGCGACTGATTTTCATAATTTTCATCATTTTTTAATCTAAATATTTTCACTATTTTTGTCGCCATGGAAGTAAACAATTTTCTCTTTGTTCAGACCGCTATGGTGGCAAAAAGGTTATAGGGTCAGCCTTGGATGCGGGAGATCACAGATTTGAACCCCAGCCAAGTCAAACCAAAGACTTTTTAAAAAATGGTACTAACAGCTGCTGTGCTTAACCCTTTCATCACTACAGACAGAAAATTCGGTCCAGGGGAAGTAAGTCCGCAAACACTATGGACCGAGTTTTCGGTCTAGGGCAGTGTTCTTCCTTAACGTTATAGTACCCGACTAAATAACTTTCGGGGTACCTCTAATAACTTCCTTCTTGTAATGTAGATGTTATATTGGATCATCTCGTGAATTTAGCTTGTGTACAACTAGAAATATTGAACAAAGTACGACCTTTTAATGTGTTTTCTGAATGCTGAAATTTGTATCCAAAATGGCGGAGTTTGAACAAATTTCAGAGGAGGTTATCAGAGGATTTGAATAATTTCAACGTGATAAATTTGGATGAAAATGAGAGATGTCTGGAGAGACAATGGATTACACTTGTGGATGACAGTGATTATGATTAACAAAACTTTGAAGGTTTTGAACCAGAGGAATTGTGCGCACCCACCACATGGTTTTGTTTGGACGAAGCTGGAAAACCAAAGAGATTTGTTTCAGTTTTCTGACAGAATTGGGCACACCCGAGTGTTAGATGGCTCCAGGAAAGCTTCAGAATATTTTCAAATATTCTATTCAGATGAAGTTTTTGGAACAATTGTCCGTTTAACGAACTTCAATGCAACAATCAAATGTGACAGAGCATTATAGGTGTGTGGACAGATCTCACCTTGGAGATCATTTTCGATCATTTTATAGAATTTTTTATATTATGGACACCATGAAAGAAAGACTTGTGTTGTTACTGTGATTATTCACTAGTACATCTAGGGTCAATTGAACAAGTTTTGAGAACATTCTAAGTTTTCTAAGAGGTAATAAAATAATTGTATTTTACCTGTTGTGTTACCTGTTTGCACCTGCATTTTAACAGTTGTAATAGATATGCACATTTTAATGAATTAGTCATAAAATTTGATTTTTAACCTTGATTTTGACACCTAATCCAGCCAGATATCTTTAACATTGACAAAGTTATGTTGTTTCAAATTCCACAAGTCATTTTGCTTTACAACTCCAAAGTTACTTAGTGTTGAGGACTCTAGGCCTACAAAGTTACTTAGTGATGTAAGGGTTAATGCTTAGCATTAAGAGGTTAGTGTTAGGACTGGTCAGCTTGGCGTCAGGATAATGTGACTGGGTGGGGTCATGCCACGTGTCTGCAGCATGATTCCCAATGCTAGACATCACTATGAACTGTCACACTGCAGACATCAGCAAAATGACTGAAAATTTTTTAAGTCTACGTTAAAAATCTAAATCACACACACGCCCTTTGTTCAGCAATGTTGACTATTGTAAGCTAAAATTTTATTGGTAAAATGCCTGCATAATTAGGAAATGGAATGAAATCAATGAATGATTTGTGCAGATTTAACTTCTTGTTCTGGATACAGGCTTTGTGCAGATTTAACTTCTTGTTCTGGATACAGGCTTAGACTTATACTGCCACTCAGACTCAACACGGGGGGTGGGGTGGAAACAGGGTACTGCAGGGGTTAAGGAGTTAAATAGTAGATTACAACCAGATCTTAAACATCGACCATGTGATTTGACATATTAGTCATTCACATAAATGAATCTAATAGGAGATACAAAAACCCACTCAAAATGGCTAATGTTACAGCAGGTGTCGAAAGGTGCTTCCTTAAGAATGGTGTAGAGACATCAAAAGACGCTTCCATGCGAATCTGTTAGAGGCATCCAAAGGCGCTTACATTTGGTAAAGGATTAATAAGTAAAGTGATTGAAAATTTTTCTTTTGAGTCCTTTATTTTATGCTGTGTGTCAATTTGAAGTATGGTTTGATTTTTTTTTCATTATGCTAGCAATTCCACTGGTATCATATTCCACATGAAGTAATCTGATATGCATAGTGCCCCGTTTACATGTCATTAACTCTTTGACACCACTATGTTGTCACATTTTAAGTCCTAATTTTCCATGTATATGATGACATTAAAATTTTGTAACAATTTATTCCTATGTTGCTAATTGTACAGTACTATAATTTAATCATGTAGACAAAACTTTGTAGAGTAGACCATATTCTCATTGATAAAGGAAGTGATACATGTACTGTCACATAACTTTTTGATCTTCATCAATATCCTGTTTTCTTCAAGTCTAGAAAATCTATTGGTATATTTAGCTCCTATTGATCATGCTATAATCTTGACCGTTACTTTTGATCATAATTGTCAAAGAGAAGAACTTGACAGCAGTGTGGAGCTGAAAACAATATCACAACATTGTTGATCACATTTCATGTAAACTATTAACCATGGTGTAACATGTTAAAATATTTTCTACTTTAGCTAATAGGTCTTTCCCTAATGAAAACCTAATATTGATAAATGGAAATCAGTAGAGATAATTGGATTACTTGTCTTACTGTATGAATTAAACATTGGTCCTGGACACTGATAAAATGTGGTTATTTGTGAGGGTTAAATACAGCATTTTATATGGCTTTAATGCTGACTGCATGTTGCATCAGTGGGGTGGCTGTCCACAAATAATACTTCTGTTTGCAAGTTCATTGGTGCATGCAGAGAAAACTGACCATGTAGAGGAGGGGCCACTGGTGTTGGGAAAGGGGGCCATAAATGAGGGGGCATCATTGTATCACTAGTTACATAGTCCAACATTTCCCTGACCTTGAACACTCGCATTTAGATATTTTAACATTTATATTGTGTTCGGGCAGTTTTAACTCAAATTTTTATGAAAGGATGTTCAAGAGATGATCAAATATGGGAAGTTATTGGTATTTTGTAGACACTGTGCTTGCAGTAGGTCAGAATAGTTTACAAGTCAAACAGGACTTCAAATTATTACCTCAACTTTGCAGCCACATGTTCTGCAACTCCACTGCAGTGGGGGCTGGTAGATAATATTGATTGATATTTGAATAGGGATACAAGAAATACCACCCAATGAAAGACCACCCATTATTTACATTCAGAATTGTCTATCTATCTATCTATATATATATATCTATATATATATATATATATATATATATATATATATATATATATATATATATATATATATTGTATTGATGATTGATTTGGAGCATTTCAGGAGTCTTGAATATTTAGTATATGTGTGTTTAGAAAAGGTTAATCTGCTGCTGTGTAAGACTTCCATATTGTTGATGTTAAAGATTGATGTGCATTCCATATTCAGCTTAAAGAATCTTACCTCAAGAACAGTGGAAATTAGGTCACTGACATTTTTAAGAACTAAATGATTTTGCTTTACTATATTTGCTGCATGTTTTTGGACACTGTTTTCAGACACAATTTTTTTTTTGTTAAATATTATATTTAAATGCCTTGTAATGCGAATGTTGCTCCTCTATAATTTTTTTCTCCAATTTATGTTTTCAGATACAATATAAGAAAGTCTTCTGCTTCGTTTTAAAGAAAATTCCCAGCGTGTTTGTGATTAATTTAACTAATACAAAATTTGCTTCATTTGGTTAGCAATTATTTAATGTGATCATGGATTGGTTGTCATCATTACAGCGAAACCACATCTTGCAGGTGTAACAGTTGTGGCTTTGATTAGAAACCATGATCCCTGCTTTATATCATTAAACAATACATCAGAGAGTCAGTAGGGATTAGTAATTCATTGGCATCATGCAACAAAATAAACCACTTATTCCTGATGCATTATGTACCAAAGGGTTAAATGTAGTTATTGTTCTACAAGTAATAAACCTCTTTGTAGACTATTTTTCGTGGGTTTAACATGTTCATTATATCCTATGCTCTTTTAATGAAATCCAGATTGCTGCCTTTTATTTCCAACAACACCTGTCAAAGAAATCTCAAATTATCGTAGGAACAATTATCACCTAGACACTGAAATCTCCAACATGCATCAAAACAATTTTTGAATGGTCAATTGTTTTGAGTCGGCATGCTCTACTCATTTTGAAGCTACCCTTTGCTAGGTGGGAAACAAAAAGAGATAACCACAACAAATAGATTATCTTTTTTTACAAAAAAAAATACCAACATATTAATGAATAGTATATTGCAACTTGCTTTTTATTTGTACACTTCTTAGGCGTGCTACAACTCTCACCCCATATGGAGCCTCTCATCCTTTGTGCTCTATTATTATCACTTGTACATGTACAGGTATTTCTACTCTCATACTAAAATGTTTCTGTCATAAATATCTTCAGAATTATAATTCCAATTTTTTTTTTAATCCTTTACCTAATATAAGTGCCTTTTGGCAACACTGTAAACAACAGCTATTTTGAGTAAGTTTTCATTGCAGTAGGTCTAACTGGGTGGTATTCTCCATTCGACAAAATGGTGGTCTCTGATATTGTTCACTTTTTGAAACAGTAGAATCACAACTATGAAAGCTTCAATAACTTGGGGAAAATCTCTAAGACTGATGTAGGTAGCCTTAGTTTGTATAAATTATCAAATTACACTGATTTTGTGATGTAGACACAAAGAACTTGTTAATTTTGAGTATGGAAATTTGCTGCTGCTGTTCATCATGTATCTTGACTGATTTGATAGTGAACAAGTTCTCTCAAGATTTTAAAGTGCATACAAAATTCTTCTGTTAAAAATAATTATACAGCTATAATGACCTTATTTTACTCTTAAAACTTTCCATACATAATATATGTGTACCCAAAACGTAAAATGGTTAAAATTGCTGTTAAACATAACATACACTTCACAGCTTAACAGGCCTATGCATAGCGTTCTGTGCTGTGTAACTTTGCTACATGTGTATCAAAGGGCTAAAAAGCCGTACACTCTATGAGGGGAAGGGTTAATTTAGTTTATATTATTGTCTTAATTACAAAGACAATGCTTGTATGCATTTGTAAGGTTAATTTTGTTGATCATTGATTAGGCTAGTAGAGGGTTAAACTGGTTTGATTAATGATTGCTAATATGTCAGCCATTTTGGCTAATACGCACACAATTGTGGCTCAAATATATGTATGGCTGCATTTTCTGATCGAATAACATATATCAAATAAACAAAATAAGCAAGTAAATAATGCCTGATTTTCATTCATTATCTTTTTTGTGGTGTTTGACAAAATACTTGTTTTACTGCACGGCAGCATTTCATCATGTGAGCTTGTGACTTTGTTACGGACACGGGGGAAGGAACAAAAATTTGTTTTCTCCTGTTTGTTTTCGGATCCCTAATTAAAGAATTTAATATATATTCGGACAACAAAATTATTTTTGCTGTCCAAAAACATGCAGTAAATATGGTTTAGTTAAATTAGAACTAATTTGCACACTGACCTTATCGCATGTTTATAAAGGATAATTAATCTTCTCAGATATTGGCAGTTCAATTCAGTTCAAATATCTAATGTTCATTCCATTTGGCAACTGCATCTGCATATGCAACATGTTTGTTGTGTGATTTAAGGATAATATATAATTTTATTTGTAATATTCACCATTAATTTGTGACAAATACAACTATTTGTGAAAAAATGTTTTGAATTATACTAAGGGTGAAACAGTTCATCAGTACTTTTGCTGTACCGCTACACATGTCCATACAAGTGATGGAAAACTGATACAAAATGAGAATTCTATATAAAGGTTATTTTCAGCAGTTATTATTTGTATGCCATTTTATTCTTTAAATTATTATTATGCTGAGGAAGCTGTTGCAGGTACAGGCACTCATTTTTGTTAGTTTAAAAGAAAAAAACTTTCCAACATTTGCTTGACATCTACAGATTAACACCAAATGATATGGTTAGTGACAATGTTTCAGCTAATTTCATGTTCATAGTAATTAATTTATTCCAACTGCTTTTTTGGCATAGCATTGTCTGACTTTCCTCTGACCCTTGCTACTCCATTTGTTATAGTTATTTATGTTGGGGTGAAGGGTCAGAGTGAGTTGCCTGTCGATAAGTTGGTATTTGTATCTATGTGTATACTGTTACAGCAAAAGTATTGGTGCGCAAAAGTGTTGATGCATGGATATATCAATGAATAGTTCAGCCCTAAGTTTTGTGCATTCCATCCCCATCCCCATAGTTATGGAGGTTGCTGGTTAGGTGTTTGCTTCACTACTGGTGTGGAAAAACACAAAATTGTGTGTGAAATATCTTTTTATTAATGCTATAAAGTTTTAACTTTTAACACACTTTTCTGTATTTGTATTCAGGCTGAAGTGGGAAATCACTCACTCAGCATAAGCTCTGGCACTATCGGATAAAAAAGTAGATTAAATTTCTGAAGTAATGTGCCATGTAAAGACCTTGTTGGAGCTTTTTCAAGTCTTGGTCACATTTATTATGAATAATTGGTAATTATGGTGATTCCATGTCAGTTAAGAAACGTTTAAGAACTAGCACGATGTCTGAAATGGTGACGTTGCATTCAGAATTGTTGTATTGCAGCTAATAAGTTTCTTGGTTTTTTTCTAGTATGAAGATGCTGATGAAGTGGTGTTGTGGATGAATACTGTTGGGCCCTACCATAATCGCCAGGAAACCTATTCATACTTCTCCTTGCCATTCTGTATAGGTCCTAAAAACAAGATCGCTCACTACCATGAGACATTGGGAGAAGCCCTTCAAGGAGTAGAGCTAGAAATCAGTGGCCTTGATATATCCTTCAAAAGTAGGTTATTGAATAAACTTTGTGCTTTTCACAATGTGGGACAGCAAAGGTTCTAGCAGATTTTCAAGTTTTATTTACCTTTATTAAAACTGGCATGTTCATATAATGGTTTCTTGGATCAGATCAGAATTGCTTATCTTTTGCAAGTTTTGAAGGTGATACATGAATTCCATTTGAAAGCCTCATCAAGAGGCATTATTATTTTGCCATCTTTCAGCATATGTTTTTGGGGGCATCTAGTAATTGGCTTGGATATGTGCACGTGTCTGTAGACATGTTTGGTTAAATTTTTTCTAGCATTTCCTTCTAGTTAACGATTATCTGATCCACATTTACATGTTGTACAGTCAAACCCATGTTTTGTTAGGTCAGAATAGTTGGGGTAATGTCTTATTCACAACAAAGACATTAGGGCAAACAGTATGATCTAAAGACACATGTATATTTGCCCTCATGGGTCTTTCAAATGCTTTTAGAAATCTGTCAAAGTGCCATTATAGGGAACTTTTAGAAAGTATATTTTTTAAAAATTGATTAAGGGTAGTTGATTAAGGAATTTTACTAACTTGCATTTACAATAATTTAATCTGGTTATTCAGTAAAATTTGTTGCAATGTAGTTTCTGTTTATCTCTTTTCAAGTCATATGGCTATTATTTAACTCTGAAAAGTTTCTACTTCAAAATAAAGTATTGCTTTAATCCAAAGTTAAATGCAAATATGAATACTGGAATATAGAGGACATATTCCAAATAAGAGAATTCAAACACCATGCATTTCTTGCTTTGTGTCCACTTTTCCCCGTTAAGCTCTCACCTCTTCCTGTTCTGTCCAAAGGAAGAATGCACTTCTACCTAAAATTCAAGACTAGCTTGCCCCTTTTGTAGAGATAACATTTTTATGAAGTTTCACCAGTTCACCTTATGTTTGTAATTTAAAATGATCACATACTCGCATTTACTTGATTATTTCAGGTGTCTGCTGCAGGAAAGGGTAATGGGACACATTTCAGCAAAAGTTCTTAAAGTGTTTTTCATTACTAACGTTTTAATAACCCTTTAAAATGTATCATATTGGGAACTAGTCCAAGTTTTTCTGACCCTTGCCACCCCGTTTTTGCTATTTGGACATTTATGTTGGGGTGTACAGTTAGAGTCTAGTGCCAGTTGAAAAGTTGGAATTCATTGACACCAGATTCATTAGGTACTAAGTATGTATCAGCAATGTATTTTGTATGGTATCACGTGACTACTACATTGACCTATGCTCTCTGCGTGGGGTGAATCTTGGCTTTTTTTTCAAGTTGCTGCAACATTTATAGATCTGTGGTCATTGTTTTCACTACACATTTTAAGAAATTTATGTTCTTTCATTTTTCTGCATTTATTACATGACTTTCATTGACATGTTCAGCTTATATTCCAACAGCAGCATTAGAAATAGTTATTGTTGATACCATGTGACTATTTGACCTCTGTTGTCATTAACATATAGGTTGCGAGATTTGTGTAGATTAAAAACTTCATTCAACAAGGGGTCAGAAAATACTCAGATAAATTATTAAAAAGATAGACCTGCACACAAAATATATTATTTGAAGTCAAAATAAAAAAAAATATTGTTGAAAATCAGTTGTCATTTTTCTTTTACAAAATGTTAAGTATCTAGCTGAATAATCCAGTTATATTCTGCCTTTCGGGGCTCCGAGTGGCCAAGTGGTCTAAAGCGCTCTCAGATTTGGATCACTGCCATCTCACCTCTGTCTCTGTAGGTTCTAGTCTAAGATTCGGCAAATGTGGATATGTGTGAAAGCTTACCAGTAGCTTCTCGTGTCAGTGGTTCTTTCCGCGGATTTCCCAGTTTCTTCCTCCACCTTTAATACTGGCTGCCATGTATCGTGTACTGAAAATGGCATTAAGTCCCACAACAACAACAACAACTATTCTGCCTTTCTCTATTTGCCATTCACTACATTAATGCCTGAAGGCTGAGTCAGTTCAAACAAGTCAGACCAGACATTATAGAATGGGTATTATTTCTTGATTGTAATAATTCAGCATCTTCAGTAGCAAACAGAGAGGTAAAAATATATGGCTGGATTATTTAGGTTAATCATTTGTCATATTTTTTTGGTATGAAAAGAAGGCAGATTTAGAAAAATATTTTAAACATGCAGTGGAGCATTTACAGGTAAATTATTTCTATTGAAGCAGTTCAAATTACATTTTAATTTTCATTATTGATATAGATATTTGTACTGCCAAGACTTGTTAATACTGTCCTTATTGGACATATTTGATTGATACAATTTCCGACTGTGACACAGCATTATTGGTGTGGAGTGTTCAAGTGATCATGATGGAGGGTGCTGAATTCTATGCTTTGTGATATCTTTTTATTTTGTTTTCGTTTTTTGGTATTTGTAAACAGCAAGTTCATTTAATTACCATTGAATGAATTTTTGACAACATTTTGATGGGGTCAGACCTGGCAAAATGTCCACATTCATGCCAGATGAATCTTAATCTTGGCAAACTAAATGATCCTATGAACAAACTAGGTTACAGTGTTCTTTCAAACACAATTAGTTGAAAGAATTCAAATGGTTAAAGTCTGATGGGAAACAAATTCTATAGTTTCTTCATTTTTAATAAATTCAATAGTTGATAAACCCTTACTCAGGGCTGAGCTAATCCCATAGCCCAACATCCTGGACTAATCATTTTTGAAGTTGGGCAAGTAAACTTTTCCAAGTCGCTAGTCCGGAACAAGTGCTTTTTAACAAAGTTGGGCCAGTCCTTATTTTCGTGCTTTAATTTTGTTAAAATACAATTGGCAGCCTAACTGTAATAATGCTATATTTTTATACCTTAGGTTCCTAATTTTATTTGTAACAAACACCTGTGCTCCTGGTGTACTGAAAACTTGATTTTAGTTCTAGCCCCTCTTTGTGTATACATTTACATCTTGTTACCGCTTGACTGCTCATTGGGACCAAATTATTGACAAATCAAAATACGTTAAACAAAAGAAAGCCAGTATGAACAATTAGCAGTGTTGTAAATATTACTTTCATTTATAGGTTAGATTTTTTTTTCCCACAGCAACATTAGAAATGGTTAATTGTTGATATCACATAACAATTTGAACCTTGAAGTCATTGACATGTGGGTCACAAGATTAATGTAGTTAGGTGCCTTGGAATGAAAATGACGAGTTCCAGGTCAAATTTCATCAACTCTAGAATAGGCTAGTCTGGATTAAAGCTATAACAAATACTCAAAAGCTATTCACAATATCTGAGAAAAAAAAAATCATTCCTATCCATTTCATGCAGGTATATCTCATTGAAAGGTCGTTTAAGTTTGCTAGGCTGGTTAGTAAGCCGCTACCCGATGCGACACCAAATTTTGTTGGGGAATTCCAACTTTTCGATAGGGAATTGACTCTGACTCTATACAACAACATAAATGGTCCAAATGTCAAAAATGGGGTGGCAAGGGTCAGAGGAAACACGGACTAGATCATAACGAGTGACTCACTATGATTTTAATCCAGCGAGTTTGTGTAATTAAATTAATGATGGGTATTTTACCGACATCAGTGTCAGTTTCCTTTATTAACTGATTAAATGACAGTAATGATTCTTTAATTTATAATTGATTATACAGATGATTAGCTTTGATATTGTGTTTGAAGCTTAATAAGTACACTAATGAGCGGTTTCAGTTCATATTTAAAAGAGAAAATTGATGTTATGATCACTTTAGAAGTAGTTATCAAGCAAGAAGATAGATACACTGTGGATAAAATGAGTTTGCTACACTATTTTTGTAAGGAAGGTAATAACGGCACTTTGGAACAAGTATATTTGTTTGAAAATGTATGGATAAAACGTAAGATGGACACTGAGTGTGCAGTAGCTATTTCTCCAAAGAGACATAAACAACAATATGTGATGGCAAAAAATGTCAAATATGACACTACTAAGAGACAGAGAAATATTCAGCCGCTTTGGATTGATTTGTTTCCATGGCTTGAACATATTGACTCTGAAGGAAAGATGTTTTGCAGTTATTGCAAACAATATCCAAAACTGGCACAGGTTGGAAATTCACCTGTGAACATTTCTGCAAATGGACCATAGCTTGAGGACTTTAATCCAGGCACAGCTATTAACTGCATGGCTTAGTGCTTTTGCTTGTGGCAGACTTATACATGGACATTTTCAAATCCATCAGCTAAAACATATACCTATACCTGAAGAAGCCAAAAATATAAGAACCATTGTTTTTGAAAAATTCTTTTAAGAAATAACTATGTTGTATCTTTGTTTGTTTTTTTCTTCTTCTGTGGATTAAGTACATACATTTGATAAAATCTCGTTAAGTGATTTCCATTTTGGGACCAGTGAAAAGTAAGGTGGGACTAGTGAAGAAAAAGGTGGAACTAGTGAATTTTCTGAAACCACTTGTCCTGGACAAGTGGTTAAAAAAACATTTGCTCAGCCCTGCCTTGCTAATTATCAAAGGAATGGACAACATCATTGATGGTATCAATATTCAAGGGGCTTCTAAACAGTATACCATGTGAATTTCTCGTTTCCTAGCTGAATCTAAACCAGTGGCAACTAGTAAACATCATTGTTTATTCAAGTCGAAGCAGGCAGAATAAGACTGGTTATAAATTTCAGAACTGAAAGCGTTGAAGATATTGACTATGAAAGGAATTGTCAAAGGAACTTTTCAATTCTATTATATTTATTTATGAAGGACCTAATTAGAGAAAAATAGCATGCTTTTGTCATTTTTAGCAGACTTTATATTTTTGTTAAAGTTAGCCAAAAGTTATTATGAGTAAATGCTATGGTTAAATGATATATTTTGATTATTTTGTTGTCAGTGCATTTTGGAAGTTTGATGGCCAAAGGGATCACTGGTTTAAAAAATTGTTAGTGAAGACTGTCATGGATAAGCATATGAATCTGCAAGACAAGGGACTTGAACCAATTTATATCAGCAGGTCATGGGACCTTTCTTGCAAGCCATGATTTGGATTAAGAAATGTCAAACCTGCCAACGATTATGATTTGAAATGACCTGAAAATACAGACTTGCAGAATAAAGGCAAATATTACGAAAATATGAATTTTTGTGGGGTGGTAAATTATAGATACTGACCTGTCATTGATTTGGATACTGGTTTCACAATACATTCAGTGGAGTTGGTCAGGGAATCAGACTAGCTGTATAGGAGACCCTCAGATGCTTAAACTGTACATTTTTTCATACAAAATGTCTGCATGATTCATCTATTGCTTATAGAATTATCAAAACATGGTATCTTACAGGTGGTACATTTTAAAGATGAAGGGGACAATGAGTCTCTTAAACAGTTTAAATAGGAAATTTTTCAAAAAGAATAATTATATTCAGGGGCAAGAAGGGCAGCAATTAAGTCTCTTGGACATCATGTGTTGATTTGAGTCAGTTTGGTGGTCAGGGGCCGTAGCCACATGAAAAAGAAAACGTAAAGGATTACATCAAGTTGAGAGATAGTAACAATGAATTAAGCTCCAGAGGATTTGGAATAGGGTTGGAATGATACTTATATCAATACAAGAGGAGAATCTATACTAAATGATGCTTACCATATATGTTGTTTTAGTCTAAAGCAGTTATGAATAATTATTATTAGTTTGACTTCTTATTATTTAAATATATAATTCATCTGAAACAGCAGTTGCAGTCCTAGGCACTCATTTGTATTAGTAAAAAAACAAAAAAGATGAGAATACTCTCTCACTATATGCAAATTTGAACAAAGTGACATGGTTCATAATCACCCCCCCCATTCCATGCTAATTATCTTATCCTAGCATAAAGGATATATTCCAACATGTTCCAAGTGCATTTAATCATGAATTTTATGCAAATTCTACATTGAATTTGATTTTGTCTATTTTGGTCGATTTGAAACTGCACTACTAGTGCAGGTGTGTCATACACAGTGAAATAAGTTATTTAAAAACTTATTGGTGGTTACTTGTTCCTGTCAAGGTTAAATAATAATTACCAATCAGCAATCAGTGTAGCTTATTCCCTGTTTGACAGACAGGAAGTACACTTAAAGCAACAGAGAAAATTTACTCTAAAGTCATTGATATTTAAAGTACTTAAACAGAGATGCTGTTAGGGTGTGTGATTGCATAAATTGTGCAAAATATGTATGAAATTCACCCACTTGGAAAATGATGTTGTGAGAAAACTGCAAATTAGTGGAAAGTCCCACATATGAAAGTGTGCTACACAAAGTACAACTTTTTTATTTAACCATTCTTGTAATGTTTTTTTGGGTAGGCAACTGTTTACACATCTGGGGCCTTCAAGCATGACAAAAATGGTTGTTAAACTAAGTTTGATTGGCACAATTTGCCCTGTAATAAGTGTTTTGGCATAGTTGGAACCCTCCATGAAGGAAGATTTACAAATGCATTTATAAAATACAAGCCATCTAGAAAACCCAAAAATGTCTGATCCCTGGCATGGTTCATTACGTTTTCTTTCACCAAACTCTGGATGATGATGATGATGAAAATTTTTAAAGATATGAAGTATATTGGATTATTGGAGCTGGAAAATTAATGACCATTTATTGATATTGAGCCTGAAAATGTATTAAATACAAGTTGGATAGACTAAAATAGAGGGCATGATGGTCAGTCTCCCTTTCAGTGGTATTTCAAAATTAAATTTAGAAAGGGCAGAATACAGAGCCTAATTCAAATACAATTTAAAAGTAGAATGCAATTTTCATTTTTTTTAATGTGAATCGTGCTACAGAACCATATACCCATATCAGTTTTAAGATAATCTGAATAAATAAGGATGAAAAAAAATGAAATTAAGAAATTTATTTTGAATACCTCTGTCTGCTCAAGCAGACTATGGCATTGATTGACTACAAACCATAACACAACATTATGGCACAGTTAAGAAATTTGGCATAGTAGTCAATAAACTGCTGACTCAAGAAGCCAAGTTAAGTTTGTGTTTGTGAAAAATCCAATTTTGGAGCAGATGTATCCATAAGATAATATCTGTGAGCTACTGCTCCAGTAGCCTAGTGGTTAGATAGGCCACCTTTGATGTGGGAGATCATGTGTTCAATCCCTGGCCGAGTCATACAAAAGACTTACAAAAATAGTACTAACATCTGCCTTGCTTGGCACTCAGCATAAAGAGATTAGTGTTAGGACTGGTCAACCTGGTGTCAGGATAATTTATCTGGATGGGACATCATGCTGTTTGTCTGCAGCATAATACCCCAATGCTACAAGGCACTGTAAACTGCCACACTGCAGACATCGTAGCGATATGACTGAAAAATTGTTAAAGTTACGTTAAAAATCCAATTCACATATCTGTGAGCTCTGGAAAATTCTAAATAAAACACACAAACATCAGTTTCCCAATATCATCAAGCTGACAGAGCTAGCTATACATATGCCCTTTTCAAAAGGAAGCACAGAAAAATTTTCATACACAAACAAGGAACAGAGTATGCACAGAAATAATTAACATTGATACTTACACAACTAGAGGGGGACATCCTTAAAAAGATTTTGATTTCATTAGAGCTCTAAATTTGTTAAGTATTGAAGTGTTAGGTAAATGTTGAACCATAACTGTTTCCTCCTTTCTTACTCTCCCCTTCTATCAGTGACAAAGGGTGAAGTCTCTCTTAAGATATAGTCTAGGCAGTATCTTTCCTTAAATTGTACATGGGGAATAAATTTGGAATTTTACTATGTAGAGATATTTAACCAGTAAATGAAGGTGCTGATTGAATAAATAAAATTTCAACAGAATCATCAGTAGAGCAGATTTCAAACAGCTGAAGTTTATTCCCTTGTGTAAATTGCTTTATTGCTTCTGTTTTGAAGATAACATAATGTTTTCTCAGTCTAAGTTAGACATGAATTGGTAATAAGTTTTCAAAGCATTCATGCAGTACAAAACAAAGGGCCTGGTGGCTAAAGTGAGTTAAATGGAGCCACCATTAAATATCTGAAAACGCTGAATAAAACTCACAACAAACAAGTAGTCTTTTTTGTAGTATTTTTATTTTCTTGTCATTGATGAGAATTGCATATAAATATATGATAACTATATCTCAATCTGTAATCAGCATACTTTAAATACAATCAGTATGTTAACATACATAAATGGGTACCACATTTCAAAGATGGAAAGACCATCCAGTGTATCGAAATGGATGATATTGCAGGCTGTGTATCATGAATTGTATCAATATGTGGCACAGGTGTATCATTTCTCCTCTAGTTTGGAAACTGCAGTTTGTAAAACTGTACTGAAGGTAGTTATGGTCCAAGTGTTTATTACTCAATTTATAGTTGAACATTTTTATCATCATTGTATCAGTCCTGAATCTTGTGTTTTACTTTTGAATGCAACTGAACAGTAACACTATGTGATTCTTTGTTACACCTTATTGAAAACTGCTCAGACTTGTGTTTTACTTTTGAATGCAACTGGACAGTAACACTATGTGATCCTTTGTTACACCTTATTGAAAACTGCTCAGACTTGTGTTTTACTTTTGAATGCAACTGGACAGTAACACTATGTGATCCTTTGTTACACCTTATTGAAAACTGCTCAGACTTGTGTTTTACTTTTGAATGCAACTTGACAGTAACACTATGTGATCCTTTGTTACACCTTATTGAAAACTGCTCAGACTTGTGGAAACAAATGACTTCTGAGAATATCTAGTTCTGGATTGGCAGGTTTGAAATGTGACAATTTGCTCAGCCCTCTTATTGGAGATTTTCATGGCTTGCATGTAAGTTTCCTTGTTTAATATAAAATTAAATTAAGTGTCCAGAGGATAATGGATTTCATTAAAAAAATATCTCATTAGCATATTTTTTGGTAGTTTTGAAAATTGTCAATACAGTTTAATTCAATATAGCTATGTCTCTTATTTTTTCAGGTGACCAGGCCAAAGTGATCTATTGCACTGTTACATTGACAGAAGATCTGTACCAGGCATTTGTGTATGCTGTGAAAAACCACTATTGGTACCAAATGTACATTGATGATCTGCCTATTTGGGGTAGGTATAATATTGTGGTGATTGTAAGCTTAAAGCAGGAAGTCAAGAAAGGCAGTCAGCTGATGTAAATAATTATCTCATGTTATGGAAAAAAGGATGGGATTATATAATTCTGCTTGCCAGATTGTGTGCACATAGTGCTGCACATATATTCTGTTTAAGATGGTGCTGCATATTTTAGATCTTGAGGTGGGGACACTTTAACATTTATATATATTGATATGGGTAGGTATAACTGAGAAAAACATGGGGATATGCAGCTTTGCTGCTGACTTCTAATTTTATGTTGTCAAGAGATGCTATTTTTTTAAGAGGTGGCCAAGTGGTCTAAACTGTTCACCGTTACGGATCACTGCCATCTTACCTCTGTCTGCATGGATTCAAGTCTTGGGCTCAGCCAGTTTGGGTATGTGAGAAAACTTGCTGGTAGCGTCTCGTGCATCAGTGGTTCTTTCCGAGGTTTTCCGGGTTCTTCCTCCATCATTATTACTGGCTGCCATGTATAGCTTATCTTGTGCTGAAAATGGTTTTTTACCTTATAATAACAACAAGATTCTATTTAAAGGTTTGTATGCAAATTAAATATTCCTTTTTCTCCAAAGCTGAATAAGGAATGTTTTTAACTCTACTTGCCTCAGATCATAAGAGCTTATGGGATATTCTGTTGTTTGTCATAAGATATCTGTCTGTCTGTTATTTTTGTTAATGCTGCTTCTCCTAAACTTCCTCAGAGGATTGCCTGGAGATATTAATTACACTATCATCCATAGATCTAGTTGGTCCTAAATGAAAAGGGTGTTGCTTAGACATCCAGTATGGCCACTATATCAGCCATCTTGAATATTCTTCCTGAATAGATGGTCAGATCAACATGGGTTGAGGAATTATCACAGGGCACATGTGATTCGTGCATTATTTGTTTGAAGTTGTGCACTTGAAAAGCTTTGAAAATTAATTTCAAATTGTGCGTTATGAAAATGTTCTTTGCGCAGTCTGCAGCTTTATTCAGCTGTTTAGCCTAAAGTGCTTGTAGAAATGGTTTTAAATATTTGTAAGGCTTGTTGCGATATGTATTTTTTCTTAACTGTTTGAACATCAGCAGGTGTCTTTGGCTTGACATTAGTGGCTGTTAAACTAAATTTGATTGGCACATTGGGCTCCATAACAAGCATTGTGTCAAAGTTTGAACCTTGCATCACGGAACTTCCAAAATATGGCATCAAATACGAATCTGATGTAAATGCTAGATGGACAAAAGCAGAAGGCATGCTGGACAACCCCACATTTCAGAGGTATTTGGAAATTAAATGTAGAAATGGAAGACAGAAGCCAAATTAAAATAACGATAATTTAAAAGTAGAGTGCACTTCTAATTTCTTCTCTTGTCACAATTGGTACAAAACCATATAGCACAAGCATACAGTTTATGGTAAATTGAATAAATAAGAATATAAAAATGAAATGCAAAAAGTAAAGATATTTTATTTGATCAAAATACCTGTTTGAACAAGTAAACTGGCAGTAATAAAACTTTAAATCCTAATACAGCATTATGGAATAATAAAATGGGCATAGTAGTCAATAGAATAATAATTCAAGAAAGTTAAACTTGGGCAGAGCTTATGTTAATGCGGCATAATATTTTGGAGCCGAAATATCCTAAAGACAATAACTTAGCTGTGAAAGTGGTTTTTCAGTACAGAACAATATTCATGCACATATAAGAAACAGATAGCTGAGAAACGACAAACTTATTCATGCTTATACAACTAGAGGCAGCATTTTTTAAAGATTTTGATTTCAGTTGGGTCTTATGGAGTGGATCAGGAAAAAAGTGAAATGGATATTAAATTGTTATATAAATATTGAACTTTAGCTGTTTCGTTCTATTCCCTCATTATTTGTTATATTCCCATCCATTTATGTGATCAAGATTGGGATCCCCTTATTACAAAATCTTGGGAGTATCTGTTTGGTTTTTTTTTTAGTTGGTCAGCAATGAAACTGTTCCACTTGGAGATCCGGTATGGCAGACATAGAGGCTACATTATAACTCGTTACATCACTCCTTCAGTATGGATGATCACTTTAGCATCAGGGTTTCATTAAGGGACTTTATGTATTTTGTTGGTCCTGATTGAAATGGTATTGAATGGAAAATCATTAGCATGCGGGGTTTTAACCAGATTTTTCGTTCAACCCCACATGCAAATTGTGGGGCTTGCACATCTAATATAGCCACCACAGCAGCCAATATAAAAAAAATCTTATTACTGCTCCAGCAGAATGGATAGTCATATCAACATTGGGTTTTAGACTAAAAGACTTCTCATGATGTCAAATTACTCCTAAATGAAAAATGTGCTGATCTGACATCCAATTTGCCTACCACAGCAGCCCCATGCTTAAAATTTTGTTATTGCAATTCCTCTTGAATAGAAAATCATATTAGCTTAGGGATTTCACTGGGTTCTATTTGCCTTCCCCCCAAAAAAGAGAAAAGAAATGGTCAGTATTTCTTTTTTACCTCTTGGACTTTAATATTATGCAAGAGTGGTGCATGCCCTCATGCAGTTGAGGAACAACCCCTTTTTCAAACCCAGTGTCCATTAAATGAAGGAGTGAGCTTCACATGCATGCCAACCATTATGCTTTTGGCGTAATCATTACACATTTTTTCACTTAATTACATCTTATGCATAAAAGTATTTTTATTACGCTTTTTGGGGTTAATCCCCCTCCAAAAAAATTTGTTTTCTCATTTTTATTAATATCCCACTAATCACACAAAACATATTCTAGAAAAAACTGATTCTTTGTAACTATGACATAAAAGTACACCTGTCTTTAGGCGCAGTGACTTTCCTAACATTCTGTTCATTTTATAGCAGCTGCCCTATTTCCAAGAAATGTGCTGGTTTGTATTCTCAAACTTTTGACCTAGGTTCTATTTTAAGCAGCTGTCTGGCTGAGGAGGGAACAGCCTTTTTTTTTTTAATTTTTCATCTTAGCTCACATATAGGGGGTGACTGGATGTGTATTTTGCCACCAGATACAGGATCCAGATAATTCGGACAATATTTGCCGGATGTAACTGCTTACACTAACAATCACTGCTTGCAAGCCTCAGTTAGTCTACCATATTTTAGTGCAAGGCCAACAAGGGCCCAGAGACCCAGGGGGTGTAATTTCTATTTAATAATTAACTTTTATTAATTTAAATTAAATTAATATTTACTTTTAATTACCTGGCGACTGTATAAAATACTGCAAGACATCGCTCAATCGCTATCTGTTGATGAAAAATTGTACTACGCCACCACCTATCAATTTTAAAAAAAATAATGCGCCGATTTGTTGTCTAAATTTGAAATTAGTTATGTTTTGCATTCCTAAGTGCTGGACTGTTGGTAAGTTTCAAATTTGCATTGTCAGTTTGTATTATTCACAAATTATGAGTCAGGCCCAAGATTCACTAAGCAGAAATCCGGATCCGGATTTTATTTGGCTATAGAAAACAGGCAAATCTGGATGTTGCTGGATACTTCACTATTCGGCCAGGGCTAATGTCTGGAGCGGTTTCCAGTCACCCCCTACTCACATATTCTTTGTTATAAATCATGTGAGGTACAGAACCATTTACCATTGGAAGTAAAAGTCAAGTCCAATTTATCCTAGTTGATGCATATGTTACAGCCAAAATGTTTCTCATATGATTTTGCAGATGGATTAGAAGAAAAAAATGAAACTAAATACCAACTCAAGAGATGAATACATGAATTACACAATACAGTGTTCCATTCTAGGTTAGTTTGATGCCCATTGCAGGCTATGTGGAAAGGATTTTAATATTGGTCATAGTGTAAAACAAAGATGCCTTATATTTGCTCATTTTGCTAACTCCAATACTAAGGTAACATTTTTTCAGCAGAACTAAATTGTGGAAACAAATTTTATAAATGCAGGGACATTATTAACCCAGTTCCTAATAGGAACTGGGTTAATGGTGGCAGAATACAACTAGTGGTAGTGGTAGAATGTTGTATTCTAGTGGTAGAATACAACTTTGGTCCTTTGTTCAAATGGATGCCAAAATTGCAGAAAATATGCATGTGCAAGAATAATAGGAACTGGGTTAATAATTGTGGCAGAATACAACTAGTGGTAGAGGTAGAATGTTGTATTCTAGTGGTAGAATACAACTTTGGTCCTTTGTTCAAACGGATGCCAAAATTGCAGAAAATATGCATGTGCAAGAATAAAATCATGTAATATTGTTAAGTGTTGAGCAGAAGGTACATCACTTAAAATTGCAGAAGCCATGAAAATTGGGCTCTTTATTATTGCAACAGACAAGAGCAGTGATTGATGACAAAAAGTTGTACCCAGTTGGTGTAAGAGACTGATGGGCAAGGTCAGATTGCTCTTCTTTCATTACCAGAATTAACAGCATTTTCTACTGGATAAAGCATTTTCTAATTATTGGATAATGTTTTGAATAAACATAAGTTGGCAGAACTGTCTGGGGTTTTCAATTGCATTCTGTGTTTTGAAAAATGTCTCCATCACTGTACATATCAGGTTGTTTATTGCTTTTTAAAGCTCTATGAAAACTTGAAGCATTAATTAATGTTAAAATCCAGAGAGGTAAATAAATCATTTTGTACATATGCACATTGAATTTTATTATGTTATATGTGGATTACTCTTTTTCTGCTCAGATTACCTTTTTTGTCCACTTGGATTACACTTTTCCCTTGCCAGGGGTTGGCATGTATGGCTTCATGCCCTTTGTATTGAACAAAGTGGCCTAAAGTTCAGTGGCAAATGTGAGACTACACTGCCAGACATGTTTCTTGGCCAAAAACCATCAATCTTCTGTAGCTCCACCCAGTCTATGTCATATCTGTGCTGGTGACAAACAGTATTTCATGCTTTGTTAGGGCATTAGGGTCTGTTTGGCCTCTTCTAAGAGTAATATAAGGGGTAGAAAATGTGTTTTCCTACATGAAAAGAGATCTGCTAGCATTTCAATACCCACTATTCTTGGTGGATTATTCAGGATTTTTCATTCATGAGGATTAAAGCTGCAAGGTCTTATTGCTACCTCTTGGCCTATATAATGCATTCATCATAATTCTAAACATGGATGATGCCCTAAGGTTTTGTTTATCCATCCTTAGTCTGCCTCTGTTTTCAGTTCAAGCTGGAAAATTAATATAATGCTTACTTTTCATATTTTTCTCTGTTGAACATTTTAATGGATTAAATGAAGACAATTAAATGGAAAGTTTGTATGATTTTCTTGTATCTAACCAGCTTTTGTAGAAACTGCAATATTTGTGTCAAATATTTAACTATTAATATTCACTTGCTAACTAAAAGCTTCTAACATATTTTCTCAGAAAAACAGAGAGCATTTATTTTATGTTAATTCACATCACATTCTGAAATTCAAAGCAGAAAATGAACCAAATTCATAAAATTGTTCTGGATTACTTTCAGGAAAATTAAACTTGATTTCTTGCTGATTGGCAACTCTGTGTTTAGTTAATGCAGCAGAAAATAAATTTGCATGCACAAATCAGTTTACCCTAGACTGAAATGAAATAATTTGAAATGAAGTGACTTAGTTTTTTTTAAAGAAAAATAGAAGAAATCAGTGATACCCAAAGCTTTTCAGTGGTCCTTCACTTGAAAATATTGAATGGTACACACCTTTCCCCGATTCAGTTGCAATGAGAATTCTTACAATGCAAAAACATAACTTGATTTTACACTTCAAATTCTATGTATATTCAAAACAAGATAGAACAGTGAAACAAAAAATATATAATTTTGATAAGATTTGACAAAGTTGGGATATATGACATTTAAAACCTAGAATACAAGTACAGATATTTCATTTCAGGGATTGTTGGAGAGATCGGAGATGACAATGAGGGATACTTCCTTTGGACTCACAAGAAGTTTGACATTGGTTACAATGGAAAACAGATTGTAGATGTCAACTTGACCAGTGATGTGAAAGTAAAACTACAGCCAAAAATTGAACTGGCTTTTTCCTACGAGGCAAGTGCAAAATATCACCTTATACAAATTAAAATTCCTTTTCAGGTCAGTGCTTCAGACAGCAAAGATTTAAATAGAAGACAATGAAATAATATGGGAGAGCACATCCTGCTTAGTAACTTCAGAGGGATGGGGTCCATAAAAATGGACTGCAGCTGTAGTAGGGCAGATGAAAGTTTATTGCAGTTGATGGTGGCAGTGGGATGTAGGGGTAACAGTTATTACTGATGCATTTAAATCTCCATTGTCCAAAACTTGTACAAGTTCAGGGGATTTTATTATTTATGGGTATGAGATCTTGACCTTTTTATGTCTTGAGGTATTTCAGCATGGTTTGTTGCTTCCAAATGATACTGTTATGCCATCAGATAGGTACCAACTGCACAAATTAACTCTCTTTGCAGTGCCAAGTAAGTATATAAATTAAGGTTTGGGGATAAGAACAGTTTATAAGTTATGAATTAAAGCCAAGTCTCCAGAGATGGTAGAGATCCATAGGAAAATGCTGGTTGTCCATTTTGTGCAGAGAATATTCTTGCGAACAAAGATAAATCACCCCCAGTCTCATTAGACAATGTAGCAAGCATGTACTTTGTGCACATCTGACTCTACACTAGCAGTATGTGTGAGATTTGCATTCACAAGCTATTAATTGTAAACTACCTAAGCAAGCAATATCAGAATTATTATGATATGAATGATATGATTATTATGAATTATTAAGCATGATTAGCTATGCCATGTTTAACTGAAGAACAGCATATTTACTTGCCAACTTTTTAGCTCACATGGCCGCTAGACCAAGTGTTTATGGTATGACCGTTGTCACACTGGCAATACTTGCTTGTTACCACTCTGGTGGCCATGTTTTTTTTAATTCAAGTTTGATCAAAGATCAAACTTGGTATGTAGGTTTATATCATCTATATCTCAGACAAATTCGCTTATGGGTGAGATGCACACAGATGAGGTGTTTTTGAAACGGATTGGCTGAGCTTATTGCCATTCTGGATGCCATATATCTGATCAAGTATCAGGGCTTTCCTTATCAGCTAAGAGCCAGGTGATATATCTGGCAACTTTTACTTTATATATGGCTACTTTAAAAAAAAAAAACATGTATTCCTGTTGTGGGAGATCCTCAAAACCCGTCTGCTTTGGTAAGTGACTCTCCAACTTTAACCCTTTCATCACGGCAAACCGCATATGCGGTCCAGGGGAAGTAGTCTGTCAACACTATGGACCGAGTTTTCGGTCTGGGGCAGTGTTCTTTGTTAACGTTATAGTACCCGACTAAATATCTTTCGGACTACCTCTAATAACTTCCATCTGGTAATGTAGATGTTATATTTGGATTATCTCGTGAGTTTAGCTTGTATACAACTTGAAATAACGAACAAAGTAGGAACTTTTAATGTGTTTTCCGAATGCTGAAATTTGTATCCAAAATGGCGGCGTTTGAAGTATTTTTTTTAGAGGAGAGTTTTCGGAGGATTTAAATAATTTTGACCTTATAAATTTGTTTGACAATGAGGGAAGACGTATGGAGAGACAATGAAATGCACTTGTGGGTGACAGTGATGACGATGAAGATGACTTTGAAGGTTTTGAACCAGAGGAATTGTACGCTCCACGTGGGTTTTTTTTTGGATGAAGCCCGAAAACCAAAGAGATTTGTTTCAGTTTTCTGACAGAGTTGGGCACACCCGAGAGTTACATGGCTCCAGGAAAGCTTTGGATTATTTTCAAATATTCTATTCAGATGAAGTTTTTGGAAAAATTGTCCGTTTAACGAACTTCAATGTGATGATCAAACGTGGCAGAAGCGATATAGGTCACTTAGGTGTGTGGACAGATCTCACCTTGGAGATCATTTTGGTTCATTTTATAGAATTTTATATATTATGGACACCATGAAAGAAAGACTTGTGTTGTTACTGTGATTATTCACTAGTACATCTAGGGTCAATTGAACAAGTTTTGAGAACATTCTAAGTTTTCTAAGAGGTAATAAAATAATTGTATTTTACCTGTTGTTACCTGTTTGTACCTGCATTTTAACAGTTGTAATAGATATGCACATTTTATTGAATTAGTCATAAAATTTGATTTTTAACCTTGATTTTGACACCTAATCCAGCCAGATATCTTTAACATTGACAAAGTTATGTTGTTTTAAAGTCCACAAGTCATTTTGCTTTACAACTCCAAAGTTACTTAGTGTTGAGGACTCTATGCCTACATAGTCACTTAGTGATGAAAGGGTTAAATCTGATTGAAGGCCCTGCAGTATGATCAAAGTTAAAATATGGGTTTATATCATGTTCTTGGATGAGTTCAGTAAAGAACACATTTATGAGGCAGTCTTGTATCTGATTGGTTGAGAATGTTATCACTCTGTACTTGTAATATATACTCAAAATCTTGCATGAGTTTGATAATAAGTTAGATCCACACATCTTAATGGCAGTAATACATTACCTGCTGTATTGCATTGATATGTCTTCTGGTGCTAATCTCCAGTTCCAGGAGATTATGCACACTCTCCAGTTAGTAATTGGTGGAGTAGAATTTAAAAAAAACATTATTGCATTCTGATACACATGTCTAGACCTATGAGATACACACCTCACCTATTTATCTTGCACTCGTGAAAGGTCAGAAGGCAGTCATTTGTGCAGCCTTTGGCTAGATGAGACTTGGGATCTAGTAAATAGAGTCAAGGGGAGGTATTTTCAGAGTTTTCTGGATTCTCTTTGTTTGGGTCAGTTGGGGCTCAGACAAAGGTGACTTAAATCTCTCTGGAGGCTTCTAATGCTAATGCTAGGCCCCATCTTATGGTACATAATGAACAGGTAGAGATTGAATCTAACCCTTTTGAGAAAGAGGAACAGTACCATCCTCATTCCCAGAGGGCTGAAATTGACTTTCTTCCAATAAAATCTTATTTCTTGTAAAAGCAATGTCCAAATTTATGTAAAAAATAATTGCCAGATATTGGGGGGGGGTAATTGCTACAAACAAAATTGTTAAATAGTTTAAAGCAAGGTAGATATGTTTTGTGAGTTTAACAGTTGATAGATTACCATGTTAAAGTGTCTAAAACATTTGTTATGTATAAAAGCTATCACACATATTGTGCATTATTTTGGGGCATTTCATTATTTTAACATTATTTTTTAAATGTTCTTTATTTAATACTTCTAGCTTTTAATTGAAAAACATAAGTATCCTGCAATGCTTTAAAAATTTAATTACCAAGAATCAAGAAAACATATGGCCATAAAACATGTATGTGCATATTCTTGCATAAGAAAGCTATGCAACTCCATAGACCAAACATCTAAGCTTCATCTATAAACTTTCTGAATAGGTTGGATGACTTTATTATGAGCACGAGACTGCATATTAATTATGCCTTTGTCTTTGAAATATTTTTTTGTCCATCAGTAGGTAAATAGGTTTAAATGACTTGATATAAAATTTGGGAGACAGTTTACATAGCTTGGTCCTTTTGCTAAATTATTATTAAGCATACAGAGGTCTCAGAAATGCTTAATCATACATATTTGGATGCAAATTTGTCAACTGGGATGCAGAAAATCACTTAGGTTGGAGTTCTCTGCATGCATGTAATAGGTGGGCAGCAAAAATGCAAAGACTTGCTAGATTTGCTTTAGCCACCTACTGAGTGGGAAAATGTGTTGATCAGTTAGCTGTGCTGATATTTACAATGACAGAATTCAGTGTCTGACACACACACCCCTCCCAGAGGAGCATATTGCTTTTAGAAGAGTACATTAAAAGAACAGTGTAGCAATAGCTTAGCAGTAGGTTCAGAGATCAACTGGCTGCTGGGTGGGAAAATGTGCTGATATTTACAGCACAGGCAGAAATACCCAGAGATGTACATGTGGTCATTTATAAGAGTACATCAGGTGGACATGATGCAATAGCTGGGTGGCAAGTTCAAAGACTTTGACTGGCTGCTGGGTGTTAAAATGTTCTGATGTTGTAAGTGATTGAATTTAGAGGCAGAAAGACCAAGAGATCTACATGGTTATTTATAAGAGTATACAGTGTATCCCCCAGGAGTGTAAAACTGAGGGTCAAAAAAAACCTTTGTGTCGAAACTGGGGGTCAAACAAAAAATCTGGGGGTCAAAAATGTACCGACAAATTTTCATCTAATCCATACTTTTTCAGCTGGAATAGGATATTGCAATTTGCACAATATATTCAATCTCTCTCTCTCTCTCTCTCTCTCTCTCTCTCTCTCTCTCTCTCTCTCTCTCTCTCTCTCTCTCTCTCTCTCTCTCATGCAAATAAACAATCAGGCACAATTAACACAAATGAAATTTCCATTCAATGGTTACTTTTATTAGTTAATTTTCCTTTTAGTTTAAAGTCATATTTTTAACTGTCTCTTTATAAGTTCTGTAGCAATATTATAGTCCACAACACATTGCATATAAGCCATTACAAAACTCCATATATATCTTATTGCCAAAATGACAGTTATACCTGTCATAAAATGTGTACTATCATCGGTTTCATTGTACATCGTCCTAAAACACATTCATCCAAAAATTAGAGGGTTATGATTCATCTTCTCTTTAACAAGTTACACTTGAACTTTTAATCTTTCTTTCATTGCAGCAAAGTTAGCAAAATCTGCAACAACCCCTTGAATTTGTAATCCAAATAATAAATTTGTCTCTGCAATTACTTATTTATTTGTTCTGAAAGAATGTTTTAGGTAATAATGTGTTCAAAAGATATCTTGTGGTGATCAAAAGCAGATTTTAAAAATTCTCAAACGATGTCACGAAAGGATTAGTCATTTGTGTATTCTTCACAATCACGAAGCCACACAGGTAATCCCAATGCTTTGGATGTGCCATATTCTAGTCAAGGGAATATTTTATTAGTTTTTGATTAGAGTCAGATCCACATTTACTCTGTCATGTTCTGCTTCTTCCACTTTCTTCGCTAATGATTCTTAGTGCACACTGTTTTCAACTCAAGATCACATTTTAGTGCAACAAGAATTAAGGTTAAACATCTGGACATCATGCCGAACTCGATAGAATCGTGTGAGAGCTAGTGAGATCAGTGGAAGCTATTCTGTCATAATATTGCCTAATGGTAGTCTGGTTCTCTGCTCTGTATGCTCAGTATTACAGTGTGCAACACAGAGAGCATACAAAACAGGAAACCGGAAGAAGTATCCACGATGCCATCCCTAATGATGAATAATCGAAGTATACTCGATTCCATGTCTAATGCAACGCGTTAGATATTAAATAAATCATGATTATATTTTGCAAATCCTTTGCATCAAAGAAACGCACAGCAAAAAGTTCTGTGCGACAATTTTCTCCAGTGTGCATCCCTGACGCACTACTGTACGTAAAGGGAAACACTGAGTACATCAAATAAACATTTTAGCTTTCATTATTTTGTTAATTTCAAAGTGTAGCTGAACAAGCAATGCATGGGACCTAGAAATCAAGAAATATGGAGACTTAGATAAAATGCCAATTGCCAGATTGGATTTTGGGGTTAAACTGCAAACTAATGAAGATTTTAATGAGATTCAGAAGAGTGCTTAAGTTGCAAGAATTGATATGTGTAAGAAGTGTGTGATGCCTTAATGTT
This sequence comes from Potamilus streckersoni, assembly GCA_016746295.1. NCBI lineage: Eukaryota > Metazoa > Mollusca > Bivalvia > Unionida > Unionidae > Potamilus > Potamilus streckersoni. The sequence goes on from JAEAOA010001694.1 coordinate 6,052,336, forward strand.
TGGAATTTGACCTTTCTTTGCATTAACAAAAGTGAAAATTTAGTCGCACTCTGATGGACAAACAAGAGCTACATGTCAGTGTTATAAAGAATGTGTAAATTCAGTGGCAACTAATATTTCTGCTAATCTGCAAAGTTCACATCTGGGAGGGCACTGCAACTTTTGCTGCTGGGACTCCTATTTTTTACCAAAATGGGATTCCTGGACTTTTAGTTTTAAAATCCTAGCTAGACCTCTGAGCATAGATGATGAACTTGTCCAGGGGTCTCAAACTCTTAATCACCACCACACATGATCTAGTACATTGATCTGAGAGCTGCATTACTGATGAAAAAGAAAATTGCCACAGGAAATTACTCCATGGGCTGCATATTTGAGACACCTGAACTAGTTTAACAGTTAACAGAATTGAAATATTAAATGTCCATTAATTATTTTTCAGGTTAAGTTCCATGAATCCAGCATTCCATTCAGCAAACGATTTGACAAATACCTGGATCCAAATTTTTTCCAACACAGGGTAAGTATGTCTTATTTGTAAATTTATGAATAGTAACATTACAATTATCCTTTCCTAAGGAAAGGTTATCTATTTGTCTGTGGATCCAAATTGAAAAGATCAAGTTGACTAAATTAAAATCATTTGTTTTCGTTGTTTTCAGTATATATGATTGGTGAAATTTTTTTTTTTAATGATGCTTGAAATTTCTAGATGTGTCTTATGGTGATGAGGGATGTCCTTTTGTCCTGAAACAAGGAATACCAATTTTATTCCCAGAACACTAGTCAGAGCAGATTGCTTTTGCCTGTTGGGGCATTTGTACACACTACATTGTGACACTTAAGATATTTTCACTCTGCAGTTGAAAAAGTAGAGGTTAATGATGCCAAGTTGATGCCCAAAATGTACATGTTGATCTTTTCACATATGTCTTATGTTAAACCTCGGATGACTTTAAAGAGAGAACAGCCTTCAAGGTAGGTAGGGGTTCATCAAAGACAGAGCAAGGTACCATCTAGAGCAGGCAGAGGGCACATCATTAAAAAGAGGTTGGAGATAAAATCATAGTTTTTGAATTTGTGGTTTGTAGTATGAACATCTGTGAAAATTGGTATCCACGAATTAGTTGATCATGTTGATTCTCCAGATTGCTGTTTTCAGTTTCTCTAAATCCACTTGGCCAAATTAAATAAGTATCATTTAAATTTTTACTTGTTAGGAATGTTCCTTAGGCCATGTTTAATGTTCATTAAAAATGATTTTCAAGTAGGCTCCGTTAGCAGTTTAACATCCATAGTTACCAATAGGAAATGGCTACTTTTGACTTCTTGTATATATCATTTTTGGCGTTTTTGATGAAATACATAAAGTTTTTATAGGAAATGTGCTGTGAAAATTTTATCTTGATTAGCTTCCTGTGGCAATAGTTTGGTTCCCTTAGGGACCAGGTGGAAAACTTGTTTCATTTTACAATAATATGTTAACTGTTGTTATTACTTTCACTTTAATTGGAAATAGTTTAATGTTCAAGCTGAATTCTCTTCTTCAGTTAGTAGTTGTATGCCTTAGAACAAAGGTAGGCACTATACCCTTTCTGAATGTTCCCCATCTTTTCCGGGGACTTTGTGCAGTATAACACATATTGTAGGGCATTCAAGATTTATGCTTATTGTCTTTTGCCATAATTTCACCAAGTCATATCCCAGACCTGCCAACCCTTATGATTTTGCTGCAAGTTTTATGAAAATTACCCATAAAATATGGACTTAAGGAATAAAATGCAAACTACAGAAATATGATTGTTGCTGTAAATTTAGATAATTGGATTGTCTGTGTTTGATTTGGATCCTGGGTTTCACATTAGCTTTAGTGGTCTTAGAGAACCAGACTAGCATTGTAGTTGTATCTCAGATGCTTTAAATTAGACAATTTTCCAGGCAAAGCTTATGCATGATAAAATTGTTGATCATATAAAACAAATTGAAATGGCATTCAGCTACTGATACATGTTAAAGCCAAAAAGGAAAAATAAGCCTCTGAAAAAATAATCAGTACAGAAGAATAAAAAAGGAATATTCAAATTATTCTGAATAATATCTGGAAAAAACACAACTACGTTTAGTGAACATCATCTGTCGATTTAAGTATTTCACATGGCAGGAGATAAGACTGCCATCATGTGAACTGAGGAAAAAAATTCCAGTGACTTAGGGTCTAGTCGAGAGAAAGCAACAAGCCTTTGAGCTGCATAGTTTTTAAAACGGAAGTTTGCAACTGTACTAGAGGTTAATAAAGTGTACCTGTACTTTACAAACTCAGATGAACATAATACTTTTTCGATGCATCTGTTTGGAATACCAAACTTATTAAAATATGTTTTCCAACTTTACAAAATTACTGTAAAGCAGTACATGATATTTAGTTGCTCCTTGCTGAAAACTTGCAGGAAAAAAAAAAATCCACTGCCTTCCTGAAATGATCTTATTAGGGTTAGCAGGTCTGATATTCATCTATGTGTATCAGCTTTTTCTTGATAGGTCTCATAATTTTTATACATTTAAAGGCATCAGCATTTATTATTTTGTTGATTTTTGTGCATATGCTAGTTCAGCAGTGTTTCCTTAATTTTATCCTCATTGTTGGTACCAGTATTATTAGGTATTAGTAGGTATTACCATTGATGATTTTCTAATGTGATGCAGGTTTATAGCAAATGTGACCTTAAAAAGGATCCTTGGGACATGCCTAGTACCTACTTGTACTAAGTGTATGTGCCATATGGTCAGAGGAGGAAGTCATTGATCTAATAGAGAGCCACAGCTAATATTGAGGCCAGAGCAAGGAGTCTGTCACCTTTTTCTCTTTGGTGGACCTCGTTATTATAAGGAGGGTTCAGCTGCATTTCTTGATACAAGGAAGTTGCTGGTATGCCAATTTGAGTATTTATCAGTGTCAGTTTAGGTGTAAGAAATTTTTACAGCACCAGTCCAGGAGGGATCAGTTGCACTCCTGGTATGTGGAAATCACCAGCTAGTTTATCTTGGAAGGGATCTGAAGCACATTTCTGGTCAAAGAAATCTGCTAGTTCTTTTAAGGCTTTGGTGGCATGTTCTAGTTGAAGGAGGTCACAAGCCTGTCAATCCTGATAGGGATTAGTGGCATTTCTGATGTAAGGATGTCACCAGCACACTGTTACTGGGAGGGATAAGTGGCTGTTCACAGTTCAAGATAGTATTAGCTCACCTCTCTCAGTGATAGATCATTGGCACTTCCCTGCTCGGGGAAGTACTTATCCCAGAAGGCATCATTTCCTGCAGTAAGTCCTCTGCACCACAATCATGATCTGCTTTTCTGGTATAAGGAATGAATGGTCTTCCTGTACCCAAGTTAATTAATGGCATCTAGAATGTCACAGAGTCTATTATAAGACAGGGACTCCAAAAGATGATCTTTGTTGCCTGGCAGGTATTTGATTGTTATCACCAGGTGCTGGGCACATGATTAGGGCACTGTTTACTGTCAACAGGTAATGGATATCAGTAACCAGGTTATGTCACATGGCAATGAACATGGTGTCTAAACAAAAGGCAACCATCAGGCATGGGGCAGGACAACAAATATTGAGTACTTGGCTGTTGTCAATGGTCATTCAGTACTGCTAACTGGGCTGATGACCAGTTACTGTACTTGTTTACAACTCACTGGACATTTTTGTTTTCCAGTTGGGACCAGGGAGCAACCGACCCTGTTTACATCACTCTTTCCCTATGTTTCAGTTTAATCCTTGCATGGCTTTGGAATTCTTACCACTAGGATGTAAGTGTCTAGAATGTCTCCTTTTAACACATTGGTACCATGAGTGAGTTTCCCCATGGCTGCATTGGTTGGCAGTCTGGACAGGTAACAGGCCCTCCCTATCCCCTCTTCAGCTTCATTACTGAAGGAGAATAACTGACACTCATTTGCATCAAAAATGGTTTGCCTATCCCTATCTTTAAAGGGAAAAGTAAGCAAATACTCCCTATGATGCCCTATCAGTTGAGATGGAAAGATGAACTATCAGTTCTGGTGGACTTCAGGAGTTTCTGGAAGTCATGATTGGGTATCACATTTATCATCTGGTATTCCCATCTCCACACCATTCAGGTTAGGCAGGTTTAAACAATAGGATTCTCTCCAGCTTATGATTCAGAGATAATCCGATTTCTGCAGCTTCCCCACTTGGTTATGGTAAAATTCATATCATAGAATTGACACAAGGCTAGATGGCAGAGAGGTTGGTCAGTCCCCACTTCCACCCTTTGTTTCAGTGGTTAGTTACAAGGAATGTGGACTTGCTAATGAGGAAGGTGGTCAGTTTTAGGGAGTTGCTTCCTCTCGTGTCATAATTTTTTTTGTCTTAATATTTATGTAGTTGCCAGTGTCTGTCACTTTTCAACACCTTATCATTTTTTTCCCCTCAATAAAAATCATTATTCAGAAAGATCACTTTATCATGGAGATTGAAGGAACGCCAAACAATTAGTCTCCATAGACTTCCATGATGCATGTCTGCCTGTCTTTCTGTTTCAAAGGAAATTCCTGCTGTTTTTTGTGTAGGTAAGGAAGTCTTTCATTTTTGGGTCACCCCTATGTCTATTTTGCTTGCCAATAGACATTGCCAAGGTGATGGGGGGAAAAAAAGCAGCTCACTTGATCGTTGGGTGTGCTCATGATCAGTATTTTGATGACTGATAGTGTTCTCAAATGTTTCTTATTACAAGACCTATCATTGTTGGAAGACGGTGACTTGTATAGGTTAAGCCCTAATCAGGAAAAGTAATAACTGATTTCTCAGAATTTCACTTGCATAGTTGTGAATTTTCTCCCAGCAGGATTATATAGATACTGTTTCTTACCAGAAAAAAGTGTTTAAGAATTTAATGTTTGCTTACCGGAACCCCACCTGAGGACCTTGAAAACAGCAGTTCTGGTTTCCCTAGGAAGACTTCATATGAGACATAACCAGTTCTGATGCTGGCAAACTGAAGACCTCACAGGGACCCAATTTCAGCTTAGATTCATCAGGCTCCATTGCTCCATTTTTCTTCATTTTATGGATAGATCAGTACAGGTTTATGGCTTGTGTTTGATTCACACCCCACAATTTCAATCAGTGGATTTTAAGAGCAATCTCTTAAAGAGCTACCTAACAAAGGATGTTCAAGACTTTTTAGCAGATAAAACAGACATGAGAGCATATATTGGTTTTGTTTGTCATGTTACCTAAATAACAGCATTGATCAAGAATCATGGATTTTCTTGTCCCATAGGGTAGTTATTGTCTGTGGATGTGATGAGTATTGGCCAGGGTTTCCAACCTACTGGGTAACTTTTGGAGATAGTCATGCAAAAGAATAGGTTTGTTGGGAGAAGGCCTTAAAATTAGCAAATATTAATGAAATTTGGGGTGTAGGTAGAAATGACTTTTCAGTGCTGCTTGATGACAGAAAAAATACATAATTGATGTGTAATTGAACTGAATTAGAGTTTCATTTATCGAGCTCTTACCATGTTTTGAAGGTTTCAGAACTCTTCATTCAATGGAGATAGATTTTCTATATGAAACACTTGGGTGCTTGCCCTAAGCATAGTTGTATTGTCAGTCCAAGTGCTCAAGTGATTGAATCAGTCAAGTTGACTGGTTAGCCCTTTGTCCTGTCCATAATCTTTTCTTGAAGAGATCAGAAAACCAGTCTAGTATCACACTAGAGTGACATTTCTGTGATGTGCGATCTTGGTAAATACTAGAGAAAAATGAGAAACTTGTTTTTTCTAGTTCGCCATTGTTATTAATAATGTATTGATAAATCTTTGCATATTATTTGGTAGTTCATACACACAGCATTAAGTATTTTCTTCAGTCATAACCCTCAACAGTCCCATCTTATCTTTTTGATAAGACCTTGCTACATAGATAAGACCTTGCTACATACACTGTAATCTTTTGACTATTCAGTTAATGTTCAATGCAGAATCCCAGGTTCTGGGAGTCTGACAAAGGCAGGTCACTATTTAATATAACACTTTTCTAGCAAACCTTTATAGAATATACACATTTTAGCAGAGGAAAGTTAACATTTTTTTTTCTGTAAATATTAATAAGTTACTGCAGTTTATATGCATTACCATTGTTGTATTTGTTTCTAGTGATACATTCTTTGGTTTAGTATGTGGTCATATGTATAAATCAGATGCTCCATGAGAGTCTCAAAATAGGAATAGTTCTTGATTTTAAAAATGTTTTCTAAACCAAAATGTTTGTTAGTTCTGTTTAGTAATGTTCAAGAGTGAAAAGTAACAATGACTTTTTCCAGGAAAAACCCCAGGAAAATACATGGAAATTTTTGTTTCAAAAAGTGGGGTGGGGGACTCTGATTGGTTGACAACATTGACAGCTGTAGTTTCTCTTGTGTAGATCCACTGGTTCAGTATCTTCAACTCCTTCATGATGGTGATTTTCCTGGTTGGGCTCGTTAGCATGATCCTGATGAGGACACTCCGCAAGGACTATGCTCGTTACAGCAAAGAGGATGACATGGATGACATGGTCAGTACGATATAAACTTTTCTTTAAAAAAAATTTTTATGTGAAACATTGTCACTTTGTTATGATAAAAGAAGCTAACTTTCCACATTATCAAATTCATAGTTCAATCTTGGACACTCTTTGATGATTTGTGCACAGATTTTGATAACGGCCATTTGCAATTTGATAGAACCATCATTACAGTACAATTTGAAAAAATGGTGATATGAATTTTACACATTGATGTGAATAGATCTGATTCTAGCTCTACTAGATAAAGACCAAGTGAGTTTATATGATAGGCTGTTGTCTGTCATCTATACACCCAATATAACCAGTTCTTAATACTCAATGAAACTACACTTTTGTCTCAAGGTCTAGTTGCTCTTAAATGAAAATAGTGCCACTTTGACATCCATTGTGGATGCCATACTGCCCATCTTGATTTTCTCTGATAAAATCTTCTCAAGATGGCTGCATGGTAGCCATATTGAATGACCATTTTCATTTATGACCATCCCCAGACCATAAGAAGTCATTAGGTGAGAACCCAGTGTTGACATGGTTTTCTGCATGGGACAAGTAGCAATAACAAGATTTTCAAGATAGCTGTCATGATGGCCATGCCAGATTTCTTTTCGTCACCATTTTCATTATGACCGATTTTAGCAACTTTAGAGTAGTAATAAAAAGATTTTTAAGATGGCTGCTCTGGTTGGCCAGATTTATGAGATCAGCACCATTTTCATTTGTAAACCTTGTCGCTACTCCTCTCAATGGTCAAATTGTTAAGGGATTTTTGTCAGAAGACTTCTTAGTGTCATGTTGGTCCTATGCTGATGTAAAATGTAGTCAGACCACTATGGCAGCCATCTTTTGTTGCAGATGTAACTTGATTAGGTGTAGTCTTTCAAAAGAAAAGCCTGGATTTTGCTGTTGCTAATAACATTTATCAACAGATGCTTTAGTGACTTGCAGAAGGTAAAATCTGGTGAAATATTCCTGTTCTTTCTAAAGAGTCTGTTCTTTCTAAAGAGTGATCTGGCTAAAGAATTCAAAAAGACATGTTGACAAGGATATATCAAATATAGCTTTGCTTAACTATGAGAAACAGTTTGCAAATATCAAAGAGCAGTTTTTCATGCTCTGATTATGTCCTGTCCAGATTTCCACATGATCAGGTGTCTGTCATTTTTTGGGAACTTTGGGTATGAGGCTGGATGTCAAGCTAGATGTACTATCAATAAACTTTAGGGTTGATGTAATACGTAAAGAGATCAAATCTGAACAACTTTTTGAAGCTGAAAAAACTAAAGCAGATTATTTGAAGATGAAAGCCTAGTTTTCAAAGCAGCTTAACCAATAGACATCTGTAATGTGCTTTGGAATCTCCTGCACAAATACCACTCAGATAGGTAGGGGCCTCAAGTGGCCAAGTGGTCTACAGCACTGTCTGTTATGGATCAATGCCATCTCACCTCACTGCATGGGTCAAGTCTAGGATTCGGCAATTGTGGATATGTGAGAAAGCTTGCCAGTAGCTTCTTGTGGGTCGGTGGTTCTTTCCAGTGATTTTCTGGTTTCTTCCTCCACCATTAATACTGGCCGCCATGTATAGCCTATCGTGTGCTGAAAAATGGCGTTACGTCCCACAACAACAACAACAACAACCACTCTGACAGGTTTCTAAATCCATTGAAATTAGCAGCACTAGGATTTGTTCTTCCTATAAATATAGAGGACTGAAAGGATTAGTCCAAAATTTGCTATTGTCCATTTTAAAAAAAGTCTTCAGAGCCTTGTTACTGTCAAAATTGAAGGCCCAGACTTTAAGGACATCTCTTTGAAGAAGCTATAACAATTTGGAAAGGTGAGATGGCAAGGAGGATCTTGAATCCTTTTCTGAGAAAGTTGAGATAGCAGTAGTGACAATTATCTTTGTGATAACAAGTTGATTTTTAGAAGTTACTGCTTAGTTGAACTTTCATTGGATACATATTATCATGGACATGCATAGGCTGACTATGATTGAAGAGTCGCTCATAAGTGATGGATATATGAGACAGAGATAAGTGTCATAAAATAAGTCCTATGACTGGAAAAGATGTCAGTATTAAAGTACAGAAAACTTTTGCAGTTAACAATAGAGAGATAATGATTCATAGAGGATTCCTTTGTTAATAGAATATTGAGAAATAGTGTGGAGAAAGAATAGGTTTCCAACCAGGAAGAGCTCTTTAATTGGGTGAATATTGGTCAAAAAGGCACCAAAACAAAAATATTCAGCTGCCACTTGATCAGAAAAAACTTGTAATTGAGTCATAACCAAACAGAGTAGTGTTTAAATTTATTGAGTTCTTGCCTGAATTCATGGAGTTTGCTAAACTCCTTAGTCAAATGTGATAAAATTGTTGTAGCGGATCATTTACATGCTTATCCTAAACAGTTGCATAGTCATTCCAAGTGCTCTTGTGATTGGATTAGTCAAGTAGACTCATTACCTCTTTGTTTGCAGAATACAAATATCTTTTTGTGTGAAATTTAGGAAGACCAGTCTAGTTTTACAGTATGTAAACATGTCTGTGAGGCTTCGTTTTGGTATTCATGAGAGAGAAATAATTTTAAGTTTATTCTTTTTTTTATACCTTATTCCCCTAGCCATAGGTAAAGTTAATGAAAATGTATTGTGATAAGTATTGGATATGCATTATAGTTAGTAATAACCTTTGCCACCACCAACATGCCTTTGCAACAAATTTTATCACTCAGATCTTGTGTTGTGTTCCAGGCTCATAAAAAGTAACAAAAAATAGTGAACTCAACATGCTTTGTATAATTTAACAATTTATTTCCCTAGAAAAACAAAGTAAAAAAAAGATAAAAAGACTTAGGGTTTCTGAATCAAATCCAAAAATTAATCCAAAAATTAAAACCTAAAAGTTCTATAAATAAAAAGTCCTAAGTAAATCAGTTTGAATACCAATGAAACTGCAAGATGGAAGGTGACGATGATCTGCTTTGTCCTGATGTGTCAACAGTTCTTTATTGAATCACAATAATTAATATTCCAGTTTAGAATTTTGAATAAATTTTGATAAATGCCTTTGTCCAAGAATTTTGATGAGCACTAGTATTTTCTATGGTAAATAATTTGGAATTATAATTTTAAAAAAATAGAAAATTTCAACTCAAACTGGTCAAACAAAACACCTTTGAACTCTGAGTTTCAAAGGTTCAAAGCACAGCTTGCTTTTCTCTCTCAAGAAAACAACTATACAGTAAATTAAAACTTAAAACAGATTCCCAGATGGGGTTATGTGATCACCTCTTTAAAGAACAACATAAAAATGTTACATGACGATTATCACATACTCTAGTATAGCCTTAGCTAAAATCAGTGATTTTTACTCTGGAAATGAATAATTAAAAAAGGTTGATTCCTCCAAACCTGACACTGGTTCTGAATCTAGGTCAGCAAAAGATACAATGTTTCAAACAACTTGTTGTTTATCATGTCAAACATAACTGAATCCAATTTATATTATAAAAAAATAATTCAGTAATCAAAATTATCATTATAAAAACATGTAATGAAATAAAATAAAAACAAAAAGTTCAAAACTAACAAACAACTAAAATACCTATACATAACACCTTGCTAAATACTTAAGGAAAGATTCAAACACTTAAATATTGAGACCAATCCTTGGAATTGGAAATTTTTTGTAGCGAAACAGATATTGGGAGGTGTTTATTTAACACATAGACAAGAAGTTTCCAACCACCTCTCCCTTGTCACTTGTAAATTTTGCTGCAGTTTACTTTCAGATGTCACTTTATTGCAGACTAAAAAATTATTATAAGTGTTTATTGTATAGTGTAAATTAAAACTAATTAGATGAATATGTTGATTTTGTAGAGAAGATACTTACTACAGTAGCAGCATTAGTGGAAGGTTCCTGTTCTTTTGGTTATTTCAAGATTTGATTTCTAATACATTGAATGTTGTTAAATTTTACAGGAAAAGGATCTGGGAGATGAGTATGGTTGGAAACAAGTCCATGGGGATGTATTCAGACCTGCATCTCACCCAATGCTCTTTTCAGCTCTCATTGGCACAGGCTACCACATTTCTGTTGTGTCTCTTTCTTGTATTATCTTTTCCATGATTGGGGAACTCTATACAGAGTGAGTATTAAACCTGAATAATAGAATTGAAAAATAAATAATTATGCCAAAGTTAAAAACTAAACAAATATTAAATAATGTACCAGTTCTTGTAGTGATGATATTTGATGAACCCTGATTTCTGACATTTTTTTTGTGTATGAATTTAACTTCTGTCTGAAAGAGAGCTGGTACTGTACTGGAGAATAGTTATTGGAAGTTAATTTCTTCTAAAAACTGGTGCAAGAGGCCAAAGACTTTAGATCAGAGTCACTGATTGAAACAAACTGAAGGAAAAAAAAGTATTTTGCATAAAAACTCTAGTTGTCCAGCATCTTCAGTTACCACTCTTTGTGGATAGGTTGCCCACAGGGAATGGAAAATCATATCAGTTTTGGACCCAAATGACCAAAGTTCAGCTTCAAGATTTCCATGTCAATGGGAAAAACAAGAAGTCAGAAGAGAAGAAATATGTTTGTTCATGAACAGGAAAGTGCTTAATTTTGCAAATATTGATGAAAGTTGGGAGAAAATCTTTAGTTGCCACATCATGACAGAAAAAAGTACATAATTGAATACCTAAAAGATTTTGATTACAAGTGAATTTACATTCTATATGTTCATGATGTAATGTTTCAACACATACATTTCATTTATTTACAGATTCAGTTATAATGGCCTAAAAATACATTACCCATTTAACACCTGCTGAAAAGCAGCAATTTCATGACATTTTAAGTAAGAAGTTAGAGTTACCAGATTTTTCAGAGACTGTGGAACTATTCAGACAGTTGAAATACATTGCTGCATGGATTATTTGGTGCTTGCTAGAAATATATTTGTGTAGTCAATCCAAGTACTTGGACTATCAGATTGGTCAATTAGACAAATTACCCCATTGTTGCTCCACATCATTAATGTTTTGTATATGAAAGATAAGGAGTCCCAGTCACACTACCAAAATGTCTGATTCATTTGATCTAGGTAAATATTAGATAAAGATAATAAAGGTTATCTTCTCCAGTTTCATTTTTGATCCATAATTTAACAAAATTGTATTGTGATAATAAATTTTATTTGGTTTTAGCATAAGTTTAACAACTGAAACGTGCATTTTCGGTGAAGTATGCTAATTGTAAAGAACTGTAGTTATTTCTTCATGCAGATTATGCAAAGATGCTGATTCTCACCTACATAATATCCATGTGCATTTTTTACCCATAACAGGCTTTGATGCAGAGCATGAACTTAACATCTAATCTGTTAAATATTGATCACTTTTGCCTAGATATCATGCTGGAAAATACCTTGAAGGAATCCACCTTATTTTTTTAAACAGGCACCTGTCACAAACTTTATACTAAAATTGGTTCAGCTCATGAAAATATTATGTTCAGAGCAAAGACAACTCTTTTAAAAACAAGCTTGCATTTGGTTGTTGGCAAATTATAGCTCAACAGGTCATTGACCAGAAAGAGCTTAAGGAATGGTCCCCACACATCCATTATTATAAGTTTATTATTGCTTTCCCTCCTGAACTACTTCCTATGATGTCTGGTTGGTCAGGTGAAGATGGTACAGATCAGATGCCCACAGCAGCCTTTTTTGAATATCTTGTTACTGCTTCTTATTCTGAATAGAAAGTCAGGACTTGAAAAGGTTGTCTCTTTTCTCCAAATGTATGGCTCTGTCCACATGGGTTTTTTAACAATAGATTTCTTCTGATACCTAGTCTTTTCTAAAGAAAACTATTGCCAGTCATGCATCCAGTACAACTGTCTTAAAAGTCTTGATGTAACTACTTCCCCGGAATGGGATGATCATTAAGATGGTTTTTTTCTCCAGGTCCTAAATGAAAATGGTACCAGTTGTACATTCAAGATGGTTGCCATGACACCTGTCTTATAATTCTTGTCACTACTTTCTTGAATGAATGATCATTTTGATGTGGGGTTTTCACCAAAAGACTTTAATGTCAACTTTGTCCTAAATGTACGTTGTGCTAAGTTGACATCTAGTATATGTACCAGAGCAGCTAATTTGAAAGTCTTTCTTATTGTTAAAGAATATAGATGGTTTGAACACTCAGCAGTTAAAAGGAGGAAATGGTCTTCAGTACCTTGAAATTTAATTATAAAGCAGCAGGCCATATCAAGGGATTCTTATTTGGTAAGAGCATTGTGAAAAGTCTACTTTGTTGAAAAATGTGATGACATCGATGAGTATCTGCATCTTCACTAACCATGGTTCTGATAACCCTATCTACACAGTGTTTCCCTTTATGCACATTTGTGCATCAAGAATGCACGCTGGAGAAAATGCATGTTTTGTTGCCTTTGTTCTTTAATGCAAAGGATTTGCAAAATGCAGTCAGGATTTATAGTATATCCAGTACTTTAGATGAGGGATGGGATTGTGTATACTTTGAGCATTGGCATACTCGTGTTCCCTGTTTCGTATGCTCTATGTTGCACTCCTATATGGAACTATGAAACAGAACCAGTCTAGCATAGGCAATGTTATGATGGAGTATCTTCCCCATATCTCGAAAGCTCTTGCGTGATTTCCATTGAGTTCTGTGAGATGTCATCCAGCTGTCTAACCCTCAATGCTTGTTGACAGAAAGTGATCTCCAGATTAAAATGGTGTACTCTAAGAATCATTAGCCACGAAAATGAATTAAGCAGACATAAAAGAGTAACTTTAATGAATAATGGAGAAAATAATTCCCTTGATTGGAATGTGACACATCCATTGGGATTACCAGTGCGACTTCTGATTGTATGATTGTGAAGACTGCAGAAGTGAATAATCGGTGACAGGGTTTAAGAATTTTAAAAAATCTGCTCTTCTTAGCCACAAGATATATATAGAACACATAATCACCGAAGACATTCTTTCACAGCAAAGAAATCTGTAAACTTGTATAGACAAATCTACTATTTGGATGACAAAGTCAGGGGGTCCTTGCAGATGTTGTTGGATTTTAACTTTGTTGCAACAAAAGAAAGATCTAAAAGTTCAAATGTAACTTTTTAGAAAAAAGATGAATCATTAGCCTCTTTGATTTTTGGATTGATATGTTTTAGAACCAAAGGGACTCGTGAGTGGCTGAGTGGTCTAAAGCGATGTCTGTTACGGATCACTGCCATCTCACCTCTGTCTGCGTGGGTTTGAATCTTAAGATTTGGCGAATGTGGATATATGAGAAAGCTTGCAAGTAGTTTCTCGTGGTTTGGTGGTTCTTTCTGCGGATTTCCCGGTTTCTTCCTCCATCATTAATACTGGCGGCCATGTATGGCCTATAGTGTGCTGAAAATAGCGTTAAGCCCCACAACAACAATGAAACCAGTGATAGTACACATTTTATGACATGCAGTAAATTAACTGTCATTTGGTTAAAAAGATCTTTTTGGATTTTGTACTGGCTTATATGTAATGTGTTGGTCTATAAATTGCTACAAAAGGAGTATGAGGAGACTTAAAAGTATGACTTTAAACAAAAAGGAAAATAAACTAATAAAATTATCCTTTGACTGGACTATGTATTTGTGTATTATTTGTGCATGATGGTTTATTTGTATTTTTAGAGAGGGAGAGAGAATGTTGTGTAAGTTTCAATATCCTATTTCAAGCTGAAAAAGTATGGATCAGATGAAAATTTGTCTGTACATTTTTGATCCCCACATTTTTTTTTTATTTGACCCTAAGTTTTGACTCCAAGGAGAGGTGGGAATTACCCTCAATTTTACACCCAATGGATACACTGTCTACACCTTGGCATATTGAGCAGATATTTTTGTGCTTTGGGTCTATAAATGTCATTGGATGCGGCAGCAAGTCACTGCATCCAATGAGAATTAAGTTGTTCAGATTTGAACACTGTTCTTGCGTGATTGAAACAATGCAAGCACAAAACTTGAATGGTCTGATAAATAAGCAATTTTTAAGTGTCGACCTGTGTTTGCACAAATAACTTTCACTCAAATACACATGTAATGGCTTTCCTTTGGTACATAGTCATACTTTCGATGTTAAACTTACAAAGTATCCTTTTTAGGTAACTTGCAACCACTGTTTTCAGCGGATGTACAGTGCACCACACTATTGGTTAGATGGCATTACATACTAAGGGATGCAACACATGAAATCACATGACATTCAGTAGATGTCGCTAGGTCAAAGCACCACTATAGCTGTTCGATCTGCCATGTTACAGATATGGTTATCAAAACCTTGGCTTGCAAAGATGGCGCATCTGTTGCAACTTGTTCATCCAAGGCAGAGGGCATTTGAAAGAAAACATTCCCAACACCTAAATAAATGGACTTTAAAAATTAAAATTGGTTCTTTTTTATATAAAGATATATTTTTCTCAAGGGTAACTTGTCAAACCTCAGAATATCCCATTTCTCAATAGCTTATTCATAAGAACATATTCAGTTAAGCAGAGTAAAGATAAGATCATTATGTAAATTTTAATGAATTATGTTCAAATTTGTATGTATTTTAATTGTTCCACTGATTTCTAGTGATACAGTAGATATTGTTTTGGGGTTAATGCCATTTCTTGTAGCAAGATAGGCTATAAATGGCAGCCAATTTTACTGGTGGAAGAAGAATTTGGGAAAACTCTGATAAGAACTTCCGACCCACGGGAAGCTACTGGCAAACTTTGTTGTGAGATAGTCTCTAAATAGAAACAACATTGATTTTATAAGTGCATGTTTTCAAGGTAAAAATGTTTATTAATTCTGTTCAGTAATGGTTACAAGTGAACCATCACAAAACGAAATTTTGTCCAGTAAAAATGTTGGAAAAGAGATGCAAATTTGTGTTTCCTAGTGCGTGGGAACCCTGTTTGTTACATACCCAAACAAAACTTTGTAGCTGGCTTGCATCTAGGGTAAGGAAGAAGCTATATCACTTTCAGAGTCAAAAGGTCATGGTCACACGTGAATGAAGAAAAATAGTTTCTTCACAGAAATTTAAAATGTCTACATTTAGGACTTTTAAATAAGCAAGGTAGAATAATGTTTAGTTCACAGTACTCTTGTATTGGTATGTATTGTAAGATCTGAATATATGCATTTCTGGCCACACTTGACATTAATCCATTGCTTTTTCAGACGAGGATCACTTCTGAGTACAGGAATATTTATGTATGCAGCAACTTCACCAGTGAATGGGTACTTTGGAGGCAGCTTATATGCCAAAATGGGAGGTGAGCAGAAATATCTTAATGACATTCTTATTGTTCCCCATTTTGTAAAATGCAGGGGAATACCAAAATCGGTTAAAGAGAAGATAAATATCTTGAACAAAATGAAGCTATCTAATTGTTTTACTGTTAGCATAGTTTTGTTTCATTTAAGAAACAAACTTAAACTGGCTTTGCATTTCTCGGCTCACTTTGCATTTCAACCAGCTGAAATGCATGTCAAAAACAAGTTGAAAATGTGTCCATTTGCTTGTGTCAGAATTTGCCTTAATTAGGAAAAAGACTATAGTCCAGCTAAAGCAATTACACTTTAATTTATGGAAAAGTGTTGATATGAGCTGTCAGTTATGCAAGATATAACTGAAAATTGGTCCTCATGTTCTTGTATGTGTTGATGACAAAAATATTGACTGACTTATTGGTGAGGTCTTGTTAGGGTTGGCAGGTCTGCAGTATGATTGGTTGGTGACAACATCCTCCAATGTGCCAATCTGAGGGACCTTTCACTCAGAAGAATGACTTCACCACCCAGCTATGGATAGTTCAGGTTCCTCTAAACAGAATATTAGAAATGCTTTTTCTAGGAGCAAGACTGCCAGAGACGACCACTGATTAGAGATTATTTTCTGTCACAGCACAATGGGTCCCTCCTACTCAACAGTCCAATATTCCATCATGACGCCTGGCTCATATCAAAAGGTCTGTCTGCTAGGTTTGATTTTCAATCAGAGTGTGAGCATAGAAGGCAATGACTTACAAAGTTCATTATGCCAAGTGAAGAATTTTTCTGTAATTGGTGTCAGCATTGATTACTGGCCATAATTCCAGGTTGTCCAGGTTGCTATTGAAATCCCAGCCTTAGTTGTGTCTCTCAAGGGGTTGATGAAGATGGGCTCCATTTTCACAATTCAGCCTGTACATTTCTATTTTGCCAAGTCAGAAGGGAAAAAAAGGTTAGAAACTATTTTTCTTCCTCTCAGAGGTAGATTGTAATATTTCATCAACCACTATCTTGACATGGAGCATTCACCATTTGGAAAAAACTCTGTCATGGAGCAGGCAGAAATCCCTTGATTTTGTATATATATTTCTAGTTGATTCCTGCATATACGTTGGTCATAACCATATCTTTTTTGTCATTAGTCCATTTTGTTTTTATTAGTCATTCTATTTTTTAACTAATGTGTGTACTTTCGATCACCCAAAATGTCTAATTACCCTTTAAACATAACATTTACATTGTTTATTGATCAGGAACCTTGATATTAACCTACCTCACCATCTCATTGCCTTTGAGTTTTTTTTTTCACTCGCTGATAGTTAACAAATCGTATAACCTTTTTTGTTGTGCAGTATAGCTTTAATTTGCTAGCTCACCATAATGTCCCAATCAGTCAATGACTTCCACTGTTCAAATCTAGCAGTTGTTATTTGCCTGTGAACTTTCTCAAAATACCATCATCCAAGTTAAAAAAAGAAAAAGCACAGAAATTTTATGAGAATTATGCCAAGATTTTCCTGACCTGACAAACTCTGGACTTAGATTCATGTTTGCCTTTTAGTCAGAGTGTAAGATCAATGTGTACATGGATAGATTTAGAGAGACGAGAGGAAATTTTTTAAAAAAATATCTGAGCTATACACTTTTCTCAAGAGAGTCATGGTGGTAACTCTGATAAGTTTGCAGAAAATTTTACTGGTGCATTTGTTTTTTTTCCTTCACATTTTCTAGCTGAAAATGATTCATTGGCTATCAGTGCAGAAACTGTTTTTACAGACTTTCTGGTAGAAATAACCAGCTACTTGCCATTGCTGATAAAGTTAGGACAGTCTTGCACACATTATCTCCAGATTCAGATGTTGAGAGATGCACATGTTCCATTTGGAATTAATCAGTCAATCTTAAGAGATAAATACATTTTTCTTTCTGATGCTTTATCATTAGTTTGTGTTTGTATCATAACTGCATAATTTGTTTTTTAAATGATAAACAGATAAACAGATTGGAATGAGAGTAAGTGGGAAAAGAAATGTGTGGACATGCACTTCTGTTAAGGATTTGCATCTCCCAAAAGTATTTTAAAAAATGCATCAAATTGCACCATTTTCACTGTATATCAAAAATTACTAGGCAGGCATGCCCCTGGACCCCATAAGCCTTCAGCATGAATTCATGGCTCCACCATTCAGCTGTGCTGAGTTGATTTTTATACTCCAAAGCTGGCATCTCTGCTACAACAATGTTTAAGCTCACACAATAATGGCATTTTGGATGTGAGGAAAATTAATTTAATGATATAGTACATAGCTGCTATTGTTCCAAATTTCCCTTCTTCATCCTAGTTCTTGTGTCCAAATCAAAGGACAATATTCCAAATGGAAAACTGACTGGCATTGGACTGGAAATATTTGTTTTCACTTTGGATTGGGCTCTAGCGCTGGAAAAGTGATGGCAATGTTATAATAGCAGGCAGGTAATACATTATTAAAATCTACTCCATCTCTAAAAACAGAGTGTTTTACATTTAGTAATCTGTTGCACAATGAAAGCAATCATAGGATTTCTAACATCATCATACAGGCATTCTGATGGATTTTTTAGATCATTTTCTGCTAGAAATTTTGTAGCATAAACAATCAGATTATTGTTTATAAAAAGAGCTGAAAGGAAATCACTTTTGTATCTTAATAGTTGAATGGATTGCTGTTTGTCAGGATTCATATATAGTTTTCTTGTTTACACCTAGGTAAAGTATGGATCAAGCAAATGCTTTTGAGTGCCTCTTTACTACCTGTCTTGGTTTGTGGAACAGCATTCTTTATCAACTTCATTGCAATTTACTATCATGCATCAAGGGCCATTCCATTTGGAACAATGGTAAGTCCAGTATGCCTCTAACCTTTAAAAAATGTCCCTGTTCATCTTTTAATATGTCAGTCATAAGCAGAGTATATTATGTTGTGATGTTGTCCATTCATCCATCTATCCAGTAATGAGTCCACACACTCCCTCAAGTAGATGGTTTACACATGAGGTATGGAGGAACCATTCCAAATTTGGGTCTGAAGATGAAAGGTGAAGGTCACCATGACTGAAAAAAGATAAAAGGCTTCCTCACCAAACTGTTGTGCACCATTTAATGGTACCATACTGTATTGTTTGTAGTTTAGGATAAAGAACCATATCAGTTTTGGGTCAGAATGTCAATTTAAAGATCACAGAATGAAGAAAAAGGGTTTGTGCACATAATTTTGAAGTTTTCATCTTTGGTTACCAAACTTTGTGAATGACTTCCATATGGGATAAGGAAGAACTCTATTCATGTCCCAAAAGGTAAGACATCACTGATGCAAGAAAATGATTTATGCACAACTTCACTTGTACATCCGATACTTGAATCAAACATTGTGGATAGTTTATCCTTGGTAAGGAAGAAGCTTGTTGATTTTGTGGTTTTGAGGTCAGATGTCAAGAAGATGAATGGTTGTGCATGAAAAATTCAGTTATCTGCATAGAGGACTTTTAAACACACAAATCATCTAAATCTGTATTTGTTCAGGATCAGGAGTAATTAGTGCCCCACATTGAGATAAGCCATATAGAAATCACCTTTTTTTGTCTGCCAATCAGACAGTGTCTATCCATTCTCACTTCTTGTAAGAGCCAAAGCTGTATAACCTTTGCACTTAATTGGCTGCCATTTGGTATATGAATTGTTAATTACACACAGAGGTGGTATTTAGTGGTTTGATTTGTTTAGGTTTAATTCTGACAGAATTATTACCCTTTAGATTCCAGTACTGTCCTATTGCCTTCCAGTGCTTAGTTCATTTTAATATCATAGACCAGAACAGTGTCACTGACCTAGTTGTAGCCATTATGAGTTTACATAGCACTAGACAGTTTTGTATGAATGGCTGTGTAATAAATTTGTAATGGCAGATGTGTGGATAAGGTGTTCTGCAGTATCTCTTTCATTAGTATCAAAGGTATCACGAAGATCTGTTTTTCTCTGATATGCATTGTGGAACACTGGTTTTGTGCAGAAAAAATGTTGGTGCCATTTAAGTTTGATATTCTGTTCAAGTCACAGTTGTTGTGGATGGTAGTCCATCTAGGACTAATTCTGCATAGGCATATGCCTGGAAATTTAGACCAAGTAATTTTACAAAAAAAATGATTTGTTCAAGTTTTTTTAGTTTTGTATTTTTAAAATATGTTTTTGTGTCTTTTGATTGTCATTACCAGTTTTGTTTGATGCTTATCTGTAATTGGGGTTGCAAATAAATTAGCAAAGTAACCAAAGAAAATGTTTGTCATGCAAAATATTTTATTACAGTTTCTAAATCTTTTTAGAAGCATTAAAATATAAACATGCAAATAATTTTTGTTCAAGTTATTGACCCATTTATCTTGTAGTTAATACAGTGTATGACATAATCTCCTTAGCTCAAGTAGTCCTGCACTTTTTGATGGATTGCAAGTGATCACCCCTGGTCTTCTCAGTGTTTAGCTGTGGTGGCACTCCTTCATTTCATTTCAGAGGTAATTTTCGATCATGCTTTTAGTGTGGTCTGTGTTTTTGGACCCTGTTGTGCATGAGGTATCAAGGGAGAAGTGTATCTAGATCAATATTGCTTAAAAATGGATGAAAATCATTTTTATTCTTTCAGACATGTTAAATTTTTTAATGAACTATGCTTGTCTCAATGAAGAGTCTTTTTGCATTCATTTTCATTTGAAGTGATTGGCCTTTCAAGTGTTAATCACATGTAATTCAGTAAGGGCCCTTGGACTCGACTGTTTTCAGTTATGTAATGAACACTCATTTTTATATACTAGTTTAGGTTCCATTACTTGCACTTCCTTCTAAATTGCATTTCATTAGTCAATGAAATGTGAATTGATGTAATGGCAATTTAGCTTAGTGGACTAGAAGATAAATTTTTACTGTCCAATGTCTTTTTTTTAGGTGGCTGTGACATGCATATGTATATTTGTCATTCTTCCTCTTACACTGGTGGGAACTGTACTTGGGAGGAATCTAGCAGGTCAACCTAACTACCCCTGTCGTATCAATGCAGTTCCAAGACCCATCCCAGAAAAGAAGTGGTAAGCTTATGGTATTTATTATATGTCTGCCAGAAGGTGGAGCTTGGTATCTTTTATTTGTCCATCATGGAGTCTTTAGTAGCTTAGTGGTTAGATTTTTTAGACTTGTGTTTGTCCATCCCTCCATCTGCTAATTTATATTTTTTATTTTCACAAAGTAACTCATATTGTCCATCTACAGTTAACCCTTTCATCACTAAGTGACTATGTAGGCATAGAGTCCTCAACACTAAGTAACTTTGGAGTTGTAAAGCAAAATGACTTGTGGACTTTGAAACAACATAACTTTGCCAATATTAAAGATATCTGGCTAGATTAGGTGTCAAAATCAAGGTTAAAAATCAAATTTTATGACTAATTCAATAAAATGTGCATATCTATTACAACTGTTAAAATGCAGGTACAAACAGGTAACAACAGGTAAAATACAATTATTTTATTACCTCTTAGAAAACTTAGAATGTTCTCAAAACTTGTTCAATTGACCCTAGATGTACTAGTGAATAATCACAGTAACAACACAAGTCTTTCTTTCATGGTGTCCATAATATATAAAATTCTATAAAATGAACCAAAATGATCTCCAAGGTGATATCTGTCCACACACCTAAGTGACCTATATCGCTTCTGCCACGTTTGATCGTCGCATTGAAGTTCATTAAACGGACAATTTTTCCAAAAACTTCATCTGAATAGAATATTTGAAAATAATCCGAAGCTTTCCTGGAGCCATGTAACTCTCGAGTGTGCCCAACTCTGTCAGAAAACTGAAACAAATCTATTTGGTTTTCGGGCTTCGTCCAAAAACAACCATGTGGAGCGTACAATTCCTCTGGTTAAAAACCTTCAAAGTCATCTTCATCGTCATCACTGTCACCCACAAGTGCATTCAATTGTCTCTCCATACGTCTTCCCTCATTGTCAAACAAATTTATAAGGTCAAAATTATTTAAATCCTCCGAAAACTCTCCTCTAAAAAAATCCTTCAAACGCTGCCATTTTGGATACAAATATCAGTATTCGGAAAACACGTTAAAAGTTCCTACTTTGTTCGTTATTTTTAGTTGTATACAAGCTAAACTCACGAGATAATCCAAATATAACATCTACATTACCAGATGGAAGTTATTAGAGGTATTCCGAAAGATATTTAGTCGGGTACTATGATGTTAACAAAGAACACTGCCTCAGACCGAAAACTCGGTCCATAGTGTTGACAGACTACTTCCCCTGGACCGCATATGCGGTTTGCCGTGATGAAAGGGTTAAAAGACATTGTAGATGACTTTTGTTTGGGGTGAGGAAGCAATGTATCAGTTTGTTGGGGCCAATGGTCAATGTTACTGTGACAGAAAGAAGTGAAAAATGGTTTCTGCATAATAACATTGGTTCTTTCAGCACAAACCTAGATCAAACTTTGTAGCTGGCATGCATTTGGGTAAGAAAGAAGTCATATATTGATTTGGTGTAATTGGTAAAATGCTAGTTATTCTGACCAAAAGGAAAATGGTTTCTGCATAAAAATTTCCTTATTAACTTTAAAGTTTCTGGGCAACTTTCACACTGGTAAAATGAAGCCTATTGATTTGGAGTTGAATGGTCAGTGTGACTGAAGGAAACAGTCTATAACTATAGAACATGTACAATTGATCTAAGGGTAGTGAGTTCTTGCACTTGAGGTATAGAAGAGGATTATTAATTTGGGAGTCAAAGATCTTTATGTCTCAAAGAATAACTTGTTTTGCAAAACAATGTTTGTTCTAGAGTATGTTCCAAGATCAAACTATGTGAAAGGCTTGCATTTGTGTAATTGAAAAATAAACAACTTAGATTCTGGGAACTGAAGTTCAGAGGTTATGGCATGTCTAATAAGAAAGTGATGTTTTCTGCACATTAGCTCAAGATCACATACCTGGACTATTGGTTCAGGTCGTTGAGATGCATTGATCAGTAATCTGCCCATTGTCTACTAGTGCCTACTAAAAGGACTGTGGGTAGGTATTATAATATACAGTTTGTGGGACTTTTATTTGCCTATAATGTCAAACTGATAGCAAATATGGCCTCTTATATTAGGAAAAAAACAAACTTTAAGCAACATTTTGGTTTTTGAAAAACCATGTTTTATAACTCATCTAATTTGACCGAAAACAGCTGGAAATAAATGTTTTTAAAGTTTTTATAAATAATGTATATTTACTGTTAAAAATTGCAGCTGTTATTGAGAATAGAAAAACAGATTGATTTAATACACACCACTTGATAGAATTTGACATAAAGTATCTAGCAGTAAAGGGAGATATTATGTTTTTATAGATGATGCAGAGTTGTCATCAATTATGACCAGTTTGACTAAAAATAGAAACATTTGTATGTGACTTTTAGAATTGGACCATATTTAACATGAAATATCCAGCATGAAGGCCTTGAAATTGTTACAAGTGATGCTAATTCACCATTACTTTTGGCCACAGTTAAAAAACTAATGGTGAGTTAAATTAAGAATATTTCTAGGTCACAATATGGATCATTATGTGCTTTTTCTGTAAACATATTGGTATAGTCCATCCAAGCACTGTCAGTTAGATTCTTCTCATAGACTGGTTAGTCCACAGAAAGTTTTGTTTTGGCTCATAATGACATAAACTGCATTGTAACAGCACACATAGGTTTCAAAACTTTGTCAGTTCCTTTGTAAAGGTTTTGTAAATATATGGTAGCAACCACTGATCCTAATTTGTTTTCTTCAGTTGGTGGGGATATTTTTTCCTTTGGCAATATGATTTTCAATTCACTCAAGGTGGCAGGTCTGCAATTACTAATATGGCTTACTGTCTGCAGATTAAGAGAAATCTGATCCTGGATGCACATCAGTAATAAGGTGACTTTCTAGTACCTTGTTGAAATAAGGATTTTATTGATTATTTGAGAGAATGCTTTGTTAAATGCACCGAATTCCACTACTGAAGGTTGTACTTTATCAGTGGCTGTTCATATCATCAAACAAACTGATTGTCATGTAAAAGGTTACTTTGTTCTATCATTAACCACCACTGAGTGACATCTTTTTTTGAAGTTAGCTGCTACGCTTGTAATAAGAGTCATTCTGGAGTGTGTCAAGCTCAATGTTAGTTTTAGCACATATATTTTAAAACAAATGTGAAGTTCAGAATGAAAATTTTTGGTGTCTAGTTTTTATGTAAGTATTCAGTATTCTATATATTTGTACCATTTCTCTTTTCAGGTTTATGGAGCCAAGTGTTATTATTGTTTTAGGTGGAGTTCTTCCATTTGGATCCATCTTCATTGAAATGTAAGTAGTTATGAAGAGTTAAAACTACCAATTTGAGTACATGTGTTCATGATGTGATGAGACTGAAGCTAGTTTTTATACCTCACCAACAAAAGCTGTTGAAAATTGTGGGATATTATGGGGTGTTATTATCAATCCAGAGGAGGGGGGCCTTGAATTCATATGCATTGCATAAGGACATGAAAGCAAATGACCAGTAAATCAAATTGTGTTCTTTTTTGCTAATGAAAAGAGCCCCAAACTTTACTGTCTGATATTCCAGATTGTTTCATACACCATTTATTCAAAATTGTAGTGAAAATTATAAATTTCTTTGGTAATTCTGTGTATAGATGCCTACCCCTCCCCCCTCTCTCTCTCTCTCTCTCTCTCTCTCTCTCTCTCTCTCTCTCTCTCTCTCTCTCTCTCTCTCTCTTGCAATCCCTGGATTCAGTAAATTATATTTTCAGTTATTTGTTTAGCTGATAAAGACATCAGTAGTTTTTGATATTCTATTTTCATGTTTTCATAATGTAGAGGGTCTGAACACATTCATTTAGCCCACAGTTTTAATCCTTTTACTCTTTGTTCCCTTTTTCTCTTTTTTATTTCATGCAGTTTAATTTTGCTTTTGTCCCCATTTCTCATTTTTACTTCAAAATGAAACTTAGTTTTAGCTCTAGCATGGTTATCTGCAACAGATGTTTCATCAGCTGTTCACAATCTACTCTATCCCTTTCCCCATGTGAATTAAACCAACCGTTGGGATCTATTTAAAACTGTCCATGAAAATATTAAGTCTACAGAATTTAATTTTGGAAAACACTTGGTTTTGTTTACTCTCTGTAAATGTTTTCACAATTGTGGCTGTCAGTAGCAAAGGAACTGCCTAATACAATGAAACAATATAGTTCCACATCTCTGCATTTGTTAAGGACTTTTAATTGGGATTTTTCAATAAAGTCTTCTTTTAAAACTGTATGATTTCCTCATTGCTAAAAATAAGGTGAGGTTGATGAAATTTGGTTACATTGCACAGAAAACATGTTGATTTACTGATAATGGTGAGAAAGATTTCTTTGAACATTATTTGCCTTTGAAAAAGTATGTTTGTTAAAAGAAACATTGATGAGTAACATATTTTAAAGGAATACCATTTAAGTTTCAAAGCTACAGCAGTTTCTTGTTCACTGTACATCCCTTGCATATAGCCAGGCAGTACTAATGGCTTCATTATAGATATGTTTTAACATGTACATTTGTAGCATTCAGATATGATTCTAAGGATGTTTTACCAAAATGATCAGATGTACCAGTATTTGATGGATGTATCTTACAAACTGAATCCTTTCTTAATAAGAGATTAAAGATATGTGGTGAAAATCAAATAAAACAGTCACAAGTATAGGCTATACAGTATATAATGTACATAGTAAGAAAGCTACATCCTTCAAAGCATTTAATATCTTCATTTAATATCTTTCTTTAAAAGTAACATTAATTATTAAAATGTTCTTGTTATAAAAATAGACTTTTTTAAACTGAATCTACATTAATAGTTCTTATTCTTGGTATAGGCTTGACAAGCGAGTGGGTATTGTTATGCACATTGCTAAACCATTCAAAAATGTCATTTAAATATTGGCACATAGATGATTTCCTTTTTTCCATTTGCTCCATTTTCCCACTGCTGCTGAATAACCTCATTATCTGTTACGACTTTCGTTTTGTCAAATCTTTTCAACATAAATATTTTTATTCGAGTCTTTTCTACATTGTTCAGCAAGTCCCCACCCCACCCGATGTTGTCAGATAGAATAAATAACTTTTAAAAAAATGATTCGTCTCTCTTTTCCTGATGACATGTTAATGTTTGGTAATGATTTATTTGGATGTTGCTAACTGTATGCGATATAATTATGCAGACAAAACTTTTGTAAAGCGGACAATATGCCTTCTTAAAGGAAGCAATAAATGTTTTTTGACATGATTTTTCGGTCTTTGTCTGGTACCCTGATTTCTTCAAGGTTAACTTTTCTGTGTATGTGATAATGCATAGAATATTTTTTTTAGCCTATGTTGACTCTGTTATGATCTTGAAAAATTATGTTTGGGTTTAATCAACAAAGAAAAGAACTCTACAGATGCGTGCAGCCCAAAACTGTAACATTGTTGAGCCCATTTCCTGTAAACATCGGCTTTTATAGACAGTGATATAATATTAATCTTTGTGTTGCATGTACTTTAGTCAACACTTCTTTCAGTAATGGAAACTTGACATTGGGATGGTATCGATGGTAGAGATAATCTGATTACTTGACCTTACATCACAATATGAATTAATTATTGGTTCTGGACACATTTAAAATTGAAAGTTGCCACTTGTGAGGGGAACGTTTTCTATTTTTGTACTAATATGATGGTCACATTAGAGGTGCAGCCATTCTTGAGGGTTACTTTTGAACACAAACTCGATGGCGCCAAGAGATTCTGTCCATAAGAAGTGAGTGGGTGCTGGTCAGGGGCCATTCAAGAGGGGGACTACTGTAAATATAAGTTGGTTGTTCAGTAATCCTAATTAGTAGATGAGTGCAAAAGTTACTTTTTTAATTATTTGATGAAACAGCATCATTTTGGTTATTGTATACATACATGTACAGAAGTACATCATACCATAAGATTTTTAAAAAAATTATTGGAAGATGGACTTCTAAATCACTAGATTTATTTATCAACAAAAATTTTAAATGTTGTAAGGGAATTGAAAAGAAAACATTTTTATAGATAATATATATTCACTTTCCTTTCATGATAAAATGGCAACTTTTGAACATGAATCAAATTCTAATGAAGAATGTTGCAGTAATAATGAATGAATACCACTCAGTGTATTGTCAATTTAATGATAACGGTAGAGTTGTGTATTATTTTTTATTAAATATAAAATCCACAAACATTTTTAATTTACTTCAAAAGATAACTAATGATAATGTGATTATGAATTATCACACTTAACAGGCTAGATAGTTTTGCATTCCAGATTACCCTGGAATCACTTTGTATTGTCCTCTCTATATTGGCATTAGACGTGGCAGTGATGAAACAGCCAGTAAAGATCATCAGAAGTTCGTTTTTCTGTGACTGGGTTTAGAAGGCTGCTTTCCAGTTAAATTCACCACAAGGGGGAAATTTCTGTAATATGGGAGAAAGTACATGTTTCATCAGTTGAATATGTCTCAAAAAACTCCAACTTTAATAATGTAATAACAATTTAACAATTCTTAAACTTGAAATACTAACTCCAGTGTTCCTGGCAAAATCAGTTTTTGATTGCTCTCTCCTTTTTAGCTTATCTTTGCAAAACGTTGGCTGAATTTTTTGGTGAGGTCTTCCTGCATCTGATAGCTGTTTTGTAGCTCTTCTGGTCGTAGATAATAAGAGCATATGGAATGTCCATCATCCATTGTCTTTATGTACATTAGCACAACTTGGTTAATGTTACTTCTAAGAAATGACTAGTCTGTTAGTTATAGAGTTATAGACCAGAAGAGTTTGTGGGATGACATTTCATCAACTGTCTGAAATCCATGTGTCCATTAAAACAAGTTGTTACTTTTGCTTAGATACTGGTCATAAACATCTGTAAATTTTCATTCTCACTCCATAACTTTTGAAGAAATTCATGAAGTGAGATAAAATTTGGTAGCAGGCTTTACATTTAGTTATTTCATCTGTTTAATTTAGAACTTTGTTGTTGAATTGCAGCAGAGTTAATTTGTACGACCTAATTGATTGAACACAAATTTGGTGTGAGGCTTTATACAAAAAAAAACACCTTGGCATGTTTGTTGGGGGGGGGTGACAACATTTTACAGAGTTGTGGCCCAGTTTGTCCTTGAACTGCCTTTCATTTGTATTGTATTGGTTGGGCATCTTTTTCATATTGATACGTTTCTGATTTTGTTTACATTTAACTTGGATAACTCCAGTTAGTTTAAAAGCTTGATTTTGCATTGTTGTCAGATTTATCTATTACACTATTTTGTGGAGCAACTATGTCCACTTTTAACATTTTGAGTTTTCATTTTCAGTTGCTGGCAAAAGGGTAACATATTGTCTGAATTTGTTCTATCATGTCTTTTTGTAGGTACTTCATCTTTACATCATTCTGGGCATACAAGATCTACTACGTGTATGGCTTCATGCTCCTCGTCTTCTTGATTCTGACTGTTGTTACAGTCTGTGTCACCATTGTCTGTGCCTACTTCCTGCTGAATGCTGAAGACTACCGCTGGTAAGACCAGCATCAAAACAATTACATTTGATACTTTCATTTGATACTCAATTTTCTGCCTGTTAAATTTGCTGGCAACATTTGAAATTAAGCTATTGTCAATAGTAGACCTAAATTGCCTTCTCTTATTTAAGTAATTGCACAAAATCAGGTTTTGCATTTCTCCATCGAATACATTCCCCACTTAAATTATGATAGGAATATTTGGCCTGCAACCTAATAAATCCAGCCCTTCTAAAAGACAAAAAAGAAAATAGTCTTTTTCCATTTCAGTCGACAAAGAGCAATCACTCTTACCCATTACCTCCCCTTGGGACTGCAGTGTGTTGCTAGTGTTCAGCTTAACTACTGTACAGGATAACTTATAGTTTATCCTCCAACAGTACAATCCATTTTTATCTTCCAGTTGACTAGTCCAGTATTCCTTTTGGATTTTTTGTGTGGATTAGTCTTTCTTCAACAGGTTTCTAACATTCTTTCTTTCCAGTTTTGATTTTGTCACGTTTATGGACTTGGTCCTTATGCAAAGTTATAGCTGGAGTTAACTTTTTTCACTTGCTCTGTTATGTAGTGGAGTTTGTTTTGGCAAGTTTTGCTGCATTGCTTTGTTTTTCCTTTATGTACAGTAGAATGGTCAACTAAATACTTGAAATGCACAAGTTCAAAGCATAGTCTTAAAGCTTTGTTTGTGTTTTTCAAATCCTTTGTTAGTAACTGGGAATATATTTATCTTAGCAAGTCAGTAACTTGATGAATTACTAATTTATGCTTTGGTTTTTCTTTTATCATAACAGCAGAATGTCAGTTGAATCATATATATTCAGCTTTGGAGCATGGAAGTCTACAATAACTTGTTTTGTTTATACTAAGTCTGAGATGCAACATCAGTAATACGTGGTCAGAGGAAGTCTGGGCTACCATTTTAGCTAGTTAGTGACAAACTGGTTTGCAAATTGATGCGATTATCTAGTTAGTTACATGCTAATTTGCTAATCTTTGCTTTATTTTCTCTTGTGTTGTTTCAGTAGGAAAGTTTACTAAATGTATGAAATGCTCATTCAAAGCAATAATCCATTCTGCATTGAATGGAAGGAAAGATGGAAAAAGTCAAGGAAGACAACCAATGGCTCATTGATGGCAGTACCAATTGATGGTGAAGTATTCTCCAATTTTATTCAGCAATGTGGCTATTAAGTTCCTCTGCATATCTGAGCGTGGTTTTCGGGCCTGCAATTCAGGGCGCATACAGTTTATATCAAATCATTCGGATTCGCATTCTTATTCCACTACACAGTTACTGGCCTTCCAGCCAGTCATCACCAACCATCCAGTATGTGAGACCTTTTGAGAAGATGGCTAAGCCAGCAAGTTAATTGCTTGCATTTCCAACTCTGGGGAGTGTTCCCCTGATTTTAGGCAGCCCGGTAAATCTCGCCACATGTCCATGCATGGTATCTAGGGCTACAAGTCGTGACAAGAGTTTGGACCAAATCAACTTGATATAGTGCATAATAAAACTGTTTCTATTCATCCAGCTGTCTCTTGCTCTCCGACCATAACTAAAGCAGTCCAGTAATTTACAGGGTTCTTGGTGACATATCTGTCCATCTAACCTTGCCCTAGGTGACATGCCTTTTCACCATGCAAACCAGACGGCAGTGCCAGACATCTTTATATTCACGGCTTGTCCACAGGTCTTCATACCACCTGGTGTGTCTTCTCCAGATTGGGTCTTGATGCACAGTGAGTGATGGAACTCAAAATTCACAATCCTTCATGTTGTGCTAAGATCCAAATATAGATTGGAAAGAAGATTAGCTTAAGAAATTTTATATGCTGTTGGTTACTTAAGAATGCTCTCCATCCCTACCACTATTCTCGAGAATCATTAGGTCTCAGCGAGAAGGAAGAGAGGAAGTTTGGAGATAGGCAGATTAGAAATCACCCCTCCACTTTGCCGATCAGTCCCCACCAGTGTGAAGGGATGTTATACGGTTGTAGGATGGGATCTTCTCAGTCACATTTGCACCAATATCACTTTAGGAAGTAATTGTACAGAAGTGGTAAGAAAACAAATTTTGAGCTCACAGGATCTCTCTGTTCACTCAGTACATGGTGGGTGTTGATTCAGGTCATACATAGGTGCTTTGGTTTACATTCATCAATAATATCCTACCCTCTCCTCTCTCCTCTTCACAGATGCACCATCAATCAAGAGAAGGATGCCTTTCTACTTAAAGAGATAGGATCCCTAATAAAAAATAAAAGGAAGTGGAGCTTTTGCAAATCCCTTGGGATTTATTCCAGGATGTTTTCTGTTTTGGAAAGCAAACAGCAAGTTGAAACCCATCATCAACTGGAGTTGCCTCAACCAACTCAAGATGGAGATGGTGAGTTCAGTCGGCCTCTCTGTTTGATGGGACAAGTATGCCATCATTTGTGATCTGACCATCAAATATTTTCACAGCCCAATCCACCTTGAGTCATGAACATTTTTTGTTTTGCTTGCCATGACAGTTTATCAGCTCAAGTTCTCCCATAGGACTCAACATGAGCCCTTGGACTTTTCCTGAGATTATGGATTACGTTGTAACCCTGTTACATTTGACTTAATGTCCAAAAACAGTAGTGTACCTAGACAACATTGTCTAGAAACATGTAAGTTCTATTCTGTCCTCAACGCAGGAACAATCTTCTCTCCCATTTAGATCAACCAGGCTATCAAGTGAACTGGGAAAACTCTGACCTACATCCATCCCAGAATTTTATCCATCTGGACATGGGAATTTTAACCAACTGGGACCTGGTTCAACTTCCTCATGTGTGTGTGATCAGAATTGTTAAGCTCATTGGGTCTGTTTCTAACAGTTCTTAGATTTCAGCGAGAGAATTTTTGCAACTCGTGGCCTTGGACTTGATCTCTCTTGGCGTGCATATTTTATACTGACATTGCGCACAATGGCACCCCTTTTCAAGTTCCTTAGATCAAACAGGCATGATTAATTCCTAGATTTGATCATTCCTGCGTCAGTTGTACAACCCAGGTTGTCTGACCATGGTAATCCCGCTAGAGAAGCCTGAAGCGGAAATAACATCCAATACCAATGCCAGTACATGTGGTTGTGGTGCCCACCTGTTCCCAACCTAAACTACTGTCAGTGACACGGTAAACAAGAAGGATGGTCTCAACACATCAACATCCTATAAATGAAGGCTTCACTTCTGAAAAGATCGACTCTGAGGCAAAAACTGTCTTCATTAAGTCTGACAACTCTTGTAACCTATCTCCTACAACAAGGAGGCACCAGATCACCAGACCTGTGTGCTCTGATTTGGGAGTTTCTATGTTGATGTGACAATCTCCATATCAACATACAAGTCAGACACAGTCCCTGCAAACTCAATGTCATGGTTGAAACTCTCTGCAGAAGAGGTTATGTCCCTTCAGATGTAATGGTCTCTCCATCAATCGGTTTTCACTTAGACTTGCTCATATTGGGTTCGCCCTATGATCAAACCTCATTGCAATGAGGTAGAATCACAAGATACCCACCTTCATCTCTCCAGTTCATGCCTAAAAACTTGGGACATGGATGCAATGTGAATCATTTTGTAGGTGTTCAGGGCATTTACCTCTCTCACACATTGTTATCTCTCCAACTGGGAGTGAAATGTCCTTCCCATTTATAGTGCCATGGATGCCTAGGCCTTGGCATTGTAGTGGTGCTGATGTTGAGAGTCATGGGTCCACATCACCTGCTTGTTTAGAGACGGAGCTGAAGTAGAGATTCAGGCATTCTTTCCCCAAATGCCTTGAGGAAAGTCAAGAAATATTCTTCTTGTCCTGCCAGGTCTAGTGCTAGTGGCTGTCCCAAATGAGGAGTTAGAAAGTTCCATGTCAAGAGGACAAGTATATCCTGTTGGTGAGTTCATCAAAGGACAAATTGAGACTGTGCATTCTCCTTTCAAGTCTCCAACCTTGTCCCATCCATCAACTTGCAGCAGAGGATGAAGAGTCTGGTCTTTCAGTAAGGTGATAAATGGTAAACAAAATTTACTGCTGCTTTACACTGGATCTGTCCTAAGTTGAAACTTTCCAAGAAGCGTATGCATCCAGACCACCCTTTGTTGCCTTCACTTAAGCTCTTTAAGGGATGAATCCCAGTCCAGTAATCAGTGCCAATGTAAGCTTTCTTATCGCCTTTAGTTTGGTGCAATCACTGGGAAAGCCTAGGGAAAAGTTTGCAGACCCCTCTCCATTTCCTGAAGGGATATGGACAGCCCAAGTAGTTACTAACTCCTTCTGTGCAACCCTGCTATTAGAAAGGAACAGTAAAAAGAGAGTGAAGAGACATCTTCCAGAAAGGGTGGGAAGTTGCCTGATTATCTATCCACTTTAAAGAAATTTCTTCAGGAAGAATCATTCAGGATGGACACTTTAGCTTAAGTCTGGAATGTCATAAAAACAGGCAACATAAGTTGTCATTTACCTTTAAGATGTGTACTTTTACGTCCAAGTTGTTCCTCACAAAAATACTGTGCTGACGAAATAAGGTGCCATGTGTGATAGTCTTCTGACAGTATGTCATTGGTAATATACCTCAAGCAACAAGGAGGCATATATGTATCTTCTTTGCCTAAGTATATTTGGAACCTTCTTTGTTGGGCAGGGTTAACCTCCAGGTTAATGATATTGCTTGGAAAAAGAATATTCTGGCAGGCATTCTGTCCAGAATAGGCAAGATTTTTCTCACAGAATCCATAGCAGAGTCTCTGTTCAGAGTGCAAGAGGGAAACTTTTGGTGGACTGTTTTGCAAGTCTGAACAACAAACTGCCATGTGCACCCTTCCTCAATTCCCAGATGAGAGAACCTGGGTAGGTAACATCTTTAATCTGAGGGGCAATTAGATGTTCTAATTTGCTTTTTACAATCCAGAAAAGTTAATTTCTCTTTGACCCACTTATAAGCAGGTGTATATAAAGTTAGCTCTGCCTATAGGGTTGACTTATTGTCCACAAGTCAAAGTTGCACTTTGCAAAAAATGAAAAAGCCAAATTGGATAGATAGATAGGAAGAACAAAAAAGACTAAACCACTGTAATCTAAAGTTATATTATTATTGAGTGAAATAATTCAAAACTAAATTGATAACTTCAGTTTTGTCTGTCTTCCATGGAAATCAAAATTCATGTGTGTGATAAATCCATGGAGTCAGTTTTAGATCAGGTCACATACCGGTATAAAAATAGCCCAGTATTATCCAATTCACAGTATCCTGTTTGTTAATTCTGCTGTTCTTTCAAATAAACAGTGGAAGTCCACACTTCTGTGAGTCACAGTATCTTATAAATATCAACATTTGATGTCATCTTGTACAAAGCCCAAGAACATATCTATATTTTCTGAGTGACCCAATAAAGTTCTGAACATGTGTCATTTGAGTGGATAGATCACAAGGAGTTCAAATAACCACCCTCTATTTTATTGGCACTGATCAAGTACCAGATGTGCAACAAGATCAAAGTAATGTCAGATGGAATAACAAAGAGGGTGTTAAGGGATCAAGGTCAAACACAAGAGTTATAGGACTCTATTTGGCACTGAACAAATATCACATGTAATTTGCAGCTTGATCAAAAGAATTGTCAATTTGAAAACAAAAGTCAGTGCTGCACCTACAAACCTAGGGCTAATTGGCCAAATGTGCTTGCAAATAACTTGGGAATTAGATCTGGCTAATGAAAAAAGAAAATACGAATAAAATCTATATATTGTTTTTGCAACAGACAGTGTCTGCACAGCAAAATACAATATAATACAAATACAGGTTGTTCAGTCCTGCAAAGACATAACCACCCGTGGTAAACAAAATTAATGGACACTCCAGGGAGCAGCCTGCAGTATTTAATTTACTAGTAGTAATTTCAAACTGTTGCAAAACAAAAAACTGGATAAAATTATTATGTAATGAATAATGTCATGAACTGGAAAAACACAGTGTATATATATATATATATATATATATAGAGTAGACATCTAGAACTTTGCAACAGTACCCCAAGATTTCTTCTTTTTTTTAAGTATGCTTTTAAGATGACCCCTACACTGAACATTCAGATTTTCAGCAGAAACAACTTGTATGCAAATGTATACAGTCATTTTCTTGAAGGTGCTGAATACAGATTTTTATCAATTCATTAGACTTTTTATCCCTATCAGTAAGCTACATGAGAATGCTATACTGCATTCAAACATCAATATTATAAGTGAGACCAACACGTCTAAATCCTATGTGATGAATCCTTTGATTTTGATATTTTGATGAAATGGTGACAGATAAGCAGTAGGATTTATGATCACTCTGAACATAATATGGTCTTAATAAACCTGAAGATGTGCATGAAAAATTGCGATGTACCAGTCAATTTATGCAAAGTACTGTTGGTATTGGAGTGGGAATGTAGGCTAATTGGTGGTTCAATGACACTAGAAATAAATTGCATGTTTATTTTGCAAGTGTTAAAGCTTTTAGATGTTTTACCTTTACCTTTTTTATATACCTTTTAATGAATTTTTCATTGTTAATGTTTGTTTTTTTTTTGTTTATACTTCATGTTTACATTTATTTTAAATAGTTTATATCCAAATGTTGCGGTTGTGCTGTTCTCCATTTTTACTATTTTCATACTTGACTTCATGTTAGCACTATTTAGTCACCATGGTATTGAGGTTCTTTTAAACACTGCTGCATACATATGCAATCAAAACTAAATGTTCTAAAAAATGATCATATTGATATCACAAACAGTGGAGGTGACTAAATTCCAGATTATGCCTGGGAAATTACTTATAGCTATTTGTCACATTAAATAGGTCCAAACTTGTGACACCATGGAAATTTGATTAATGATGGTTTGTTGTCTGGGATATTATTTGGAGATTAAACAATGAACCTATATGAGCAGTAAAAATAGAGCAGGTACATAAATAATATGGTTATTGCCATGTAGATTGAGTTTGTTACACATAGTATTCATCTAGCAATGTGTTAATATTTTTCATGTGCAAGGAAATACTTAGAAATATGCCATGAGTAACAGTAAAAAATAATGTTTGTACTGCACTTGGCTGAGCTCAATTTTTTTCCTGTAGGCAGTGGACAAGTTTCCTGGCAGCAGCATCCACATCCTGCTATGTGTACCTTTACTCTTTCTACTATTTTTTCTTCAAAACAAAGTAAGTATATTGTTGCCATCAAGACTTAAAATAATTATGGAAATTATAGTTTGTAGGGTTTCCATGCTACTGGGAAATCGGGGGAAAAAGTTTGGAGAAATGAAATTTTTTTCAGACCATGAAAAGTCCTTAAATGTTTAAAATGTTTATGAAAGTCTGGGAAAACACATGAATTTTCTGACAGCAATTGAGGCCTGAAACAGTAATTGAGTCGTAACTGAACTGATCCCGAGTTAAATTTATTGAGTTCTGACCAAAATATTAAGAGGTTGCAGAATATATCTTTTGCTGTACATGTGTAGAGTCAATCCGAATAATGAGCACATTAGATTTGTCTAGCAGATTTTTTCCACAAACTGCTTGATATCTGTTTCTTTACATGGAAGGTATGAAAACTAGTCTAGCATCACAAGAGGCACTTGGTGGCAAAAGTTATATTTTATGTTAAAATTCTTTGCAAAATTGAGTCATGCCTGCCTGAAATTGATATGAAAATTTATTTATTTTCTCAGAAATAGAGTGAGGTAGTATGATTATGATTTTTAACATAGCTTTAACAATTTTTGTCATATTGTTATGATGTCTGCAGTGTGGCGGTTTATAATGATTTTTAGCACTGGGGGGCATCATGCCGCAGACGTGTAGCGTGATGTCCCACCCAGTCTCATTATCCTGACACCAAGCTGATCAGATCTAACACTAACCTCTTAATTCTGAGCATTTAGCGGGGCAGCTGTTAGTACCATTTTTATAAGTCTTTTGTATGACTTGACTGACTCGTAATTAGAGAGTATTAAAATCATTATCTGCTGAAAGACCAGACAAAACTACGTGTTTCATCAAATTTGACCTGGTACCCTTGCATTGCTAATTGCAAAAGTACACAAATCTCACAACCCACATTTTAATGTTATAGAAAAATAAATTATAAAAACATTAAATAAAAGTTGTATACTGGTTGTAATAAAAACACCAAAATGAAAGAACACAACATTCATTGCATTTATTCTGTGAACAACTACCAGGGTTTTGTTGTATCGCATGATTGATGAAAGTGATCGGTGATCACGTGGTTGGTTGATGAATCTTACTGGCCAGATTGCTGAGACAGACAGGTTTCTTGTTGTTCTCGAAATAAATATGTTGTGAATTATATATTCTTTCTGGATTTTACAAAAGGTATCTGATTTTCATTTAATATAATTTAATTTTTGTACAACAGCATTAAAATGGAGTGTGTTGTTGATCTCACGTGATTATTGGACTCAAATGTAGTTGTTTGAGATTCATAAAGTCATGTGACTAGTAATGCAAATGGCGAGCTCAGTGTCAGGTTTCAACTATGCTGTAGTTGAATGTGGTCTGTCAGCATATTAATAATAATAATGAGGATTTTATATAGCGTCTAATCTTTAGAAGCTCTGAGTGCTTTACAACATTTGAAAACGCTTAAAAAGAATAAAAAAACACATAAGAAAATGATTACAAAAATAAAAACAACAAAATTAAAAATAGAAAAAACATGCTGTAAATTTTTAAGGTAAGGATACTTTAAAAGGATATATTATTAGATCATTATAACTGTTCTTGCATTTGAAATAGATGGGTTTTAAAAGGCGCTTTTGAATAAGATCACTGTCTTTGCATCTTAGTGGAGTGGGCAATTCGTTTCATGTTGCTGGGCCCTGGTATGCAAAAGAATGTCCATATGATTTCAATTTCATAGTGGGAATATTGAAAATGCGAGTGTCAGAAGAGGAGCATAAGCATCTTGCAGGTGTATACACATGGGTGATGTCAAATAGGTATGTTGGATTGGAGCTGTCAGTGAAATGTAGCAGAGAACAAATTTGGTGTTTAATTCTGGATTGTATGGATAGCCAGTGCAGTGGAGAAGTATGATCCGAGCTGCAGTGTTTTGAAGTAGATATTGAGATAAACCAGACAGAATTGAATTACAATAGTCCAGTCTTGAAAGTACAAAGGAACACACAACATGAATAATTAAAAATTAAAGACAAAAATAATATAGGACTTTCTATTTCTGAGAAAATAAATCACTTTCCTATTGACTTTATGCAGGTATGATGTTTAAATGTGCTAGGCACACTCGTAAGCAGTAGTGGAAAATTTTAAAAAAATTTATATGCAATTGCTCAGACCCCACACCCCAACCAAAATGTCCAAATATGAAAAACGGGGTGGAATATTCAAAGAAAACCCAGATTACAAAATTGGACTGATATTTTATTTATTGCCCAAAAATGTTGAATCTCCAAGCTGAACTTTGGTGCAAAATTATTGCACAGTAAGATGTTGCTTGAAACATTGGTTTTAGATCTTGAATAGGACACAGGAGAAATTGTCCCTTGTTTTTATGTTTTAAAAAAACTATACGAGCCCCTGTGTCAATACAGGTTAGGGGACTGGTTTATCAAATCACGAGAAGATAATTTTACGTAAAATTCAGTTTTTGTTTATACAGAAATGTATAATTTTTAAAGGTCTTTTGTCAAAATTTAAATCAACCCTTTTGTAAAAAAATTTTAAATGATAGATTTTTGATCAGATTGACTCAAGGAATGTAGGTCCTTTGAAAAATCCTGCTTAGGATTTTATTGGCACATAAATTTAGGGCTAAACTTTTTTTGTTACAAGATAAGAATTTAATGCACTGCTTTTGCAGGTTGGGGGGGTGTTTTGCATACTGTGATATGAAATGCTTAGTTCATATAATAAGCATAGATATTGCTATATAGTTATTTAGAATTAAAGGCTTGAAAGGAAACAAAACTAATTTATGTTCATTATGTTGTTTCCACATAGCAAAATAATGCAGATCAGCAAAGCAAAGTCAAAAACTATTCTGTCCATTTGAAATGACTTTACATGCCAAATTATAGGAATATTATCAAGCTTGTTTCTTGTGATACATTTTTGGTTTTGTACATTTAGAAAATGAATATTTTGTGATCTAAAATGTATTTTAATTCCATTCACATTATAGTCATTTGTGAATCTTGAAAAAATTAATTTCATCCTGGAAATTTATCTTTAGAAAAGCGTGGGAACCATGAGTTTGGGTTACTGTCAAGATGTAAGGTTATCACAGTACCACTATTGCTTCCATTTAGCAAGAAAACTCTTGAACATGCCTTACCCAAAACTAATTTGAGAGGTTCTTAGAATCCTTTTGATGGCATGATCTGCTACATTTGCTATCATGTGATTTTGCATCAGATTACATGATGTGTTGACACTTTGAGGACTGTATCATTGAGGATCATTTTTGGAAATGTTTTTTTTTTTAAAATGTAGGGGTGGGTGGTGGTGGAGAGGTCCATGAACAGTGCATTCCTGAGATTACTAACCTGATTGGACTAGATTTGTTATAGTTTCTGTATTAATTGAAATTTATGCAATGAAATGCAGTAAATTGTCTTCATAATCATACTTGTGTTGTTGCCTTCAGTTTTGTTGATCCCTAAGTAGGTATTGAAAAAAAAAACGTTAAATGTTACAGTTGGGTTAAGATGTACATGTGTCAACCAGAACATCACACTACAGAGTAGGGGTTATAAAATAATATTGGGAGAATGTTTTCATTATTAAATATCTTTTCAGAAAATAGCATTGGATTGAAGTGTTTGGTAGAAATATAATTTTTTCCTAATGAACAGTAATGAAAGAATGTATAATTTACAACTTGTAGTATTAAGGACTTGTATGTATTTGACTGGATTTTTTATTTTCTTTCAGAATGTATGGATTTTTTCAAACCACTTTTTATTTTGGCTATATGGCGCTGTTTAGTTTAGCATTGGGTATAATGTGTGGTAAGTAGAATTTGGCAGAGTATTTTACTATAGCATTGTCAGGAAAAAACATGTCTTCCTAGAAATGGGACTGAAATAGAACTGGGTTTTAGTTCATCTAGTTTTAAGACCTTGTCTCTTATAGTATATGTCTATTACATGTCATCTCTTGATGAATAATTGCTTGCTCCCACAGTGAGTGCGGTATTATTGATCCAGTTTTTATCAGATTTTGGAAAATGGGCTTGTGTCATCAATATCTTTGACAACTATGATAATCCTTTATATTGATAAGGTATCTCGAAGTCGTTTGAGCTAAATTTGGTCAAACATGGGGTATGGGATTGTTACATTAAGAGCTCAGATATTTTTGATAATGAGTGAGATTTACCATTCTAAAAGCTGTAATTCTTGTCTTGCTTAGATCATTCTTGGAATATATTTTTGAGATCATGGATGAGTTGAAGATTGGGCAAGATCTTTGAATTTGCATTTGACTGACTGAACTTGTTCCCACAATAGAAGCCATTTTTATTACTACTTGTGAATGACCAGAAGAGCTTATTGGCAGTGATTCTTGACCTTTTTAAGTGTCAACCCAGATTAGGTTTGTGGTGTTAGTCTTTGAACGCATCGAATACTAAAAACCCAATTGGATAGGAAATTTCAAATTCTGATGTTTGATCTCGTCAACCCACTAGAAAAAGCATGACGATCCATGGGTTAAGAACCATTGGTTTATGGGATGGCAAGTTGTCTATGTCCATTAGTACAAGTTTGTTGTCACTTATAATTAATTTCCAAAATCATATAATAAGCTGGTATCAGTAATATTTCAGCTGGCTTCCATATGAGCTGACCATTGAGCTAATCACGGGCTGGGTTTGTTACTACAGTTTTGATTAAAAATGAAAAGTAAGATTGTATCATCCAGATGTCCTTAAACTTTTATTATGAGCAAGATTTACACATATTAATGAGGTGATCTTATATTTTATTGAATATCTTGCCACTTAAGAATCTTTATTTCTGACTAGATTTTAAGTTTATTTTAAGTGAGACTTGCACAAAAATAAATGTGGTCTTGTATAGCCTATCATATTATTTTAAATTTTAAATTAAATTATTTTAAGTGAGACTTGCACAAAAATAAATGTGGTCTTGTATAGCCTATCATATCAATAATGTCCCACAAAACAAAACCATACATCTCTGTTTCATTGAATTGAACTGACATGATGTTTCCATTTTTCAGGTACATTTGGATACGTTGGAACAAGCTCATTTGTACGAAAGATATACTCAACAGTGAAAATCGACTAGGTGTGAGGTGGAACGGTTGTGGAAGACTTGTGAGCAGATTGTCTTGTCATGAAGAGAGTGATTCTGTTCACACAAAATCTCATGATTACCTTTACAGCACAGCTGACTTTATTTTAAATATTTGAATCTTGTGTCTTTGGACAGAAGACAGATGTGATATGCTGGTTTGATAATAATGTAGACTGAATTAATCTCAGCAAGATGACAAATGCTGTATACGACAGTTGTTGTTGCTAGACTTGTATGGACTATTCTAGTTTATTTTCCAACTTGTGATGTTCAAGGAACTTAGAGGACATTCCCAACTTTAACAGTAGATAAACCATTTGACTTGCTGTATTAAATAAATGTGTGAAGGCTCAGTGCAGTGCACTTGGATATGGTTCTGGTTCCTGTTGCATATGCAAATCATTTTCACCTTAAAAATATGTTGCATAGTTGTAAAAAATAAATGAACTTGGTGTTTTTGGAAGCTGAGAAGATAATGTAAGGATTATTGGTTTATTCAAATTTGAAAGGCATTTATGACTTGTTTAGCCTAGAAGCTGCTATTTTTATTATAATATACATACATCATGTGTTGATTCCATCCCATAAATTATTTTATTGACCATATTTTGGTGTGTGTAATGTGCTTCAGTGTGCAGCATACCCACCTCACCAATTTTCAACCCACTGCAAAGTGAAAAATGTGGTTTTGACATAACATGGATGTGATATTCATGTGAAAATTGTGACAATTGTGCTGTTTTGTAGGAAAGGACATTCTGCCATTTTTGATAGTGCACTGAGCATGATTTTTTACACAATATTTTATTGGTTTACAATAAAACAGTTCTTGACTGTTTTTTTTTTGTCCTTTTCTGTCCATGCTTAATCATTGTATGTGGCTTTGATGGTGAGCTTGTGTGCATGTTGGAGTTTACTGGTTTTTGATGTGGATCATGTTGATGTCTGAATAAAAAAACCTGTTCAATATTAAGATTGAAGATGAGATGCTAAAATGACAAAAGTTCCAATATTTATGCTTATTTTGACTTGTATGACAACTATCAAATATAACTCTGTTTACCTACACGACGTACAGATTATCTTTAAAAACATGATCCTGAGTTAAGCACTGATTTCTGTATAGTCCCAGAGAAGCAGCATACACTGTTTAATCTGATTAGAAATAATACAAAAAACTAAGTTTATTTTCCAAAAAAAAGTGAATAAATTATATTCTGCATTATGGAAGTGTACATAATAAAGTAGATGAACAAGTTACCATTTTCTTGTGTGCATTTCTAGTTAAGACAGAAAAAAAATATACAAAATAAAATTAAATGAGCTTGTCAACATAAACAAAGAACAGGACTATTGAGATTTGTAAGCATTAATTTTATCTTAAAAAAGGCCACTAATAGTGTAATTAAAAGGCAGTGATCTCAGCATTTCACTTGGAAATAGATGTTTTAAGGCAGCTTTAATGCTGCAATCTTTTTGTCAGATCAGTCTAAGAAAGAAAGATGTTTTTTTAATACCATGAAATGTGCATCCCCTCCTGAAAAGATGACAAAATATGTTTAAAAAGTGCACATTATACATGCCAAAATATGGAATCTTTCTATATGTCATGATGTAGATAATTTAGTGGTTGGCATAGTTGTTCATGGTCCTGTCTGCAAAGCCAGCATGTTCAAAGCTATGAAGACTTGCATGTGTTGGTTCAAGTTTTCTGGGGGTTCTCAATTTTTTCTGCTATTGTTGATTATAATTATAGCTGTGGAGGGAAAATATATAAAGGTTTTCAAAATTTGTCAATTAAGATTTAGATAATTAAAATTTATATTAAAATTTATCAACCTTCATTATTTTTTTGTCATTCCTCTCATCTTTTCTCCCATGACAGCGATATTATGTGGAATAAAATCATGGCTTTAGTTACAGAAGATTATTTTTTATTTTACCTGGCCATTAGGCCAAGTGAGCTTAATGGTATAGCTTTGGTGTGTTGTCCAATTGCTAGTTGCATTTCAAAAACTGATAAGCAAAATTTGACAGAATTTTTCAGAAAGCATACTTTCACATTATTTCAAATGATGATCATGGAAAAATTTACTATTGGTACTAATGAGAAAAGCTTTTAATGACTTGTCTTCTATCACTGCTCAACAGAATTAAACCAATTTTGACAGCATATAGCAGAAAGCTCTTTAAAACCTTAAATATTTGTCAAGAACTGCTCAAAAGAATTTGACCATAGCATCCTGTCATAGCAGACTTGAACATTTTTACCAATGATTTGATCCATCATCAAATATGGCTGCCATTAATAAATAGAGAAGGACCTGGTGCCAACCCAGTTCACATTTTCATATTTGTAGCAATTTTGTTTTCACTAGCTTAAAGGTCAATTACCCATGTGAGTGGTATCTGACCTACATTGGCCTCACATTCTTTAGTTGTATACACTATATTACATTAAGAGATATTTCCTGCTTATGAGTTGCACCAATATTTTGGTTATGTTTTAAGGTTTTATTAAGAGATCTGGCATTTTTCTCAATTACAGATGCAGGTTATCATTATTATCAGATCCCCAAACAGTTTTCAGATTTTGTTAGATTCACTGTAGCCTAATGCCTGTCTACATTGCAGACCAGGACCAAACTGTGAGTGATTTAAACATGGGGTGAAGAAGAAGCATATCAATTTATTGTGGGAATCAAAAAATTCAAAGGCCAGCGTCACTGACTGAAAGAAGAACAGTTTATTCTGCACCAAAATTTCAGTTGTCTAGATTGATTATTAAACATTTAACAGGCATATCATGTTCTGTTCAAGGTATTATTTTCTTCATTTCAGTAGGTTAGGCAGAGGACATATTTATGGAAATCTTTCAGTAATAGCTACCCATGGAAAAAATTCAAATTGGCATTTATACACAGGTGACCTCTAAAATGTTCTTTGAGAATTATTGTTTGGTACATACCTTAACAAGACCATGGCCATTCATCTGTGGTGAGTTGGACACTGAATGTTTATCAACAATTGTTTGTTTCTACTCAGGAGTTCATGTTTCTAATCCGATTTCAATCAAACTTGAAATATGGGTTTATATCATTCAAACATAAGTCAAGCTTAATAGATGATTTTTGGATTGAGGTAATTTGAATTTTGGTTTCAGACTGCAGTCATGTTTTTTATTCTCTGTCTCCAGTTCTAATTGGAAGGGAGAAGGATCACCTTGGACTGGAAACATGCCAGGAAATGATGCAACATGTAATACTACAGATTGGTATTACATAATTAAACTTGGTTTTACCCACCCTAGCCCTTCACACCACAAAAAGACAATACTACATTAAAAAATGAAAACACAAATTTCTGGATTTTATTGACTTGTAAATTCTCTGCTTTGATATTGTCAGAGATAAAAGTGTGTATATTAATCTTCTACTTCTGTTATGCTTGTCACAGTAGGTAAATGGGTAGGTAGGTGGTTTTACAGAATGGTAGCACAAATCTGGCTGTATAATCAAATTTGGCTAAAGTTGTCAAGATCTTGGATGATTTATAATAGT
The DNA here is from genome assembly GCA_016746295.1 of Potamilus streckersoni. Classification (NCBI taxonomy): domain Eukaryota; kingdom Metazoa; phylum Mollusca; class Bivalvia; order Unionida; family Unionidae; genus Potamilus; species Potamilus streckersoni. The sequence goes on from JAEAOA010001694.1 coordinate 6,096,936, forward strand.
ATATGTGAAAACTATACATATTTATGGGGTAGTCCAGCATTTTTTTTTTACCACATTAGAGACTTTAATAAGATGTTTGGTTAGTTGGATCACTAATTTAGAGACCAAATTCTGATGAAATTATGTTCCACAATAAGCTTATTATCATAGTCAAAGACCAGTTCTAAAACATTAGATCAGCGTATAATAATAATGAGATCTATTGCATACGATTGGCTGAGCTTGTTAACTCGAGAGATGCAAAGATATTTTTCATCCCATTTCATTATAGTTTAGTAAATGCTTTTTTAAAAACAATGTTTTCTTAAATACTTTGCAAGTACATCAAGTGAAATGGTTGACTCTTAGGTTATGCATAGGTGAGCAGTTTCGCTTATTTTGGGCTTCTTTATTTATATGGTTACATTTATAATGAGTATATTATACATTATATGCCATTAGTCACAGGGCATTTTAAATTTATATTTGGTATATTTAGCTTTAATAAAATATATAAAAAAATTTTAAAAAAGAAAATCTAGCCCTATATGATTTCTTACCTGGACCACATCCAAATTTAAATCACCATCATTACTCCTTCAAGTTTTTGAATGCCAACTCCAACATTTGCTGCTTATAAAAACTATTCTTTATGTACTTATGTATTTTCAGTAGATTTTTTTGTTCAGACTTCTAGTATGGCCACTATTTAGCCATTTTGAAAATCTTGTGATTGCAATTTATTTTGAATGGATAGTTGTAACAACATAGGTTTTCAGCCAGACTTTGCGATTTATAAGTAGTTCAATCTAAATCAAAATAGAGCAGTCATTCCTCAATGTGGCCACCAAGGAAGCCATCCTGAAAATCATGTTGTTGCTCTTCCAGAATAGATGGTCATGTAGATCTGAGTTTTTGTAATGTACTTTTACTACCCTTTTACTTTCTTCAAGAAATGATCAAAAAGAATCCCAGTAATTGGATTGACTTGCATTAAAGAACGGTTTTAATCTCTTTCTGGCAATCAGTTACAGATGTACAAAGTTGAGTTTTGAAATTTATCTAAAATTATATCCATCACACCAGAAATCATTTCAGCTGCTTTTAGAATTGAGGATTGGAGAGTTTTCTTCTAATTTCTGCACCGTTTAGAAAATGGGAATGAGAAGAGGAGCCAGATTAACATGCAAACACTATATTGTGTTTTCTTAAATCTCTCTGAAAACACATTGATTATTGGTAGCATCTAGAGTAATGCATTTTTGCTAACTGCCAGTGAAGGGCAAGTTTCACTGGTGTTCATGATTTCTTGCTGAAGCTGAACCACTAATATAAGCTGTTGTATTTGTTAGATGAAGCATAAACTAATCTTATGGAGATTGTATGACTTTTGCACACTTAAATTGGCATGCCAGTATAATAGGTTGGTAATAGTTAATTCTGTCTACCAATTAGTTTAATCATGGAGTGCAGAGTATACAAATCATGGTTTTTAGGCATGGTCACCTTGAGAAAAAAGTAGATATTTAGTTCAATCACTAAGATAGAGGAAGCCACCTGGCTGTCTTTTTTCTGCTTATATCCCCCTTCTATTATTATTATTATTATTATTATTATTATTATTATTATTATTATTATTATTAAGATCTTATCCATCATACTTTAAAACCTTTTCACATATTTAACATTGAGGTGAAATTATCTAATTGAGGTGAAATTATCTAATGTTGGTTGTTTTTCAAATGGTATTTTCAAATGGTTCTGCAGTTCACAAGAAATAGGAGTGGAGTACATTCCCAAGGACACAACCATGGTGGCCAACCCAAGTGGTCTGCGCAGATGGTCAACCCACAATCCTTAGATTTGGAGTATACACTTTACTAAGTTGCTGTAAGTTGCTGTGACTCCCATGTTAGTAGTTGTAAATGTCAATTTATATGAAAATTATAGTCCCAATATTTTAGAGTAGTTCTTTGCCATAAAATCGGTCCTGGTTCAATCAAATGACTGGTGTTGAAAGAGTGTAATTATGTCACCACAACATCAGTCGAGGGAGTATATAGTTTGCCATTGCTGGCTGTCATGTATAGTTACATCCATTGTGACTGCATGGATTGAACTCCGATTTGGTTACAGCTTTACAGTAAGAATACCATTGTTAAATTCAACACAGTTTATGATCCCATCTTTGGCTAAGAACCTTGCCCATTAGGTGCATCATATTGGTGCTGACATCTTTGTTGTGTTGACATAAATCCTCTGTTAACAATAGATTACATAAATTTATCATTGAAAGTTTTATCATTTTTATTAGTATGAACAGAAATGAATTAAATGTTTGCACAGTTATGCACTGGTAGACATATCCATGGGTATTTTTTATATATATGTATTTACTTTTTTTTTTTCAATAGAGGCATGACAAAGTTTGGTAAATTTTTTTTAGGTTTTATGTATATTCATTAGTGAGAAAAGAATAGTGTATACTGCATAGTGTGAATAACATTGTAAATTAGTAAATATTTATTTTGTGTTAAATGGTAGGTAAAGGTCATTATCACTGTGATTAAAAGATGAAATTTATATGTAAGTTAGGTTTATGGACTCTTAACCAAGTCAGGGATGCACTGCTGGTGCCTGCATGTTGAACTGTTAAAACTGGCTATTTTTCAGATGTTTATTAGTGGCGTCATCAGCATTATCAGTGGCATGTTCTGTACCATGCACTTCAGCAGTTTCCATCATTAAGGAATACAAGGAAATTCCAGAGAATCCTGTTAAGAATTTAATGATATTAACAGGATGTTTCTTTGTCATGACAGAATTGTTCAGAAAATATTATGATTTTGTAAAACTTTTATTTGTCGTATATTGACTTTTGATTATTACATATATATTTATGATCCTTTAATCATATATATGCCAAAGCAGTGGCCAAATGGAATGTTGTGAAAGATAATAACTAAATCCAACTTTGGAAACATTTCAGAAATCAGAAAATGTAGTTTTTTAGTGATTTATTAGCATATATTGATGCATTAAAAACATGTATTCTCTTTTGAGACTGAAAATAATCAGGATTTGCAAGAGAGTACATGTAGTTATTTATTAATTTTACATAACTTCTTATGCCCGCTAGATATTTTTCGTTTATTTTTAAGTATGTTCTATGTTTATTGGCCATCTCTGATGAATATCTTCCCTGGGTATTGGTACTATCAAGTTTCCCTGCCTATTATATCAATAGTGTACCTCTAATATTTTGTATGATTAAGCATCAGCACTTTTTGTTTTTATCAACAAACATGGTCGTCAGCATAATCTCTTTCACTGTGTGTCAGCTAAAGCATAAGCTTAATGACCACACTTTATTACGTTTTTAGATTGCCAACTTGTAGAAATATTAACAAAATATTAGCAAATAAATAGGTTTTTTTTGCACAGATATATCAGCTACTGGCATTTTCCAACATCAAAGTTTGTGAATTACATGTTGAATAAGAAAAGTATTTTTGTTTGAGCTGAAAAAAAGTAAAAGGTGTTTTGTTTATAACAACTTTAGTTCTATATAATGCATCTTAACCAGTGTTTGTTGAAGATTTATATTTAAAGTATGAAAGAGGATTGTAGATTTTGAGGTCACATGGTAAAATTTCCATGGTGATTAAAGAGAAATTAGTTTGCAGACTAACTTTTATCCTTGAGTAAGGACTTGACCAAACATTGTGGATGGCCTGCATCAAATGCAGTAAGGACACCTAAAGATTCTTGGTTTGAAGGTCAGAGATCAGTCATGCTAAACTGAAAAGAAAATCATTGTTTTAAGTACATTCATTTTAGACCAATGTCAAGGTTGTCAAGACAGTTGGTCAATAATCTCCAGTCAACCACACCCTACTAGTGCTTGCATAGAGGACTATTCAACATAGTGCATGCTTATAAGGCACTATTCCTGTTGCTCTTAATTTCTTTTAGGATATAATTTAAAATAAAGTCAAATATTCACTTGCTACCAGCATCTAACTAGTTTAATCTTGTAGATTCAAATGTCATTTGTCACATAGATAACAAAAGTCATAGTAGCATTATATTGATTTGTCAGACAGAATTACATCTTTTAAGTTTTTTTGAGAATTTGATTTATTTGATTTATTTATATTTTATGTAGGACTAGATTTAATATGATGTCTTTAGTATATAAAGAAAATAATTGCCTCAGAAATTAAGCTTTCATAATTTCTTGGATTCATACATACATACAGATAAATCCAAGAAAATTTTACATTATATTGTTGTTTGAGTTTTGTTTGTTTTCATTAATACATATGAATATTATGTACAGCTTGTTTTTGTTTTGTTATGGCTTTTCTTTTCTTTAAGGCCCTGTTTGTGGAAAAATCAGTATAAATGTTTGGAAGGTTAAGATTGAGTGTTGATGCTGTTTAAAAAACTGTAAATACAACATGTATATTTTAAAGGGTGAAGAAATGTGACTATATATATATATTGATAGGATGTATGATTTATCTGTATGTATTGACAATGTATAGTTATGGGAAGATTGGGACCGATAAAGTATTTTGTAAAAAACAAAACTTGTATTGGGTGTATGTTACCTGCTGTAGTCTTTGAATTAAACTTCTTTCAATAAGTGTAGTGCAGTCTTTATTTCAACAGGGCCAAAATCAAATTGTTGATGTAAGAGAATATTTTCAAACATTTTCATTTTGTGACGACATTGGCTAAAGATAAAAATATTTGGATTGTATATACATTTCTTACAAGTCGGATCCAACATCAAACTGCAGACCACTTCTGCAATTGCATAATATTCAGATTGATCTATGAAGGTTGTTTTTTTTATCAGTAGAACAATCTGCTGGCTTATTTGCTGGCAGATCAGGGTCTGTGTTTGGACTTGTGAGCATAAATGGTATCCATATAATAAACACAGGATGACTAAGGCATAGACAAGAGTACAAATTTGATTTTAATTTTATGTGCCTATCTTAATGCAGAATAGATTCTGTTCTTACAAATTGGTTTCTTCCTGATTCCATATAGTGTATTTTTTTTCTTCAAAGTAAGCAGAGTAGAATTTTACAAATCATGTTTTGGCATTTCAAAATATGTGCAGATTTTAAATTTTAGCAGGTCAGCTGGTTGTATTTTGTACCTCAAGTGAATAAAGTTCTCAATGTTGTGCACTTTAAATTGACTAGTTAGGTCAGAATTAGTCAACAACTAACAAAGGAACGATCAGAGAGAGAGAGAGAGAGAGAGCAGACTGGAGTCGAATGATGCCATTTAAATCTTGTTTACTTAGAAGAAAGTTTAAGGGTGTCAAATTAAACGGCTGTTGGTTGGTATTTGAATGAAGAATACTCCCCTACCTAATCTTTTGAGTTTGATTGGCTTCTGCATGTTTAAAATTGCCAGTGAATGCACGCACGTAGCATGAAGAGTGCTTCATATTTCCATGGCAGTGAATGTGTTGCTTTTTATTGAACTCTTTACTTAGAGTTTCAGTAACAGCACTTTGTGAAATTTACCTTATTCTGAAACAGCATCCAAATTTTCTAGGATATTGTTTGGTAATATGGATTCATTTGGGGTTCCAAACTCAAATCAACATAATTGGCACTGATTTGAACTCAACTGTTAACTAAGAAATTGTGACTGCTTAAATAGGCTGAGTGTATATGATTCTCAAAGAAATACTGTTCACAACCACGACTGAAAATATATTAGATAAGTACAGCTCACAAATTCCATCCTCGACAAACTTGTTAGTAACCTTGTAGCAGGAAGTTATGAGCAATTTAGGATTACTTGTCAATATGGTGATGCGGATAAAGAAACGTCCAGTTTGCACACTCGCAGAAAAATACACCCATACGAGAACGTGAGCAACTGAGACAAGGTTGACAAAAATCAACTGCCTTCTGTTTATCACAATCTCGCCAGAAACTTCAGACATGCGAACAACTTAACTTTTGGTTGTTATAAACTTTTCATCCATTATGATGTGTAATTGGATGTGTTTCTACTTTTGAATGTCTTTAAGACTGATAAATTGGCAGCGTTCAAAACACACCAGCCTCTTCCACTACGGTTCGCTGCTAGGGAATGACCTCCAGCAGTGTAATTTACCCAGTGTGGATAGATTGAAAGAAGAATGCAGATCTCTGAACAAGTATATTGAAGAAATAAACACGAGCCCCCTTTCAATGAACAAATAAAAATTTAATTAGTTTAACAACAGAATTTAAAATGAAAAATCAATTTCTTGGTTACAAAAGGGGGGAAAATGTACTAACATGTACACAAATTAATAAAAACAATACAATTTTTCTTCTATTGTCAGTGACAGAACTAATTAAATTCTTCATTGCCTACGAGATGTGACCTTTGAGTGCAATGATGAGCGACATCATCACCTTTCTTATCAGGACACGAGTCTTCCGTTCGTCCCTGCTCTGCCAACCTTTGTCTGGACCTGGACTCTAGCCAGTTGAAATCTGATTTAACAATCGTCTCTGGACCTAGACTTCGGCTCAGAATTTGCTCTGGTACTTGGAATTGGTACAGGAATTTTGAGGAAAATCTCAGGAAAGTTCCAGAATCTCGGGGAGAGTTTAGGAAAGCAGTTTCCTTTTGCCGTTTCTTATTCGTTTCCAACGAACCTCAAATGTAGAGTTTGTCTACTTTCTGAGACAACTCTCACGCTTTATTGCAATCACGAGATACGTCTTTCACATTTCCCGGAGTCGACCTTCTACTTATCACAAGAAAGATTGAAGACAAGAATTTCTCCAAAGCAAAACTGTTAATTCCTTACAGAGTTACGCCCATAAATCCATATTAACCAATCAGACTCGACTGTTTCCTAAATCTTCAACGTAGAATTTTTGATTGTCAAGACAGCTTATCATGCCGTAATTAACGTTCCTTTGAACAATCACATATTGATAAGCTTCCCCTTTTAACCGGTTGATTTTGGAAAAGGGTCTTATGTTATACCCTTGTACCATAGCATATGACTGTCAAGTTTCGTCGCGAGGAACGAATTCCCTTTGACGTTAGTAGTAGAGGAAAACCAGGTTTTCAACTCACTTTGTTTTTTTTACCCTCCAAACAAGTATAAATTATAGTCCTAAATTATCCCCCACCCCACCCCCTTTTTTTCCAAAATAAAACAGGGTTTTGACTCACCCTCCCCCACCTCTTTTTTTCCCCTACTACTACTATGTAAACAGGTATTTTGTAACCAAACAAAACAACAGGTGTTGGAATGCGATAAGCTCTTTACACAGAGGTGACTAATTTGTTAGAACAGCGCATGTGTGGAATACAATTATTCTAAAGACGGCAAACGGGTTTTTACCACAAGATAACAGGATGAAAATTAAACTGTGCATTAGAATGTTTCAGTTAACAAGGTGGAAATTAAACTAGCATTAGAATGAAAATGATATTATTTTAGTTATATTATATCTTAAGTTTAGATAAAATTTTACGTTACTCATATTTTTTTTGATATTTTTTTTCATACTTGCTAACCCTCATTGGTAGAATGTCTGTTAACATATTATCAATAATACGAAATTCACGTAATAAATCATCCATATTATATTTGACTCCTCGTAGGTAAGACCGGATCTGATCAAGTAGTTTCTTGTAAGTTTTAATTGATGTTAAACATCCATGCTTTTTTATCAAAAGTCTTGGTTCTACTTTTTTACACACCGCTGTAAGTGAAACACCAATACCAGATATAATTAACAAAAAGGGATTTAACGATATCCCACTTGAAATTATACCGGAACTGGTCATTAACAATGGTAGATATGATATTACTCGAAGGATCTTGTTGTAGTATTTGTAACATTTTTTAACACACCAATGTTTTTTGTGATAATATTTATAGTATTGTATTAGTGCGTCCACATCCTGTTCTGAAATATCTTTTGAAATATGATTAAAATCAACTATACTTTTTTCATTATAATATTTATTTACATAGTTATGATAAATCAGTTACAAATTCCAAACACCAATGATAATCGGCTTCAACTACTGGAATTGTATCAACCAGTTCAATTGAAAATTCTTTTTCAATACCTTTTAGTAATAAGATAATTACAGTTCCAGAAGACCTATTAAAATTACGTAATGAAGATGATGTGGTATATATTTTAAAATTTACAGTGCTAATCACTGACAATCTATACATACCAGTAACTTATGCAGTGTATTTGATAGAATTATTTTGCCTCGTCCATGTACTAGACCCAGATGCAACAGTATACACAATATTTTTAATCTGTTTGTGAGGAATTTTAATCATACTCGTTTTCTCAGCAATATTAGGAATTCCACTTTTAATATCATTGAGTTCTGTGTTAATATCATTAAATTTTGTGTTAATATTAGCGAGTGTAATGCCAACATTTGATGGACTTCCAAAAAATTCATCTCTAATTTTGTTTATGTTTCTGCGAAAACTTAAAAATGTGTTTACATGACTAAGATACTCATTTTTGAGCGCTGTGATTTCATTAGTAATTGAAGCGTCCCAATCATTGACGTATTTTTTAGTGACAGCATCCCCATCCTCAGTTGGGTTTCCAAGATCTGTAATCTTGTTTTGTGTCATAACAATATTCCCACTTGGATTTCGTACAACTACATCTGACAGTTTTACGTTACTCGTCTTTAATCGTCCTTCTTTGTCCTGGAAAATGACGACTTCATCTGGATCTACGCTGGTAAGATTTAGTAAATTATTGATTTCATTTTTGAGCCGATCAAGAGTTGCATATTTGGATAAGTCACCTGTGGATAAATCTCCTAATAATGTTCCAAATTTTGTATAATAACTCATTATTTACTGTCCTAGATAAAATTATCAACACTAGTTTAATATTATACAAAATGGCAAAATCGTCGATACTAAACTTTGATACAGAGAGACTAGTGAAGCATAAACATAACAATGAACTTCCTGATTGTCATTATCTTATTGTTGGGCGAACTGGATCGGGGAAAACAAATTTGCTAATGAACTTGCTTCTTGGTGATAATTTTAACTACGACAGAGTTTATATTTACACAATCAATCCACAGCAAGATAAGTATGAGTTATTAAGCGAATATAATAACAAGCTTCGTGATGATTTTAAAGCTGGTGAAGATTTTTTTATAATTAGGCAGCCAGAAGATCTTATTCCAGTTAATCAACTTGATGCAGATGAACATAAGATAGTAGTTTTTGATGATATTCCGCTAAACAACATGGAGATGAACAAAATAAGATCATATTTCTCACTGTCACGTAACAAACAGTGTAATTCCGTTTATCTCGCTCAAGGATTTTATAATGTTGACAGGTTTATTAGGCGAAATACGGGTTGTTTTATTTTATTTCCAGGATTGGATAATGTTGACGTTAGAAATATTGCAAGCGAGCAATGCGGTGGCGTGACAAAAGATAAGTTTATTGAACTTTACCGTAATGCTACAAAAGATAAATTTAACTTTTTCTTGTTTGATAAACTTACAAATGATCCAACTAAAATGTTTCGCTGTTGTATTAACAGTTACTTACAGTAAAGCGTTTCAATTTTATAAAATTTATAATTATAATAATGGACAAACGAGCAAGATACAGACAACACATAGAAGATCTAAAAAAACTTGCTCAATCTCAGGCATCACTTAAGCAAAAAGTACAAGAAGCACGACGTGGGCAAATAACTGCTACAGAAGCAACAGCTACAATTTTCAAGCCGGTTACTGAAGCATTATTAGGTAAACAACCTGAAACTAAACCACTGTTAGAAGAAGAACTTAAACAACTGCAGGAAAAAGGTTTGGTTGGAATTGTTAAAGAACAACAAGAAGCAGCTGCTGCAAAACTTGTTACCAGATCTGATGAAGAAAAAAGAAAATTAATTGAGGCACTTACAGCAAATATAGCTGATCCTGCTGCTAGACAAGCTGAAACAGATCGATTGATAAACAATCCGCTGGAACTTGAGCGAAGATTAGCAGAGTTAACAACGCAAGGAATAACAAATATTATAACAAGTTTATCAGGAGACATAAAAGATATCAGAGAGGAGCAACAAAGAGTCGGTGATCTTACTGTAAAGTTTATGGAAGTTGGAGAGCAAAGACTTTATTTTATAAAAAGAGCAAATGATAAGATAAAAGGTAGTGAATATAATGATTTTTTAAAGAAAGAAAATATAGAAAATATTAATAATATAAGCGAGTGGAATGATCTAGAATATCAAACATTACTCGATAGATTAGATGAAATACTAATAGACGGAGCTGCTGCTAAAGATGAAATAAACACGGTTACAGAAATTAATGATATGCTTCCATTTTATGATAGAATGAGATATGGTGTTATTGCTCTCATGTTTAAAGAAACAGCAGAAAAAATAGAGCAGAACCTTTTGGTAAGGGGTGGAGTTTTAGAAGGAAATTTTTGACTGTATACGATAAATCTCGTGTAGAAAAATATAGAAAAGAAAAAACAGGAACTGGTGTAAAAGTATTTACTTCAACTACTGAAATGATAGGTAGATTAATGTTATTAATATCGTCAAAGGAAGCTGGGAATGATAGTGTTGAACTTGATACTGAAATTATTGACATACTTGATCATCTAAGATCGAGTGAATTATTAACATCTGACGAATACGAAACTTTACACCGCGACTTAATCGGGGCGACTTAATTTTATAAAATGATATAATATAAAAGGAATGCAAACAACATTATTACTAAACTCTAGTGAGTCTGCAGAAGATAGCGCAAATTTTTCAGTAAATTATATTCCACCTATAGAACTAGATCCTGCAAAACAATATGAAATTGGATTAATTTCTTGTACTTGCTGGAATGCTATACCTAACGTGAAAAATGATGTTAACGATGAAATGTATTTTATTATGATTACAACATCTCCAATATCTACAACAAAAAAAATAAAAATTCCGCAAGGAGCTTATAATATTGAAGATCTAAACAAGACAATCAAAGAGCTCATAACAAAAGCTAACGGTGTGGCTGATAATTTTGAATTAGCAGCAAATTATAACACATTGCGAACTAGGATAACTTTGAAAAATATAGCAATCAATCTTGAACCAAGAGAAAGAAGTATTGCACAACTGTTAGGATTTACTGAAAAAACTTACACTGCACTTGATCAGCCTATTACATATGACAGTGAACTGCCAGCAAATATAACAGAAGTAAATACAATATTAGTAAATTGCTCTACTGCTTCTGGTTCTTATACATCAAAAGGTAGCAAAGGTCAAACGATTTACAGTTTCTCACCAGAAGTCCCGCCAGGTTCTCTCATGCAAATAACTCCACGACATATTATATATTATCCTTTAAACGTTGAAGATCAAATATCAAGTATAAGGATGCAGTTGACAGATCAATCAGGAAAACAGTTACATGTTAGTAATGAAGTTGTAACTTATTATTTACATCTACGCGAGCAAAAGTAAAAATTATGAAACATCAAATATAATGAAACAAAGAAAAAAAGTTTATCGAAGAAAAATAGTAGGAGGATTTTTTGGAAATATATTCACTAAAGTTATTAAAAATATTCCAGGACTAGCGCGTAAAGTTGCACCAATTGCTATTGACGCTGGTAAAGCTTTTGCAACTGGGGCTGCATCTGCCGCTGGGACTGCGGTGGGACAAAAAATAGCTAATAAAATAAAAGGAGATCCACCGACTGCATCTGAAATAAAACAAGCTATCTCAGAAATCGCTCCAACAAAAGAAACACAAAAAGCTATGATAACAACAACAAAAAAAATTATTATCACCAAAGGGTGAGCAGATCATACAAAAATTAATATCTAAAGTAACAGTGCCGCAATAAAATTTTATATAATCTAATAAAATAAAATGTCTACTAAAAATTATCTCGACTTAACAGAAACTTATGACATCGACAACGATGTGACAGAATTCGAGTTTGTTGAGTACCTTGATGAAAATTCTAACGAACCAAATAAAACTGGTATTAGAACCTTTAACACCAGAGACGAAGATGTATTTCTACTGCCACATAAGGCTATGTTAGAAGTTCGTGGTCAGATTATGACAGTAGCCAATCCACCTGCTGCATTTGCAGTTGGAACAGAAGTAGCTCTTATAAATAACGGGTGGTGTTTATTCAAAAGTGCTAGATATCAACTGGCCAATCAAACTGTAGAAGATATTTCAAGTCATCTACAAGTTGCAAGTACAATTTTAAATATTATTTCATTTTCCGACGATTACTCGAGATCAACTGCAACTAATATGATGTGGTTTAAAGATACTGGACGGGGTATAGCTGAATCAACAGAATTTTTAAAGAGAGGCGCTATAGTACATGGAGCTAATGCTGATGAAAATATTGTAATTGTGAGAAATTTTCTCATTGCTAATGCTGCTGCACTAGATATTGTCGCACCTGCTGCAGATGCTAATGCAAACGCTACAAGAGTTTCTCTTACAGCAGCTTTTAATAATCTAAATATAACGCCACCAGGAGCAGCTGCAGACGGTACTGCAATGTTAAATTTACTTCTTAACACACTTGACGTGAGAAATCCACGTTATAACGAAGGCTTTGCTAGGCGAAGAAAACTTGCAGCAGGATCACGTCAAATTACAATGATGCTTCCGCTAAGCACAATTTTTGGCTTTTGTCGCGATTATGATAAAGTATTTCGCGGAGTAAAACATACGCTTATTTTAGATCGAGCAGACCAAAACGATTGCTTGTTTAGATCTGGAGGGGCTGATGTACAGTTTATCATAACCAAACTCGCTTTGTGGATGCCACGTATAACACCATCAATCACTAAAATGTCAGAATTAAATAGTACGCTTGATAAGCATACGAATAGAATTTACTTTAAGCAGCATAAGGTATATCAGACAGCGGTTCCAAATACTACTGACTACACATGGAGGGTCACAACAACATCAAGCGAACAACTGCCGAGAAATATCTTTGTCGTATTTCAACAGCACGCTCGACGAGGAAACCAACAACAAAATAATGCAATATTTGACCACGCTGATGTCAGACGAATATACGCTAGATTAAATTCAAAACAATATCCAGAACGAGCTATCGAGTGCAATTTTGCTGATGACGTTAATAAAAATATTTCTCGACCGTACATGTACCTGCTTGACGCAATGCAAAAATATCAAGATGTTGAAGATGGAACTCAAATATCAGCAGAGGAATTTCGTACGCTTTATCCTATATTTCATTTTGATGTTAGTAAACATAACGAGCGAGCTGTAGACAGCACAGCGGATATTGAAATTACCTGGACACTTGGGGCGGTTCCAGTAGCGCCGTTGTACGTATACGCATTAGTTATTAGTGATAGATTTATCACAGTAGATTCTATTGGAGGTAAAATGACAGTTCAAGTTTAATCTACAGTTGTTATATAAAATGACAAGGTATATTGTAAAAGAAGTGTATTTGACTGATGGTCAGGTCAAAAAATTAGTAGCTGCTATTGCAAAGCGAGAACAGGTATCATTAAAAATCAATCCTAATATTTCTGATGGTGTTTTAACAAAATTAATGCTAACAAAAAATCAAGTAAAAAAGTATGATCGTAAAAAAACTTTTGTTTTAAATTTGAGTGCTGCACAAATGACAGCGATGGCAAAAGAAGGTGGTTTTCTTGGTCCGGCATTATCAGTATTAACTAGTACAATAATACCTAAACTTTTACCAGTCTTAGGCACATTAGGAATAGCAGCAGCGTCTGGAGCAATATCTGGCGCAACGGAGAAAGCAGTCAAAGGTAATGGTATCATTCGTGGAAGTGGAATAAAAAAATTGTAAATTTTATGTAAGTGATATATTATAATGCCACAAAAGAAAAAGAAATCACCAACAACAAAAAAAAAAGAAAACAACAAAAACAAAATCACCAACACCAAAGTGCAAATGCATATGCAATCAAACAAAACAAGGAGGAATTATTCCGTTCGCTCCACTTTTGGCGGGACTAGCGGGAAGTCTGCTGCCAAATCTTTTAGGAATCGGACGTGGTCTAACATTACCAGGAACTCGTCGACCCCGTTGAGTAATTTTGATATCATTGATAAGTTAAAAGCAGTTCCTGGATTTCATGGAGTTTATTCTAAAGATGAGCTCTCAGCAATAAAATCACCATCTGCTGTAAGTTTATGTGTTATTAATATACAAGATTTCAATGACGGATCCGGCACGCATTGGGTAGCAGTTTATAATAATAATTATTTCGACTCGTTTGGACTTCCTCCAAGCGATGTAATAAAAAAGTATATGAACAAAAAATTTAAAAAGGTGTATTATTCGTCAAATCAACTCCAACCTGTTGGAACGTCTGCTTGCGGATATTATTGTATTATGTTTATCCGACAGATGAGCAGAAATCTTAACTTTTTAAAATTTATTTTACAGTTTGATAAGCAACCTTCTCACGCTAATGATGAGATCGCAATTAATTTTATCTAAACTTACAAGTATAATAATGTCAACATACTGTCTCAAGTGTAGAACTAAAACAGAAAATATTAATGAAACAACAGAAAAAACAAAAAACAACAGGATAATATTAAAAAGTTTTTGTGTAGTCTGTGGAAAAAGAAAAAATACATTTTTAAAGAAAACGTCCCCAGCGATAGTATCTCCAGCGACGTCGCTAGGATCTGGTTATCCTAATATTATTTTAGTCGACGACTAAAAATATAGAATGATATGCAACTGTGATTCTGACAGAGATTTGTGTATTGAGCAAAATAAAATTGTCGCATACTGTCAATGTTGTAACAACAGAGAAATAATAGGGTCAGGTATAGATATACATAAACTAATTGGAAAATTACCAAAACCAAAAGGCGGTTGGACATTGCCAGGGCATCGGTATACTGGTCCATGGAATCCGCTACATCAACAACTAGATGAAAACGACAATCCATTGCCAGGACAAGAGCCTTACAATCAAGTGGATGCAATAGCAATGCGTCATGATATCTGTTATCGTGATCATGAAAACTCAAAATTAGATTGTGATAAAGTAATGTTAGACGAATTACGTGATATGAAGCCAACAAATCTACGAGAACGTTTTGATAGAAAATTTGTTCAGGGAATAATTGGAGCAAAATATAAACTTGGACTCGGAGAGTCTCGTCAATCACCTTACGATCGGGGAAATAAAGTATACGATGATCTTGCAGTCGAACTACACAGACCTAAAAAAAAAAGTTCCAACGACGTAAAGTTGTCGCTAATGGTGTAGATGATATCTGGGCAATAGATTTGGTGGATGTATCCAATCTAGCTCAGTTTAACGTTGGCGCTGATGGCGCTCCAAAAAGGTATTTGTTTAATGTTATAAACGTTTTTAGCAAATACGCTTTCAGTGTACCTGTTTCAGATAAGACAGGAACTTCAATGACCGGTGCGTTAAAGCAGATAATAACGAGTACAGAAAGAAAACCAAACAAAATCTGGACTGATCACGGATCTGAGTTTTTTAACAAAAAGTTTGAACAGTTTCTAGAACAAAATAATATAAAAAATACGTTACAGGAAACGAAGGTAAAAGCGTTGTTGTTGAGAGATTTAATCGCACGCTAAACGAGAAAATACACAAACATATGACAGCTAAAAACACCAACAGGTACATCGATGACCTTTCTCAAATCGTAAGCGAATATAATAACACGAAACATCGAACCATTAAAATGACACCTAAAAAAGCTGTTAAAAATCCAATATTAGCAAATGAAAACATGTACCGCAGACATAAATTTAAGGTTGGTGATAAAGTTAGAATTTCTTTGATGAAAAAGGTATTTGCAAAAGGATTTACTCCGAACTGGAGCGAAGAAGTATTTGTGGTTGATAAGGTACTTTTAACATTACCTGTAACATATGTTTTAAAAGATCTGGCAGGGGAACCGATTGTAGGTAGTTTTTATGAACAAGAACTACAGAAAACTGAGCAGGATGTTTTTGTTATCGAGAAAGTGATTAGAAAAAAAGGGGATAAAAGTTTAGTCAAATGGCGTGGGTATAGTGATAAATTTAACAGTTGGATCCCAACCAAGCAGATTATGATATAATGCTATTATAAATTAACTCATACTTTTGTTTGACAGATTTACATTTTACTGGTTTACATAATGATATTAGATACTGCTTACGATCGTTAGAGATTGTCATTAGATTAAAAATCTTGACAAATATGAAATCGAATTTGATATTTTTCTGTCGGCCTGGGATCTTGATATTTAAAAAAGGTTTGATTAACTGCCAGAACAGTTGTTGTTCGGCAACGGTAAAATTAAATTTAATTATTTGCTTAGCAATGTGATACTTGACATTATACCGTTTAGTTGTTGATCTGCTGTAATTAGATCTGTCAGCAACAGTGACTATTTCACCATCATCATCAGATTCATTGTTATACAAAATATCATCTTCACTATAACCAACAGATTTGTCTACGAAATCTTTGGAAAATGTAATACTATGCGTGACCTCATCACTGACGACCTTATCGCTGATGACCTTATCACTAGTATCTTCTTCGTAGAGTTCAGCGAGTCGTTTCATCAAGTCCATTATTATAATATATTTTATCTAATTTATTATTATAAGATGACTGATGAGATAAAATATCACCAAAAAGTTAATATAGTAAATTATAACGAACTAGCCGAAGCGGTAAGAAAATGTTTGTTGGGTTATAGTGTTGATGTTATTGTAATGCAAGGTGATTCTCATAAAATATTACTAACAGAAGCAGAAAAAGATAAAATTAATGAAAATGTAGTAACAACGTTAAAATTTAATCACGATGATATCATAGCATTTGCTCATCATTGCTTGACTAAAACCGAGCTATCAAATATCATATCTAAAACCAATCCTAGCATCGTATTCTCTTGAAAAAGTTGACTTTGTTGCTCCATCAGCTATAATTTTTACGACTGCGGGATTTATCTTATAATATTTCGCCGCAGCTGAAATCGATTTGAATTCGATCTCCTCATCCGTTTCGAGGTTTTTTGAAATAACAGGTTTTATTGGGCATCTAAAATTAATACCATTACTATTTTTTCCTTTTCTCACATTTTCCTGTTGCGTTACTATCTCCAGATTTTCCAATCGATTATCAGTTTGTATATTATTGATGTGATTAATAACAAGACCATTGGGTATAGATCCATTGAACACCTCATAAACAAACCTATGACCAAGATAACGAACTTGATTTGTTGATGTTCCTCTAACAGTTACCCTGATATATCCCATATTGCTAATAGTACTAAGAACTTTTTTAGTTTTTCTATTTCTAATAATACCGCGATCGTTAGCCTCATATAAATCAAATACTGGGTGCGGCTGAAACTCATCTTGTAAGGATAAATTTTCAATATTATCATCAGTGACTTTACCATTATAATGATATACACGCTGTCCCTCTGGAATATCATCGCAAAACAACGTGTAAATAAAATCTTTTCTAAACATTGTAATCCTCTCGGCATTATCTCCCTTTACACTCATATTATAACCCGCTGACGTTAATTTGCCAACAGGTATTCTAGTTTTAATGTTAATAACCGAACCAATTACATTTCCAGCGTATAAGTTATACTTTGGGTGAATTTGATAAATCTCTTGCTCACGTGCGCTTGTCAGATTTACTGTCATTATATTATAGGTAATATTTTTTTATCTCTAATTGATTTTTAGCGCATGCGCAGTGTGAGATAAAGTTATATTTTGGGTGAACTTGATATGTTTCTTGCTCACATGTGTTTGTTAGATTTGCTGTCATTATATTATAGGTGATATTTTTTATCTCTAATTGATTTTTAGCGCATGCGCAGTGTGAGGTAAAGTTATGTTTTGGGTGAACTTGATATGCTTCTTGCTCACATGTGTTTGTTAGATTTGCTGTCATTATATTATAGGAGATATTTTTTATCTCTAATTGATTTTTAGCGCATGCGCAGTGTGAAAAAATTATCAATTAGATATTACATTATAGTATAATAATGTTAAAATTGCGTGATATAGCTAAGAGAAGCTTTATGGGAGAACCTAATAAAATAGCGACTGCTTTTGCAGGTTTTGATAATAGTTATCAGTTTGATAATCAAATTGTTTTAGTAAATTTTACTGCAACTAATCTTTACCACCTATTACAGACAATTGTAAAACGTGAGCTCGAAAAACACAAAAGTATCAGATTATTTGTGCAATATCATGTTATATTTTCAAAGTTAGTTATAATGGAAGAATTAACTAACAAGGAAATTGCAGAACCTTATATGAACGCAAAATCAAGACGTGTTTTGCTTGGGATTGATCTGTTATCACTATCTGATGAAATACACCAAGAAATTTGGAAAAAATAGAGGAATTTAGTCAATTAGGTTCGGGTTGGAAGTTTGAAATGATCAAAGGAATATTGTTTCACACGATGAAATATAATGTATTACGAGGTAGTTCATACATCGACCTGCCACCAAAAATAAAAAGTAAAAGATGTTGTATAAACATCAAAAACGTAGATAACAAATGTTTCCAAAGGGCTGTTCTTTCCGCACTATTTCCAGCAGAAAAAAAACGCTACTCGTGTTGAAAGGTATATCAGTCATGTGTTTAGATTAAATTTTAAAGATATTAACTTTCCAGTGGCAGAAAATCAAATACCAAAATTTGAAAAGCAGAATAATGTTTCAATTAACGTTTTCGGACTAGATGAAAAGGAGGACGTATATCCGAGATATATTTCAGAAAAAGCTTCACAATCAACTATAAATTTACTGTACTACAAAAATCATTATGTTTGGATTAAAAACTTTAACGGACTAGTTGGTAGACAGTACAATAAGGATAAGAACAAAAAGTTCTTTTGTTACCGCTGCTTGCATGGCTGTACAAACAATGAAACATTACAAAAGCATTTGCAGTACTGTAGTGATGTGCAAAGAATAACAATGCCATCTAAAAAAGATAGTGTGTTACAGTTTGTCCATCATAATCACAAACTAAAAATTCCTTTCGTCATATACGCTGATTTCGAATGCCTACTTCAACCTGTACTTGGTGTAGAAAATAATCCTAATCAATCGAGTACAAGAAAAGTTCAAAATCATGTTCCGTGTGGAGTAGCGTATAAGGTAGTTTGTTGTACTGATTCTAGATTATCTAAATCAATCAAATTATATCGTGGTAAAAATCCAGCTGTTTGGCTTCTCAAGCAGTTGATTAATGAAGTTGATAATATATTTACTCATTTGAAAAAAGTAACGCCAATGTTAAAATTAACACCTCAACAAGAATCCAATCACGAGCAAGCAGAAATTTGTCATATTTGTGAAAAAGCTTTTGACGATGATAAAAAAGTACATGACCATTGTCATTTGACTGGACAGTATCGTGGAGCGGCTCATAATCAGTGTAATTTAAAATTTCATGCTCCAGATTTTATTCCGGTTATTCTTCACAATTTTCGAGGATATGATAGCCATATTATAGTAGAAGCTTTTGGTAATCCTGAGATAAAAGCTCATCTAAAACTCAATAACGTCATCAAATGCATCCCAAATAATTTTGAAAAGTACATGTCAGTTACGCTAGGTAAATTACGTTTTATTGACAGCCTGCAGTTTATGGCAGCCTCGTTAGATGAGTTAGTGAAAGGTTGTAGTAAATTTGATAACCTAAGAGACTGTTTTGGAGATAAATTTAATCTACTAGCTAAAAAAGGAGTTTTTCCATACGAATACCTCGACGATTGGAGTAAATTTGATGAAATATCTTTACCTGACAAAGACAAATTTTACTCACAACTTAAAAACGAAAATATAACCGATGACGAGTACAGGTATGCACAAGATATCTGGAAAGAGTTTGATTGTAAGACTTTTGGTGATTATCATGATTTGTACTTGAAAACTGACGTGTTATTATTAGCAGATGTTTTTGAAAGTTTTCGTGAAGTGAGTTATAATAATTATGGACTAGATCCTTGCTGGTATTATTCTGCCCCTGGGTTGTCATGGGATGCTTTGCTAAAGTTTAGTAAGGTAAGGTTAGGATTACTGACAGATGTGGATATGTTCAATTTTATCGAAAAAGGTATCCGAGGTGGTATTAGCGTGATAACAAAAAAATATGCTGAAACAAACAACAAATACCTGAAACAGTATAACCCTGACCTTCCTTCGAAGTATATAATTTATCTAGATTGTAATAATCTTTACGGTGGTTCGATGGCAAAACCAATGCCTTTTAGCGGTTTTCATTGGATCACGGTTGATCGATTTCTATCAGAGACAGAAAAAAAGATACCCGATGATGTTTCCTATTTCGTTGAAGTTGATCTTGATTATCCAAATTCGCTACACAAATTACATAATGATTACCCTTTCTGTGCGGAATCGATGGTCATAGATTATAGTTTGTTATCAAAAGAACAACAAGCGTTAGCATCACCAATGCAACATTCCATGGTCAAGAAACTAGTACCAAATTTACTTGATAAGAAAAATTACATTTTGCATTACAAAGTTTTAAAACAAGCAGTCGATGCTGGTCTTGTGTTGAGAAAAGTTCATCGTGTACTAAAATTTAATCAGTCGCCGTGGATGAGAGGTTACATTAACTCGAACACTTCAAGAAGAGCTGTAGCGAAAACAGAGTTTGAGAAAAACTTCTTTAAACTGATGAACAATTCCGTTTTTGGTAAGACGATGGAGAATATTAGGAAACGCGTAAATATTGAAATAGTTAATGATGTCAATCGCAGAAACAAACTTGTGTCAGACGATGATTTTGTGAGCATGAAAATATTTAATGAAAATCTTGTTGCGATACAAAGAAGAAAAACAAATCTAAAACTAAACAAGCTGATCTATGTTGGAGCTGCAGTGTTAGATTTATCAAAGTGGATGATGTACGATTTTCATTACACTTTTGTTAAAAATCAGTGGCCGGCTAGTAGATTATTGTTTACTGATACTGATTCACTCGTATATGAAATCGAATGTGAGGACATCTATCAGGATATGTATAATAATCGACATCTGTTTGATCTTTCCGATTATCCACGTGACAGTAAATTTCATGACGACACAAATAAAAAGGTTATTGGTAAGTTTAAAGATGAAATGAACTCGAGCGCTATCAAATACTTTATCGGATTACGTAGTAAAATGTATGCCGTATTGTTAGATAATAATAAAATAACGAAAAAAGCCAAAGGTCTACCTCGTGATTTTGTTAAAAAGTTTATGAAATTTGATGACTACAGGTATGCGCTTGATGGTGGTGTTAGTTTTATGAGAGCTATGGCAATTCGAACTAATCATCATAAACTCGAAACAGATGTCATTATCAAACGTGGATTGTATAATTTTGATGACAAACGCTATTGTGAAAATGGGGTAGATACATTTGCCCTTGGGTATTGTTATGATGATAGATCTATACTCGACATTATCTTTTCCAACTGAAATGTTATCTAAACTTATAAAATAATGTTTGAAAATTTGACAATGACAAATAGCTACAATAGTAACATCAAATATCTAATGATGGACGGTAAACAATTGACAGTTGAATTTAATAATGAAACATCAGGTATATGTTTTAATGGAACATGTGACAAGTTAAAACTTTCGCTCATCAGATCTGATGACAGCATGTATTTCAATTATCTCGAACAATTGTATCAAAAGTTGCTAACGGAATTTAAAAACTTTCACAGCCCCATTAGCCAACAAAACTATACTAAACTCACAATTGATCTCGATCGGTCAAGGGTATATTTTATCAACAAAAAATATCCTCTGAACAAACCAGAAATGAAAGATTTGTTTGAGTCCCATCGCTGTGTGAGTGGTAAAGTAAAATTTAGTATCTATAGTCGTGATAGTGAAGTATTTTTAATATCAACAGTTGAAACATTAATCATTGGTAACGAGATATAAAATAATATCATTTTCATTCTAATGCTAGTTTAATTTCCACCTTGTTAACTGAAACATTCTAATGCACAGTTTAATTTTCATCTTGTTATCTTGTGGTAAAAACCCGTTTGCCGTCTTTAGAATAATTGCATTCCACACATGCGCTGTTCTAACAAATTAGTCACCTCTGTGTAAAGAGCTTATCGCATTCCAACACCTTTTGTTTTGTTTGGTTACAAAATACCTGTTTACATAGTAGTAGTAGGGGAAAAAAAGAGGTGGGGGAGGGTGAGTCAAAACCCTGTTTTATTTTGGAAAAAAGGGGGTGGGGTGGGGGATAATTTAGGACTATAATTTATACTTGTTTGGAGGGTAAAAAAAACAAAGTGAGTTGAAAACCTGGTTTTCCTCTACTACTACGTTCAGAGATGAAATGAAAAGAATCATATAACTATCTCTAGCCCTGTCTACTTTAATTAAGTTGACTTTGATACAATTCATTTAACCAATGCTTCTAAGAGTTTTCGAAATTCGACACATCACAAAGACATTTCGTGATGTAACCATACTCATCTACGTGCTCAATCCCTCGCAATACTTCACATTGCCTTGAATGCCGTGGGGCTCTATTATAAAATCCAAGATCGATGTAGAATTATTCATATATATCTATCGATCCGCATGTTTGTTGAACGAAGCATGTGTGGTGGCATTACAATGAAGAGTCACTAATACGCGCTTGCCAACAATCCACTCGTGGATGGATATGATTCTGCCGAACCGAACGCTCACATATTATACCTGGACATCGATACCCAGTATGGCTGACAAAGATGCAGTCTATGCTACTAGGTGTGTTTACAGGGGCTGATCGCAACAACATCTAAGACGATAAGTGCATATTTTTATGTATACGCATGTACCCCGACCACATAGGAGAAACAAACGATCAAGATATTGATCTCAGTTCTGCGATTTTGCATTTAGCCATCGACTTTAATAGTTTCTTGGTACAAAAAACCTGCCACAACTCGTGTTTGGCACGCCAAACTCTCGTATTCCCGAGGGGACCAACGGCTGTGATTGTAGTATATCGTGATGAGTTTCTCATTCTTTTTTGCAATATCAATGTGCTTTTCCTCCAATGAGCGACGAGCTAGTGATCAGCAAGTGCAATCTTGGCCTTTTTGGATTAACCATCTGGAGATTCTTCTCTGAGTGTAGAATTTATCTCGTGTAATTCATGAATGTGATCCACGTTGACGCGTACGATTATTAGCAAATATCAATGTGTTTTGTCACCAATGAGTGGCGCGCTAGCGACCATCGTAAGAGATTTACCCCCTTGCTTCCTTTGATCATCTGTCTGGCGATTCTTTCTCCAAGTGGAGGATTTATCACATAAAGTCATGGATGAGATATACGTCATGTTGATATGCATGCTTATCTTTGGCTGTTTAATACACAAGGTCATGTAGGAAACATCATCATGGAGGCAGTTGACAGGTTCTTCTCCAGACACTGGTCTGTTATCGTTCAGTCGTATACCCAACCGTGTTACATGCCCGCAGTAGTTGTATCCAAAATATCACGTGTGCATCTAAAATTATTGATAAATATTATTAGTAACTAACACAACGCATATTAGTGAAGAGTTCAAGAACAGCGTCATAGTGACGTCATGATTTACCTTGAGGAACGCCAGGTGTATACTACAGAAAATGCTGCTCATATAGATGATTATTCCTTGACTCGGTTTCTTTTGTCTGCGAGTTTTCATCTCGGCAAATGGCTACCAAGAAACCACTTAAACTTCTAGTGCTTCCCTACAAATTTCAACGAGACACAACTTATAAGAATCAAACGTCTAATAAGGCTAATCCGAAATCCTTATTTTATCGTTATTGCAAGAAATAGGGCACGTTATTTCTGATTGCTTCTATGCTCTTAAAATTAATAAAAAGGAGTGAAGACCACAAGCTTCATAACAAATGATTTTTTTTCCCTAGAGTACAAAGTGAAAAATGAGAAAAACGAATTTAAGGTATTGCGAATTAAATCCTAAAATAACCAAAGAATTAAAAACACGAGTCCTAGTAATAAAAAGCCATGAATAAAACTCAGTTCAAGACCCAGAGATACAAAATTGAAGGCGATGAGGTGTCTTTAATAGCATACGAATTACTGATGTATCAACCGTCTCTTGTTGAATCACAGAAATATTCTGTTTGAATTCAGCATACATTTCAATGAATGTCTTTATCCAAGAATTGTCAGAGTACTTTTGTATTTCCAGAGAAAATAATCACTCGAATTCTATAATTAAAAGAAAATAAAATTCAGCACAAACTGGTCACAATATAATACGACTTAAAGTGCTAGATGTTAAAGCACGACTGGTAAAATCCTCAGTCACGAGATAATATATTTATCTGCTTGACCCTAGGTCATAATTAGCATTTTCTGAAAACAAATAACCATCTAGAATGATCTAATGAACCTTGTTTATTTACAATACAATGGCCTATAGAATTCTCTTAGGAATCTCCAAAATCCTGACCCAAATCAACATATTTACTCCTTCCTGTTTACCTGAATAATTCTTCTGTTAATAAGTTAATACACATAGAGAATAATGAAGCTATTATTAGTTGTTTACATAAATGAAATAAACACAATTAGAAAGTCAATCGGGTCAAGCAGAAATGAACTCAATTTTGGACAAGGTCAAGTCCAGCAAACAATGTTACATTACAATACCATGTATGGAAATCTAAAAAAAATAAAACTAACAAACAAACAATTAAATGTACATAACACTATCTCATAAAATATGAAGAGACACGAGCTTCTGGGTTTTTTATTATCAGGTACTTTGTCTGAAAGTGTCCTTGTTCAAGGAGTAGATCGTGGTTTTATTCCAATTCTTCGTTATAATATTAATTGTTATCAGACTTACGTTCAGGACCAGTGACTATCGACGGTGTAAACTCTTTGCCCATCGAGGGAGTTCATTTATTGTTGGTAGTGACTTAGCTGGATACGTGGTTTTGGTTATTCCACTTGTAACTGGCAAGCCTTGCTTGGATCAAAATGTTGAGCCTATTGAAAATGAAATCCCTGATATACACCTTGGTCGTGCAGTTACTAGAACTATGGCATAAAGAGTTCTTAAGAATGAAATTTATCAGAAAATAATTTCTTTGGCTGACACATGCACTGGTCATGCTTTTAATAAGGTCACTTTACTCCTGTTACTGATCAATCGAAACGTGATGTGCATTGCCATCCTCGTTTAACCACTCATAATCTTATTTCTTATCAGCGTAACAAGCGACTGTCACTTTTTGTCGAACAGGAAAAAGATTATGAGCTATAATGTTTGTTTCCGATTGCTATTCTAATGCTGATTCTGCAAATATACTAACTTGCTATTCCATTAAAAAATGGGGGGGGTATGAGAAACTGGAGACAACCTGATGCCCGTTGATGACGAGTGGTCCGTTAACTAATTTTTGTTTCTAAGTAATATCGTCCGGATATTCTTGGTTTAGCCCATGAAATCCCTTGCCAAGTCACCAGATCTTACATCATATTTATTGGCAAAAAATGTAATGTGATGTTTGCAAATACACTTGTCAATTGATTGGACAACCCAATCAAAGGATACCTAAGGTTCATTTACAGACTATTCCTGTATTTGACGAACCATTTAGCAGAATAATAGTAGACCTTGTAGGTCCCTTACCTGTAACCGAGCCAGGCAACCAATACTAAATGACTGAATTAGTTTACGTCGACAAGGTTTCCAGAGGCAATGCTATAGCGGGATACTAAGACTAAACTATAGCCAAAGCTCTAATAATGTTCTTAACACTTTGTGACCTTAACAAATCCGTCCAATCTGATCAAGGTTCTAATTTCATGTCGGTAATCTTCCAACAAGTTATGCATGAATTAGGTATTCAACACTTTAAGTCCTCTGCATATCATCATGAAAGCCAGGGAACGTTGGAAAGATTTCATCACACTTTATTAAACAGGATAGGTCATATTGCTTTGATACCAGAAAAGATTGGGACGAAGGAATTCATTTACTGTCGTTTGCCATTGGAGAATCAGTTCAAGAGTCCCCATGTATTAGCCCTTATGAACTTGTTTTTAAACACACTGTTAGCGGACTACTGAAGTTGTTGAAATAGAAACTTATTTCAACATATGAATCAGAGATTGATCTACTTGATTATGTCTCTGATTTTAAATACAAATTGGCGAAAGCTTGTGATGGGGGAAAGAAATAATATTCAGTCTACATAATCAAAACTGAAAGTAAGGTACAGTATAAAAAAAAACTACAAAAGAATGAAATCTTCAGCCTGATGATAAAATTCTGGCTGACTTATCCATACCTCAAAGTCCATTTCAGGCTGGGTATTATGGTAATTATTCAGTTAAAAAGAACGTAAGTAACTTAATTATATCATACTCTCGGGAGGCGGAAATTGAAACATCTCTGCCATATAAATATGTTAAAGGAGTATATTGATCGTGATAACTATGTAAATCATTCAAAGATTTAGTTGTTCCTGTCCCACACAGTGATGATTTAAATGATTAAGTACAACCGGATGTTAGTGACCCGTTCAAACAGTCTTCCAAATTCTTAAATATTAGCAAATCTGGACTAAAATTTTTCACATCTAGGCGCAACGGAAAAGAATGCGTTAACGTAGCTAATATGCAAACATTAGTACTTGTTCCAAGATGTTCCGACTCGAACAAACAAACTATCATGATGTTGAAATTGTAGATTGGATGCATGTAAAACTGCATCCTTAGAAGATTAATCTTTTCAAGTAAGAGTGTTTAAAAAAAAGAAATTGAATATTTTTTTAAAATTTATTTTATTGACCAAGTAAACGTAACAAGAGTTGGGCGTATATGCTTGTGTCGAAACCAGGTAATTCTTTCTGTATGAGCACTAATTACAGGAAAGTATCAGTGTCACCAAAACAGACTAATTTCAATACTAAGAATTGATGACTGTATTAACAGAATTGGAAGCATAAAATATGTAACTAAATTGGACCTGCTAAAATTATTTCGGCAGATTCACTTACTACACAGCAAAAAAAAATTCTGCCTTTGCAACTCCAGACGGACCAATACAAAGGATGCCATTTGGTATGAAATATTCTCTCTCTATATTCCAGTACTTTATGAACATGATAACATGTGGTATCGATGGTTATGATACGTACATCGGCAACTTCATTATATTTATCTAATCCTGAAAAGATCACCCAGAAACTATCTGGAAATTCTTCGTGTCACTGAGGTAAATTTGATATTCAATTGAAGTAAAAGTGAATTTTGCTTAGCCTGTGTCACATTTTTAGGACTTATTGTTGGATATATTCAAGTCAATCCCGTGTCACAATCACTCTACAGTATTAGGACTTAATGCGATAGAAAGGTGGACATTTAAAGTTTGGATGAATCACGAGCTCCCAGTCAGCAATACCGAAAACCTAAATACATGAACAACTCAATGTAAAAATATGTAACAATTTAATCAGCATTAATAATATTCAAGTAATTTCTGGACATAAATCTTACAGTACACTTCACAAATAAATTAATACATTAACTTGTCTTGTTATCAAATCCCTTCTTTATCACATCACATGAGAGTTAACGTCCTAATGTGAGAGAGTCTCCGTCCAGTGAGTTGTCCCTTGTAATTGTATGTATTCATTCCTTCTCCTTCATTCCTGTCCTCTTTCTTTGATGCTCCTTGCACTATTCTCATTCTCCAGAACCTTTCCTGTGATACTTGTTGTACTTCGCTACTCTTTATATTATCCTCATGCTGTGCTTCCTTCTTCCCTCTCTTGAAAGTTTAGTGCCACCTTCACGTGCATTCTGAGAGCTTCATTTATAAACTATAAGGGACATACATCCAGTTCTTCCTCTGCCCCTCTTATAATCTATCACTTTCCCACGGATTTCTCATCATAGGCGAACATTTTACCAGGCCCTTTTCACAAACACTAACATCTCTCATTCCATACAGGCCTTGCTTTACATGCGAATAATATAATTACTTAACGATGTTTCGTAGCACACGCGTACAAAAACTCTAATTGTTACAATCCGACACATCAATCGACGGTTGTTACGATAATCGATTACATTTCTCGTGTCCTACGAATAATATAATGCTAAATAGAAATACGTAAATACATATACATACAAATCCACTCTTCCCTACTTCACATAATTCTTTGTCTACATACTGATAAATGCAAATACATATCCCAATTCAATTTTCTAACAGATTCAACTATATACTTTGATGTAATATTCTCTAATAATTCTACGATATGTTATGTTCCATGTCCTAATAAAATAGAGATACGTTATAATACACAATCTAGCAAATTCCTATTTACACAAATCGACACAAATAGTAGACTGAGAGATTTCCTACTTTCCCAGCTCATTTCATCTTTCTCTCTATTTATGAGTCTCTCGCGCAGGGTGGTCGTATCCGCTGAACTCTTTTTGATAATTCCTTGTATTCTTTCATTCCATCAAAACGTCATGAAACCACTGATTGATGTTATCCAGGTGATGGCTAAATGTTTCTTTGTCCTTTTGTCTGTCTGAATATTAGCACCTCCTACTGGTGGGTTTTAAAAATGTTCTCATTCTGATTGGCTGGTACGCCTAGTTTGATGTTTGCTTTTTTGGCACAAATCTTTAAAGGTAACTGAACGTATACATCTGGCCATAACGATAGAAAGAGTTTAATCTCATTGAAGTGAATAGCCGACTTAACCATCTAAATACTAAACAAAAATCACAACCGGTTATTCGCTGTGGGGCTCACAAAGCCTTTAGTCACCTGTCATAAACTTACATAACCTTTAGCCTGTAAGAAAGTTAGAATCACAGTCGTAAAGATGAAAAAATTATATTTCCTCACACTATGCCCATCAGTAAAATGTAACTGATATTAATATTTTGGTATGATTGGATGTAATCGGAAATTTTGCGCACATATTTCAATAATTGCTGAGTCTTATTGGTCTGCAAAATGTCTGGAAGCATTCGATAAATTAAAAGCTATGGATAAAAGTGCATCAGTTCTTTTAGCTCGAAGTTGCAATAAACCATTTGAAATGTCTGTTTGATGCAAGTGATGCAGAGGTTGATGTCGTATTAATTCAGGAAAATAAAGATGGCGTAGATCACCAAGTGTAATAGTTCTAAAAAATAATTAAGCAGCAGATAACTTATTCTCCAATCGAGAAGGAATGCTTAGTTCGATTTTGACATTTCAACACTTCGAAGTATCTATTAATTCAGCTCCTTCTCCGAGTATAGTATTCATTGTTCACAACTCATTTCCTTTCACCACCAAAATGAAAATAAAAATCCGTGTTCAGGACATTTGACACATCAATGGAAAGAAAATTTAATTGCAGATGCACTTTCGCGTATCTAGAAGTTATATATTGTTTGCTTTGGTATATTTAATTGTACAACAATTCTACATCTTCCTGTGCTATTTCATTGTTATTATCATTTAGTGTTTGATATAAAAAAGAAAGCTTTATTGCATAAATGTTTCTTTGCATGTTCAGTTTGTAAGAGCTATGTTAAACTCATTTGCATTCTTCTGTTTCTCATGGGGTGATTCACATTAGAGATATTACATAATTGCCATTTGTGTCCTCTAGAGATTCTAATTCTTTCTAAAGTTGAAACTTATCCATAAATGGCGAAACATTATGATAATTTAAAACAAAACGATGGAAAATTCCGCGTATGAAAATGATGATGTAGAGACAAAACCAAGGCATAGTCTAATTCAAGTTAACGGTACTGTAAAGCTTGATAATAATTTTCATTTTGTTGTTTGTCCATAGGGTTCGAAGATGACTATGACATCACAAGCTGGTTATGTTACTGTAAGTATTGAGTAGATGATTAAACCATTTTGTGTCCCAGCCTGCCCGTGTAACACTTGAAGGGGGATGTCGATTGAATTTGCTTGAGATCACTTCCCCTCCTTCAGCTTGATGTGAAAGACTTTCCTTGATAGTCTTTCTTCTAACATCCTGAAGATATGGCCTCCGAATCTAAATTTATTTCAGCAGCTGCTTGTGAAAGTTTGGAATGCCAACCCGTGCGAGAACGCAAGGTCTGGAACCCTGTCCTGATATCTTTACCTCATCAGTTTCCTCTAGCAGCCCATGTGAAAATGATTCAGCTTCTTGCCATAGCGTCAGTACATCGTCCAGGTTTTGTAAGCATACAGCAGGATATGCAGCAATTTGACCGCAGGTCAATTGCTTTCAGTTTCAGTCAACTTCGGAGGATGTTATGCTGATTTCCAGTTGTCTCGCAGTTAAAAGATGAAAGTTCATTGAGGATGCTTTTGATTAAAGTGTACAGCCCGTCTTTAAAGTATATTTTCTATGTCAGTAAGCAGCGTTGCCCTGCTAGAACTCAATATTGAAGTGGGCCAGCACCCAGTATTTCAGATGTTCCTGATAACAGTAGGTTGTCTTCAATGCTTCTTGGAAGAGGCTCTGAGTGGCCGAGTAGTCTAAAGCGCTGTCCGTTACGGATCATTGCCATCTCACCTCTATCGGCGTGGGTTCGAGTCTAGGATTCGGCAAATGTGGATAGGTGAGAAAGCTTGCCAGTAACTTCTCGTGGGTCGGTGGTTCGTTACGGTGATTGTTGTTGGCTTAACTAAAGATTTCCACAATAAGAAAATACTGAATCAAAATGAAATTTAATTTTAATAAAACAACAAAACAATTGCACTTTCTCTGTTATTATCTAAAGAATTTAGAATCCTGGAGCCCATGATCTTAAGCTAAAAAACAGAAATTTAAAAAACACGTTTTGTAATGTTTAACAAATTATTTTTTCACTAAACTAGAAAGTGAAAAATGAAAAGGAACTCACAGTATGGTAAAAGTTGTATCACAAGTCCACAAATATTGAGTATTCCGAATGAGTTCCATTCATGATCCCAATGAAGTCCAATATATTTTGCTGATGTGCCAAATAATCATGATGGAACACAAATGCTATAATTCAAAATTTCTTTAAATCAATTCACAGTAATTCCAAAACAGACACTAGATCATAAAATATGAGTACTTTTGTAGCTATGATGAATAAGCAAAACAACTAAATTAAATCCACATGACAATTTGACTCCACTTGCACTAGTGTGTATGCTAGGAATAACTTGTGTTCAACAATTCTTACCTTATAATAAAAAAGAAAGATGCAATTTAAGAAGCAAAATGGGAGTCGATTAGTCGTTTCGAAATTAATGGGAGTCGATTAGTCGTTTCGAAATTACTCAAGTTTGTCAACAATGTCAAATACTTTAGCAGCCTGCCAATCAGGTATTGGGTCAGCCTGGTGTATCAAGAAACTCCTTGACCTGATTCTATCTAATCAACATAATTACTTCTGTCCTGAAACTATGTAATGAATTTACTAAACATGACCTCATCTTAAATTGCAAAATTACAACAATAAAGAAAAAATATTATTTAATATTTTAGTGGCTTTATGACCCTTACAGTGTATAACCATGAAAATTTACACACATAATATAGATATACATAACACATCACATCCATAAAACCATCATTCAGAAAGAGAAATTAACTACCTGCATCTTGATGAAGAAAAGGCCAATACGCCTTTCATAGTGTGAATATATACAAACATCGTAAATATCATTTGTCACAGAACTTTCATTTGATATCTGATGATAATAATAATAATAATAATAATAATAATAATAATAATAATAATAATAATAATAATAATAATAATAATAATATAATTGAAATAATGCAATAAATGGAACATAAAGAGAGGTGCGTCCTAAATGAACAACAATATTATTTAAATGTAGCAAAATATAGGAGAAAGAAACTAAAGAGAAAATACAAATATCAGATCTACAATGATTGCACAATAGAAATGAGATTGATCTGCCGTTAAATGAATGAAATTAAGAGTTTGGAGAGAAAAATTAATTGTGAACTGCGTACGAATGTGGAGAAACAGTATATTGTGGTTCAATCTACAAGAAAGGCCAATTTTAGATACAAGATATAGGTAATATTGTTCAATCGCGCTAATTTATAGTTTTTAAAATACTGCACTTGGAAATTAAAAAACAAGCATACCAATAGGTGCATTTTTCATTGTCCTACAAAACAGTTTAACTATTGAAATTTATCATGTAATCATATGCTGGTGAACAGAGAAAACGTATTTAAGACGATAAAAATCGATATAATGAAACTAAATTTTTCATATACTCACTGAACATTTTTAAGACAAGAATATTTGACAGTGATGGCTTCGTGAAAAGACATATATTAATGCATGAAACGAAATACTGGCAAAATCGACTAAACTGAGCTTAGTGGATTGCAACATCGGTTTGTTTAATAATCTACTTATTGATATGCAAAAAGGTGAAAGAAAAAGATCAGTGTACAAATTTAACATTTATTTCCAGGTGACTAAACTTGTATGTGTATAAAATAATTCTTCCAGATGAGAACTTATTGAATCGACAAAAAGTGATACGAGAAATATTAATTTCATGTTTGTGAATACATGAATTAAAATCCCATCACTGCGTGAAGAAAGAAAATCCAAAACAAATACTTCTGAAAAATAATGGGACAGAAAAATATGCAACTGTAAACCAAGGTTTGAGAAACCTATCCTTTTACTTTTAGAAGATGCTTCTAATCGTAAATATAATAGTGGTTCTGGTACAAATAAATACTGGCAAAAATATATCAAGGCGGACATAAACAAACCAACAGGATGGGCACAGATTTTGATACAATAAAATGCTCTAAGGCATATAAAGGTATAAACAAATGATCATATGTAATACGTGATGTTATTTGTATTTAAAGTAAACATGTGCAACACAACATCTGTTGCACATTCCGTTTAAGACTAATAAAAAGGATAACTAAACTACTAATTGTAGGAGAGCTCTGACATGATGTAAATGAAAATATCATCGTAAAGTTCAAACAACACAACCGGTTCAATCAAAAGTTAAATTAAACAATATTATGTATTAGTGATGGCATTTCTTGTTTCCGAGTGACATTGTCATTAAGATGGCTAATGTCGCTGGATACAACTATAAATGATACATCAGCAATTTACAGAAAGCTATTAACTCGTTTCAGTTAGGGTAAAATCATAGCATAAATTACCAACGTGCTTCCGCCTCAGACAATGGAGGTAGTGGGTTTCCTAGTCCTTGTAGGTATTCAACGATGTAAATATTCTGCCTATCACAATAGACTTGTAAAAATAGTACTATCAGCTGTCTCACTTGGCACTCAGCATTATGCGTTGGTAATAGGATTGGTCATAATTTAGCTTTCGAAATCCTATCAAGAAGACAAAGGTTACGTAACTCACCATTGGTGCCTGGAAAGCACGCCCACTAATGCAGTTAGCAGTTAGACCAGATAGAAGAACAACTCCAGTTGTTGGCCAGATTAAATATCCAAATAGCAGCCCTGAGTAAAATTATCCAAGTTTAGGAAGGACAACACATCAAAGTAGTAGCCGGCTACACCTTCTTGAGTGGCAAAAGTAAAGAAAGAGCGACAAGAAACTGGTGTTGGGTTTACCATAAAATCATTGCTAGTTAGCACAGGTCTTCTGAATGACAGATTAACGAGACTCGCACTGTTTCGAAAAAGACGTGCAACTATCATTAGCGCCTATGCAGCCACTATGATTAACTAGCCAGATGAGATCAAGGACACATTTTATTGCATACGTACCAAAAGGCAGAAAAACTCATTATCCTTGATGTTTTTCAGTTTTAGAATTATTATGGATCACCAGAAATGTACAGGTGTCATTGTCAATAACGATGTTGGCAAATGCAAAAACGGATTCCTCCTACTGAAGAAATGCGCCGCTGAACATATTCTAATCACTAACTCACCTCCGTCTGAAAAACTGAAGAAAAAAAAAACATCTAGGTTGTACACATTCTCCAAGCAAAGGCATTTTACTGACTACCTCATCGTCTCGAGAAGATACAAGTAGGATATCCGAGTGACGAAGGCCATGAGAAATCCAAAAGGCTGAAGTGCCCTTAGGCTCAATGAGACCACAAAAGAGCTCTAAACACTTAAAGTATCTATATTGAAACTGAGGCAAACTAGGTATCCTTCAGAGACTCTGTGTATTCAACTGCATCAAAAATATTTTGTTCCACTCAACCATACATAAACATCAAGATTGGTTTGATGAGAACGAAGCTGCCTTATAGAGACTTCTGTATGTCAAACATCGCCTACAGAATGCCTGCGTAGAAGAATGTACTTCATCATCTAAGAAGGCAGCCATCAACAACTTCAAGAGGATTGTTTAATGAAACTCCGAGAGTTGCAAAACTCACGACTGAGCTATATGGCTGATACGTTTTAGTCATACATAGACACGAATCACATGAATAACTTCCAAGAAGCTGTTGTTGTTGCTGGACTTAACGCCATTTTTCTGCAAACGATAGGATATTCATGGCGGCCAGTATTAATGGTGGAGGAAGAAACCGGGAAATCACCGTAACGAACCACCGACCCACGAGAAGTTACTGGCAAGCTTTCTCACATATCCACATTTGCCGAATCCTAGACTCGAACCCACGCCGACAGAGGTGAGATGGCAGTGATTCGTAACGGGCAGCGCTTTAGACCACTCGGCCACTCAGAGCCTCTTCCAAGAAGCATTGAAGACAACCTACTGTTATCAGGAACATCTGAAATACTGGGTGCTGGCCCACTTCAATATTGAGTTCTGGCAGGGCAACGCTGCTTACTGACTTAGAAAATATACTTTAAAGACGGGCTGTACACTTTAATCAAAAGCATCCTCAATGAACATTCATCTTTTAACTGCGAGACAACTGGAAATCAGCATAACATCCTCCGAAGTTGACTGAAACTGAAAGCAATTGACCTGCGGTCAAATTGTTGCATATCCTGCTGTATGCTTACAAAACCTGGACGATGTACTGACGCTATGGCAAGAAGCTGAATCATTTTCACATGGGCTGCTAGAGGAAACTGATGAGGTAAAGATATCAGGACAATGAAAAATGCGCCTATTGGCATGTTTGTTTTTTAATTTCCAAGTGCAGTATTTTAAAAACTATAAATTAGCGCGTTTGAACAATATTACCTATATTTTGTATCTAAAATTGGCCTTTCTTGTAGATTGAATCACAATATACCGTTTCTCCACATTCGTACGCAGTTCACAATTAATTTTTCTCTCCAAACTGTTAATTTCATTCATTTAACGGCAGATCAATCTCATTTCTATTGTGCAATCATTGTAGATCTGATATTTGTATTTTCTCTTTAATTTCTTTCTCCTATATTTTGCTACATTTAAATAATATTGTTGTTCATTTAGGACGCACCTCTCTTTATGTTCCATTTATTGCATTATTTCAATTATATTATTATTATTATTATTATTATTATTATTATTATTATTATTATTATTATTATTATTATTATTATTATTATTATCATCAGATATCAAATGAAAGTTCTGTGACAAATGATATTTACGATGTTTGTATATATTCACACTATGAAAGGCGTATTGGCCTGTTCTTCATCAAGATGCAGGTAGTTAATTTCTCTTTCTGAATGATGGTTTTATGGATGTGATGTGTTATGTATATCTATATTATGTGTGTAAATTT
Organism: Potamilus streckersoni; assembly: GCA_016746295.1. Taxonomy (NCBI): domain Eukaryota; kingdom Metazoa; phylum Mollusca; class Bivalvia; order Unionida; family Unionidae; genus Potamilus; species Potamilus streckersoni. Next base: position 6,132,793 of record JAEAOA010001694.1, read on the forward strand.
TCATGGTTATACACTGTAAGGGTCATAAAGCCACTAATATATTAAATAATATTTTTTCTTTATTGTTGTAATTTTGCAATTTAAGATGAGGTCATGTTTAGTAAATTCATTACATAGTTTCAGGACAGAAGTAATTATGTTGATTAGATAGAATCAGGTCAAGGAGTTTCTTGATACACCAGGCTGACCCAATACCTGATTGGCAGGCTGCTAAAGTATTTGACATTGTTGACAAACTTGAGTAATTTCGAAACGACTAATCGACTCCCATTAATTTCGAAACGACTAATTGACTCCCATTTTGCTTCTTAAATTGCATCTTTCTTTTTTATTATAAGGTAAGAATTGTTGAACACAAGTTATTCCTAGCATACACACTAGTGCAAGTGGAGTCAAATTGTCATGTGGATTTAATTTAGTTGTTTTGCTTATTCATCATAACTACAAAAGTACTCATATTTTATGATCTAGTAGCTGTTTTGGAATTATTGTGAATTGATTTAAAGAAATTTTGAATTATAGCATTTGTGTTCCATCATGACTATTTGGCACATCAGCAAAATATATTGGACTTCATTGGGATCATGAATGGAACTCATTCGGAATACTCAATATTTGTGGACTTGTGATACAACTTTTACCATACTGTGAGTTCTTTTTCATTTTTCACTTTCTAGTTTAGTGAAAAAATAATTTGTTAAACATTACAAAACGTGTTTTTTATATTTCTGTTACTTAGCTTAAGATCATGGGCTCCAGGATTCGAAATTCTTTAGATATAACAGAGAAAGTGCAATTGTTTTGTTGTTTTATTAAAATTAAATTTCATTTTGATTCAGTATTTTCTTATTGTGGAAATCTTTAGTTAAGCCAACAAGAGTACACCATGTCATTTCAGCTGGAGACGTTTATTTCAGATCCCTAAACAGGAAGGGTTAGAGTCGTTTTTTCTGTTACTTAGCTTAAGATCATGGGCTCAAGGATTCGAAATTCTTTAGATTATAACAGAGAAAGTGCAATTGTTTTGTTGTTTTATTAAAATTAAAATTTCATTTTGATTTAGTATTTTCTTATTGTGGAAATCTTTACTTAAGCCAACAAGCGTACACCATGTCATCTCAACTGGAGACATTTACTTCAGGTCCCTAAACAGGAAGGGTTAGAGTCCTTAAAAAATGATGAATTGATGAGCTTGCCAAACGTATCTTTTCGAAGCGATGTCTTCTTTTAATGAAGCAAGAGATAAAGAATAGTTTGGTTCACTACTTGGTGAAAAAGGGTAGTCTTGATAAAAGTGCTTTGGATTTCTATCTGTTTCAAATAGGAAACTCAGAAAATTAGTTTAAAAAACAGATCGTAGTAGATGTTAAGAAGCTTTGACTTCACCAGGAACTAATGCAAATGCAAAGACATAAATAAGCAAGGGAAATGTAGAAGCAAAAAAAGAGGAAAGATAGAGACAAATGTATATGCAAATTATGAAGATGAAAGATAAATGCAAATTAAAAAACAAAAGAAACATCCGATTTAAATTACAGAAATTATAACTGACATTCTCTCTCTCTCTCTCTCTCTCTCTCTCTCTCTCTCTCTCTCTCTCTCTCTCTCTCTCTCTCTCTCGACACTTGCTGAAAACTTGAAATGGGTAAGACTGCTTCGGAGCTTCTTTATTAGCAAAGCTCGTGAAGTCTACATTTCACTTTCAGTACAGGAAAGAGCTCAGTATGATGTGGTTAATGGATGTATTTTGAAGGTTTATGAATTAGTACCTAAGGCATATTGTGAAAAGTAATTGCAGAAAAGAAACTGGACAAATTCATTTCGAGTTTGTACGGAGAAAAAGAACAATTTCATAGGTGGTGCAAATCCAAGAAAGCTGATTAAGATCAAGATAACCTCAGAAAAATAGATTGAAGAGTTCAAGAATTATGTCCTAAGTGACGTCAAGGCCTACATTGATGTGGGAAAGGTAGGAACATAAAAAAATGCAAGTGATAACTATTTCTTACTATGTTTCATTTCTCTCCGCAGTTTTCTTTTGTAAAATATCAAAACATTTGAATCTTAAACGAGTACCTCCAAATATCAAACTCGGACAACTTTAGGAACTAAACTTTTAATAAGACTGATAAAAATAATCGTCTCTTCCTACACGAGTTTCTCAGACATTTTGATATCAAGTACATTACTTTTTTATGAGAAGTCTTCTCCAGTGAAAGTGTTTTGATTCGGAGAGTTGAGTGTGGCTCTTTTAATGTTCTCTCCATTGTGTTAGTCTGTCATCTGTCTCGGGATCCTTGGCTATAACAGCAATAACTTCTTTGCCTGTTGAGGGTATTCATTTATTACTAGTAATGACCTAACTGGGGATAAGGTTGTGGTTTATCCATTTGTAACTGTTAAGCCCTGCTTAAATAAAAAATAGTTGCTCCTATTGAAATTGAATCAGAGGTTTATTATCCAGCTTGTACAGTTACAAGAGCTATGACAAAAAAGCTCTTGAGAATGATGTTAATTAGGAAATTATTCCTTCTGGTAAGATATCTATTGATGATTTCACTTTTGCTATCAGCATTGTTAAAGCCAGAGAAATTAATCACAGCGATCCTCTTTTTACTACTCTTTCTCTCAATTCCAATCAGGGTGACAAAAGGCAATCACTAGTTGTCTCACAGGAACAAGACCCTGAGGTCTTCTGGCTTTTTCAGAGGACCGCAGAGAGACTGAAGCCGTACAAGTACCAGCATGTTATTTAGCGAAAAATTGGGGTCCTTATGAGAAAATGGAGACCAACTGAGGTACCCGTTGGTGATAAGTGGTCAGTGAGCTATCGAATAGTTAAGTCAGATCGAAGAGAAATTCTTATTCTAGCCCAGGAAATTCCTTTGGCTATTATTTGTGGAGTTAGTAAGGCTTATCACTTATCAAAAGATCTTAAATCTTTTTTGGCCGAAAATTAAATGTATTGTTGCTAAATACTGTAGATATTGTCTCACTTGTCAAATGGTATTAAAACCCAATCAGCAAGATAACCAAGGCTTATCTGCAACCTACTCATTTGCATTTGATAAACCATTTAGCAGGATAAAGGTAGCTTGGGTCGGTCCATTACTTTAGACCATTTCAGGCAACCAATAATTGCTGATGATAATGAGCGCATGCAGGAAATAAGCAGAGGCTATTACTTTGTGGAATAATAAAGCTGGAACAAGAAGAAATAAAGTTTTCTTTCTATGATTTATTTATATTTACACTTCTGGCCTTTCTAAATCTGTCCAATCGTATCAAAGAGTCAAATTTTATGTCTGGAATTTTACAGGAAGTTATGCATGAATTAGGTAAATGTTCTGCCTATCACAATAAGAGTTGTTTGTTGTTGTTTGCTGTTTGGGAATCAGTTCAAGTGTCTTTAGGTGTTAGTCCTTTTGAACTTGTTTTTGGACACAGTCTATGGACCATAGAAATTACTGAGAAAAACTTCTCTCAATTGATTATTCAGAAATTAACTTTCTTGAAATGTTTCTGATTTCAAATACAATTTGTTAAGTAGCAGTAGCAACAACAAATCTTCAATCTATTTTGTCAATAAAAAAATTAAGGTATGACAAAAAATATAATAGAAAGGGAAGATTTACTGAAAATTAGTTATTGTTAGCATCAATTCCAGTTTTAATATTGTCAAATATGTGTGTGGATTTAATTTGTTTCAATTATTCATTGGAATTACAAAAGTGTTCATAATTTAAGATTTATGTGCTCTTTTGGAATTACTCTGAGTTCATTTAAAGACATTTGGAATTATATTATTTGTGACTATAGGCACATCAGCACAATAGATTGTACTTCATTAAGAATAGCATTGGAACTCATTTAGAATGCTTAATACCTTTGTACTTGTTATAGAACTTTTAGGATTATTTAGGATTTTATTCACTGTAATGTAAATTATTTTTCATTTTTCACTTTCAATTTTTGGAAACTGTTTTGTGATCAATTCTGTTACTTAGCATAATTCCTTAGAGTTGTGATCATTGAAATAAGTCATGGCAACAATTTTTGTTAAGGAAAAATGCATAGTTGACTAAGTAAATTTCTGCTTTCCCTTTCAGAATAAAATTTGAAATAAGGATCCATTTATTTTGTTCACATTCTTAACCAGCATATTTTAACTCCTTCATTTTCTAATGCCCTATTGTTATCAATTTGTTACATTCTACAAAGTTATCTTTCAAAACTCAAAATTTTAAATTTTGTCATATATGTATAGTGATTTGAACATGATCTTTTAATGGAATACTGTTTTCATCTGGTTCCCAACTGTTAAGTGATACAATGTATATGCTTTCACATTTCATTCTGTTCAACTTTGTACATCTCATCCTGTTTGTAGGATGAAAATAATTCTTATTGTTCATAAAGCACACCTTCTATATTCACTCTCTTTAAGTCTTTCAGGTTGTAAACAATTTAATCCCCTACAAGTACTTGCCTGATTTTGAATTATTTTCAAGGTAAAGTTAGCCCTTGTAAATATTGTTTGCTATAATTAGTATTTTCCATTTCTAGCAAATCCTTCACATTTTTATTGTAAAACTTTTTCTCTCATAAAAACTATATTTTTACATGCATTCTGTCTTTTAATATTTTTTTAATGCATCATATGTACATGAACAGGTGCCCACACTTTCCCAATCTTTAAATATATTGTACATATTATAAATAATAGATCCATTTCATTTATAAACAATATAGTCATATGCTTTTGGCTTACTCCACCCCATAAAAATTCTCGTGGATGCCCATGTGTATATGTTATTCCTTTTTTCTTTGATCTTCTTAGCTCATGCATATCTTGGTAAAACATCCAACACTCATAAGATTTTTAGTATGGTTTTGTGGGGTTTCATGTCACCTTTCAGCATATCATAGGCTATATATTGTGGTTAGTACACAATGGTGGAGAAAGGAGCTGGGAAGAACCATTGACTCACTGGAAACTACTGGGAAGCTTTCTCACATAGCCACAATGTCTGAGCTAAGACTTGAACTCAAGGAAAGTTGAGCTTTTGTGAGTGATTAGTAAAGGTAAGTACCTTAGAATACAAAGTTTTCAGGACTCCTCTGTCAGGACATATTTGTATCATTCTTGTATTTTTGCATGCTTACATATCCACTTGCTTATAAGACAATACCAACTGCAAACTACACAGACCCAGATCTGCTGTCACATATTGCACAAGCAGATCTGGGTTTGTGCAGTTTAATCAGTACAAGGAACAAAATAGACCCTGACCCTGGTGCATTATCCAGATCTTTCTTATTTGCAGTTTGACTTGGCTTGTGAGTATATACAGTATTGTTAATGACACTTCATTAATTACATTAGTGATTATACTCATGAGTTGAGAATCAAATTAATCTTGATTTATATCATTTTCACAAACAACCCTTAATTTTTAATCTATAAGAAACCTGCAGTATGTTTTCTTTCCATCCACCACTTTTATGCCAGGAGTGTTGGTCTAGTTTAGGGGTCAGGAACCTATGGCAGTCATGCCACTAGTCTCCATTTTAACAGTGTTACTCTATTCCTGGTGGAATACAGTCATTTATTTTGTAATTATTCTAGAAAAAGTGGCACACTATGTAAAATAGGTTGCTGACCCCTGGTCTAGTTCGTGTGACCCAAAGGAACATATTGCTACTCCCACATCTTTCCATGAAACTTGACAGGCATTACTTACATCAGGTGAAAATGTGTATATCATTCTGTCATCATGCTTCAATTAAATTTCCATAAAATTATGCTTCCTTTATGTAAAAAGCATATACTATAGGATAATTATTTTGCAGTAAATAGCCCCATGACTTATTGATCACTTGCTCTCAAACATTTTTTGACAGCACGTGAACATGTTTATGTTGTCAAGCTTGAATGAGTTTTCCTAAGTTATATTCTTTTTGGTGGTTCAATGCATTAATGTACAATAATTCTCATGTATGCAATTTGTCCCAATTTATAACAAAATGACCTGAAACAGATATGATTAACAGAAGGTTGATATTTTTATTTCTCATTGTCAACAAGCTTTAGTATTTTTCCTCAGAGTTAGTTCCCCTTTTTGGTGTTACACTATGGCTACTATATTGTATAACAATTTCTGTGTGCAATTATTCCAACAGCTTGTCAGAAATTCTCATTTCATCACTTGAGCCCTAGGTAGCCCAGTGGTCACCTTCACCAATCTCTGCAATCTCACCTCTGTCTATGTTGGATCAAGTCTTGGGTTTGATCAATATGTGTATATGAAAAAGCTTACCATCCTCCTCCCGTGGGTTGGAAGTTCTAACTGGGTATTTTCCTATTTCATTCACCACCAGTTATACTGGCCAACATGCATAGCCTATCATGTGCTAAAAAATGAGTGTGGCAACTTCTTTTATCATGTTCTTAAGTTATGCTAAATAGACAACTGATGCGAAAATCCATCTTAATTTTCATGTGGAACCATAATTAAAAACTGTTGAATGATGTTTTATAGTCATTTGTTAGCTTCCATTTTTATTTATAATTAAAATAGGTGCAGGAACAAAGTTGCTCAGGATGACTGGCACTAACATCTGAAGAGAGATTCTTTTTTCGTAAAGGTTAAATAACATTGTTGGTCACACACAATTTTGTAAATGCAACAGTTTTATTTTAAAAGTCTGTAACAATGATCATCAGCTACACTGCACATCATTGTGAAAAACTAATGTATGATACCCATGTCTCATCTTTACCATTTCAACTTTATTGCGTTTGATTGATATATAGATACTATTCACAATGGTATTTATAATTATTTTCAACATGTCTGATGTATCGTTTAACTAACTAAATAATGTTAAATATGACCTTATTCTAACTGACATCATACCATCTTGTTTTCTATTTACATAGAATCAGTACAGATCTGTTGGAGGACCCTGTAACCTCACATTAATCTAGAATTGTTTTAGCTACTACACATATCAAGATGTTCCAGGAAATTATTCCCAAAAATGGTCAGTAATGCTCATTCAGTGTAACTGGGCTGCCACGACCTATAATCGGAACTGATCTATGATCCACTCTAATTTGGAATTTAATTAGGAAATCTGTTTGAGAGGAAACAATGTATGTGACATACCAACTTTTGCCTTAGCAATGCTCCAGTATTCCACATGGAACATAATCAAATGGTTTTGTTGCTTGAATGATTCTTTTAAAATCAGTGTTCTCTTTAGGTAGCAGAAAAAATAGCTTTTATTTCTCTTTAGCAAAAATAAATGAAGACAATAGCAATGTCTGTCTCATTTGGGTTTTACGCCCATTGTACAAAATTATGCCATGTATTTAGGTCATACTGTATCAAGTTAGCACAAACTACACATCTTAATTAATTCTAGTTGATTGGAGTACCAAGATAATATTATTTAATGTTGTACAAGTGTAAATTAAACATTTTTACTGTCATACTGTATCAAGTTAGCACAAACTACACATCTTAATTAATTCTAGTTGATTGGAGTACCAAGATAATATTATTTAATGTTCTACAAGTAAAAATGTTTAATTTACTGCTGCTCAAACAATTTTTTTTTGTTTTGGTTGCTAAAACTAGAAACCATCACTTAAATATGAGGAAGTACAGGAATTACAATGAAAATTTTACTACTGAATAAACATATTTGTTCATAAAACTAAATCTTTATCTTCATATTATAAGCTTTAATCATCGTAAATGTTAAATGTTGAACTTTTAATTAGCAATTCAAAGCCAGTATTGTGCTACATATTGCATACCTACACATCCACACACCTGTATATTTACTTACTTACCTACTGAGACAGTGTACAGACATAAAACAAAAGATACAAAATATTTTTCTATATCAAAATCAATGTACTATATACTTTAATTAGCTGATAAAAACCAGAAATTCATGCTGCTTTTGTATTATTGGTTTCTTTTTTCTTTTGTTTTCAAATCATATTTTCTTACAATCTGCTTGACATGCTGTTGATAGCTATCATGAAGAGAAGAGCATGGTACCATAAGCATGTTTTTGTGTCACTGTACTTCTGAACATTCCATATGTACCATGGTGTATGACAATTATATTTGGGACAAACAGTTTTATTTTTCCATGGCATGGCATTCATTTTACTTCCCCAAAACACTTATATCAGAGGAAGGAAAACTTTTGAGTGGGATGTCAAGACCCAGGCATGTTATATACAAGCGAAATGAAGTAAACATAAAATATAATGAATATAAACTCAATGCACATAAAAATCAATTAAATATTTTAATATATGCTAAAAGTTTGTTAAAAAAGATATAAAATCAATGTGGATACTTCCTTAAATGAACAAGGAATAAGTCAACAGATCAAAATTTACTTTCTAACAATACTAACTGATGGAATTAATATGGCTTTTAATTTAATCTCTCTCTCTCTTTTTCAAAAAGGCAATAAATAATGCAAGATACACTATAATAATCAGTGTAATATACAGCATAAATGCTGAATTTAGTTTTTAAAATGAGAGTAAATACGTACATGAAAAATGGAAACAGAAATGGGTAACTAATCAGAGTCACACATAAGTGATTTTGCATAATAAACCATACACTGTATGTATAGTATAACACTAGAGTATGTTATATGTAGAGTATGACACTTGAACAATACACTGTATATAGAGTGTGACACTAGAACCATACAGTGTATGTAGAGTATAACACTAGAACAATACATTGTATGTACAGAATGACACTAGAACAATATATTGTATGTATAATATGACACTAGAACAAAATACATTGTATAGTTTGACACTAAAACCATTGAATCACTAAGAAAGAATATTTATTTTCTGTTTGGATTTAAGAAACAAAGTAACTTAGAAATTTTTTTCCCTCTAAATTCAAGTTTACTTACTTCAAAAACTGGGAAACTTACATTTAATTGTGAACCCTATTTGGATATCTGAGGTATTTTAAACCATAAGTTATCAAGCCTACAATATCAAAACTATCAAATAGTAAACCATATATTTTATTCCAAGTACTTCATTCACTATCTGTAAATTCATTTTAAAGGTCTTCTTCATAGAATCTGCTGTCAGTAAGTAATTTTCACAAATTATCCACTTCAACCTTATTCATCAGTGAAAATCAGAATCACAAGCCAATTTATCAACAATTCTTGTCACATTCACAAACTGAGCTCCACAACAAAGCTTTTATCCTATTCCCATATCTGTCACACACTAAACTTTCCTCAGTTCAGATACATGCATTTGTCATCAAGATAAACCATGGGGATGTTAATTTCTTTATTCTATCAGCTTATGGTAAATCTAAAAAGTTAAAATGATGATGAATGTATCTCATAATGCCAGCTGAATCTTATTGTAAACTATGTTGTTTGGTATTGCATGGGCAATGGTTTAACAGCTCCATGGCTGTCAAAGATGGCATCACCCTCCATATAGACTGCAGAGAAGCCTTTCCAGTTGATTGTATCGTCTGATCGAAAACGGACCACGAGGTGTTCCCCAGTGGATGTAATCTCAGGAGGAATCTGAAAGACAGTTTTGCATTAGCAGAAATCATCTAGGTATAAACATCTGTGAACATTAAAAAAAATTGAATTCATTAATTTATTCTTTTCTTCAGTATATGCCCAATTTTATGTATAGATTCCTAATGTTATATTATTGCATATATACTGTGGAAAATGTTCTTACACTTAACAAATAAACAAATGTAAAACAAATTTATCCACTTATGCAGACACATAAAACATATTAATATGTATTCTGAGACAAGTTAGTTCAGTTCAAGGTTAAACAATGCAGTACAGGTGTTACTTTTAGACAATGATGTTATCCAAATGCAGTACAGGTGTTACCTTTGGATAAGGATGTAATCCAATTATGCTAAGTGCCAATCTTGATCTGGACTTCCAAATAAGGAAGTACAAAACAGGTGTTATGTGATAAGGCATCATGGTAGGCAGCATGCAAACTTGCTGCCAGCCTGCCAGTCCAATGCCATCTAATTTCACATTAGATAAAGCAGCCAGTCCATCAAAATTTTTGAGTTAAATTAGAATGGGAGCTCTTATTTTTATGCCTATAATTGTGTCTGAAGTTTAATAGAAAATATGTTGGATTTATGATCACAATCTAAGCTAAAAATAGTTTGACAGATCAATTAAAGATAAAAAACTCTTTGTCTATTAGTCACACATACATGTTTTCTTTGCTTGTTTTATGTACAACACAATGTGTCAAGAGAACAAGATGAAATCAATTTAAATTACAAGCTTCTTATGCACTTTATCACCTCTAGCTAAATGATATTACATCATTCTAAGTTCTGTGGCTTCAAGAGGTTCAAATAGGGGTTGGAGTCAAGTACATAATTCAATCAATCAGTCCAACCTCTTTAATGTAAGAAAGCAACCAATTCTGTCCCCAAGGATGATTTTATGCACCAAAATCATTAAACCTGGTCATTCTCACAGACTGGATGACAAACTTAAGAATATGGCCTTTGAATAAAAACAATAAATGTAGTTAAAAGGCTATAGAAAAGATAGTAGATATGAAATATAACTTTTCAAATGGATGATAATGAAGGTATATTTAAGATTCTCCTATACCATCCTATAATACCATCATGAAAATCTTTATTTAAAAAAAAACAAAAAAAATATTAATCAATTATGGGAGCATATTAAACTGGACCAAAATAACCAAAATGAATGAATGGTTAATCAAATAATCTACAAATACTTTACGCAGGCAAGCGAAAACAAAGAGATACATTTTAAAGTGTCTATGTTAACCACATAGTTAAGTGGCAATTTATATCAATGGATATAAGTACATTTAGACAATGCTAAAATATGAATGTTGGAACATTGGTGGAGCTAGAAAGGAAAATGACATATGTAATGCCTGAAAATGGTTCTGTAACTAAATTTAACATCTGTTATCAACAATAAAAAGTTCTTTAGGTTCTGTATTGTACATTTGTAATAATCATAGAGCCAATAAGCAATCGTAAACAGAACACAAATACATAGTGGACAATAAAACAGCAAAATACATGCCATCAGCATTTTGCCCTTACAATCAATTCACAAAGACTATAAGCCTATAGTTTATAGCTTAGTAGACTGCATAAATATATCTCAAAAATATTTGCAAGAAACTGTAAAACATATATACGAAATGATAAAGACCAAGAAACGCTGCTAAAATAATATTATCGATAGAAGAAAAAGAGAGAATGACAAAACTAAAACTAATTATAAAGCAAGATACAATAATCACTTAACAGGAAAATATATATATAACGCGTGAAATTTAAATTCCAACTATGCCGGATATTTTGGCACTATTAATTAACAATTTGTCTGTTTACGATTTTTATCCAATGAGCAAGATCTTTGGAAAATAAAAGTTCTGGAACAGAGTGTCAATAATGCCAAATAAAAATGGAAAATATATTTCGTTTAGTATGGATTTTTCTTAAAAATAAATTTGAAAAAGATGTTTTAATACGTTTTGAAAAAAAAAATAGCTTGCTAAAATGAAATCAAGGAAACCATGAAACATTTCAGCAACATGGAAGCACTATACGAGAAAATACATTTATCAAAATGAGTATATGAATGCCTTTAAAAGATTTACGAAAACTGAATTAGCACTAATTGCGAAATTACACTGAAACTTAAGAAGTTCAGGTTTTAAAGATGAAGATCACCAGTATGTTACATATTCTATGAAATAATTTTAAAAGTTTTGAGGTCTTTATGACAACTAAGTCAAGAAAAAATACTTTAATGTTATGTGACATTTTTGAGGAATATAGAAATATACGCACAACAAGGCACGTAAATATATAAGTAAAACAAAGTTTTAAAAATTCACAAAAGTTAAACTTTAACAAGCAATAATACAAATATCAAAGTCGAGACCTTTCAACTTGCTTTGATTGGTTTTTATAGTTTAAAACGCCAGGGTAGTGAATGATTTAATGATACCGATGTAATTGAAGATAACATGAAACATGATAACAATGAAAAAAAATAATGATCCAAAAAATGAAGACACTATCTATGATAATTTATTGAATAATGAATTTGAAACTCTTCTACAACAGAGAGCAACAAATAATGTCTATCAATATATGACACTGTTGTTATGCTAAAAATATTCACGATATTATTGAAACAATAGTCCGTCGAAGGAATTGACGCTCTATCAGGCGAAATTTTTCTCCAGGAATTCAAGATGAAACCATATCTTCCTTTCAAATGTCAAGTGTTGAAACCATATCCGATATTATTCAGCGATAAAAAGGTTTTTAAATTAGCTGATGTGGTTCACACTGGATGTCAGCTGGGCACCATTGTCATTTTCGATAAAGTAATAATAATTAGAAGTCTTTTATTGAAAAACCTGACGTCATAATGATCAACATATCAGGAGGAGTAGTGAGAAGATTTTTAAGGTAATCATCGCGGCAGCCACATTGGATGTATGACTGACAATATTTTAATTTAGGACTTTGTGAAAAATCCCTCTTATAATGATTATGCATTCAGAAAGAGTAGCGGCAACATTTGTCATGGCAGCCATATTCGATTTATCCCTGCTACCATTTTCATTTAGGACAAACTAAGCATTATAAGAAATTTATTGGAGAAAGCTCTGTTAATATAGCCATCCATTTAGTGAGGAGTAGAGATAATAATATTTTCTATATATGATTTTCTATTTAAAAGGAGTAATAATAACACAGCTTTTAATATGGATGTTGTTGTGACAATACTGTGCTTCATATCGGCACCATTTATTACCACCAGACATCAAAAGAAGTCTTCTGGTGAAAACCCCATGTCATTATGAATTTCTGTTCAAGCAGATATGTGATAATATTTGAAAGATGTCTGCCATGGTGGCCATACTGAATGATTATCACCATTCTTTTTTAGGACTAGCTGTACATCATTTAAGGTCTTTTAATGAAACACCATGTTGGAATGAATACCCCATGCTGAGATTATCCAGTCAGGAAGAACAGCGATAACAACAGTTTTAAGAAGTCTGCCCTGACGGCAACAATGGATTTCAGATCGGCACCATTTTCATTTAGGAACAATTGCACATTATAAGAAATATTTTGTTTGAAAACCCCATCATCAAATCATTTAGTTAAAAGGAAAAACTAAATACTAAGATGGCTGCCATCACGGCCATGTTGCACATGGAATCGGAACCATTATCACTTAGGACTAACTAAACATTATAAGAAGACATTTCATGATAACCCCCATTAAGATTGTCATCTATTCTCGTGGAGTAGAGATTGTCATCTATTCTCGTGGAGTAGAGATTGTCATCTATTCTCGTGGAGTAGAGATTGTCATCTATTCTCGTGGAGTAGAGATTGTCATCTATTCTCGTGGAGTAGAGATTGTCATCTATTCTCGTGGAGTAGAGATTATGACTAAATGAAAACTATAGACGAACACATTTACAAATTGCTCAAGTAGGCGGAAAGTTGATTTCAAAATAAGTGCAATAACAAGTCAAAGACAAACATCTAAGTTTGTCAAAGCCTTAGCCAAACAAGGGTGTAACAAATATAAACCAAAAAGGTCAACGATTTGTAAACCGTGAACATTAAGATAATGAGAGGGCTTCTGCCTTTGAACTAATATAATGCAAATAGTCGCTAGAACCAAGAGTTACCATTAAGTTCCTGATTAAATAGAAATGCGGGAATTAAATCAAACAAACCATTTAACTAGCAATTATGAGAAGCAGAATCTAGTTTAAGTCATTACCAACAAAGAACATCTAGACTATTTACTCCTTAAGAAAAAAATAGAATTGAAAGGTCCAGTGAATACTGTTTGAGTAGTTAATTCGAAATTAGAACAAATGAAATCAGACGATGATATGTCTGACAAGGAGATAATAGACAAAAAAAAGATAAAATGGCAAGTGAACAGATGCAACTATAAAGCTAAATATCAAAACTTACTCCAAAACACTAAAACCAAAAGAGCGGAAACAATTAATCATTTATCACATTTAGAAAATAAATTTAGAAAACATATTAATAACACAAAGATTTTTAAACTGAAGAAAATTTACCATTGGACAACAATTTAAAACAACTGCTTAGAAAAAATTGTGTAAGAATTCCTTCTATAATCACCATAGGTGTGATAACAGCAGTGTATATGCTTAAAATACGCATATTTTGTAAAAGTACTAACAGGACGTAGAGGAGGAACACAAGCTAATGATGTAGAACTGATTGAGTCGAGGACAAAGTTAAATGATGAACTAAACATATTGTGAAGTCAATATATTTGAGTTTGTTATAAAGTAATAACAGAACTGCCTGGAGCAGTTTAATAAACTGCCTTTTAAAATTGGCTTGATAAACTATTTTTTATCTAATTGCATCGGATTGCATATTGCCGCATTAATTAACTTAATAATGTTTGAAGTTGGAACAAAGTTTTTATTTAATAACAAATAGAATATGAAAGAAAAATGTCAATACATGTAAAATATAATAACCTATTTCAAAAAGTAAACTTAGAATGATCCTGCACTGAAGATATAATTATACACGTTTATTTACTTGTTTCATGAAAGAAGCGAACAAGTTTTTCATGTACGTCCTCTAAATCCTGAGGTGTTTTATCTCTTGGATGTGCAACTAAGATTACAAGACGACTGCCATTTCCATATTTTCCCGAGCCAAACAGTTGATTTTCAAAGAGTTTATATAGATTTGCAATGGAAACTGAACCTTTGTCACATCATTGCATAAATTGGTACAAAATCTAAAGGAAAAAGCACATAACTAGTACGCGACAACACTGATCTATCTGGTAATGACTCATGTCGAAAGTCATTTTATCCATCCAAATTTATCCAATTTTAATTTTAATTGTTACGAAGGGGTATATAACAAATTAAATCTTAATTTAAAACGTCATGTAACTTTTTCAGTTGTAACGTTTTATTCCGTCGGCGAAATAAAAGGATTTGGGTGAATATTCACGAAGGTTTCAAAACATTCAATCACTTTTCAAGTATAATACCAACCTTTTAAAAAAATGAAAGAGATTTTCAAGGCAACATTTTAAAAGTAAAGAATTATTCAAGATTATATGAACCGTTATAAATTTACCTGTGTTTGCTCCCTTAATTTTATTGTCCCTCTTTTTGAAAAATTGTTACAGACTGATGTTAGTATTCTATTCTTTACAATATCGGTATTTATATCTTTATATAATGCTGGAATAAATACAACTTATAACTTTTTAATTGCTCCTGTATTCAACAATGCTACTTTTTTCAGCTCTATACCACAATCTAACAAATATACGCCATCACCACATATAGCATGCTTTAGACTAATATTTAATTCTAAAATTTCTTTTCTTTTTCTTTTAAATCACTTTGTATCCATTATTTATACATCAAAAGGTTCGGTTGATGGTATGTCTAAATGAATTGAATGTTGCAAAAACCAAGAATCCCTAGAGGGGGACTGACGCTCTTCTTAACTGTTGAGTGCTGAAACTATCTCTGATATACTTAGTGTAAGAAACATTTTTTAAGATTGATCACTAAATCGGCCATACTGGATGGAGTTCTACATCATCTTCTCTAAAGAACAAACCAGACACCATTACAGGACTTTTAATGAAAATCTCGTGTTGATTTAACTATCCATTCAGGAAACTTAGTGTCGAGATTTTCAATATATTAATTATGACATCAGGAAACTTAGTGTCGAGATTTGCAATACATTCATAATTCAATCTGGAAACTTAGTGTCGAGATTTTCAATATATTCATAATGCCATCTGGAAACGTAGTGTCGAGATTTTCAATATATTCATAATGCCATCTGGAAACTTAGTGCCGAGATTTTCAATATACAGTGTATTCATTATGACATCAGGAAACTTAGTGTCGAGATTTTCAATATATTTATTATGACATCGGGAAACTTAGTGTCGAGATTTTCAATATATTCATTATGACATCAGGAAACTTAGTGTCGAGATTTTCAATATATTCATTATGACATCAGGAAACTTAGTGTCGTGATTTTCGATATATTCGTAATGACATCAGGAAACTTAGTGTCGAGATTTTCAATATATTCATTATGACATCAGGAAACTTAGTGTCGAGATTTTCAATATATTCATTATGACATCAGGAAACTTAGTGTCGCGATTTTCAAAATATTCATAATGACATCAGGAAACTTAGTGTCGAGATTTTCAATATATTCAAAATGCCATCTGCAAACTTAGTGTCGAGATTTTCAATATATTCATTATGACATCAGGAAACTTAGTGTCGCGATTTTCAATATATTCATAATGAGATCAGGAAACTTAGTGTCGAGATTTTCAATACATTCATTATGACATCAGGAAACGTAGTGTCGAGATTTTCAATATATTCATAATGACATCTGGAAACTTAGTGTCGAGATTTTCAATATATTCATTATGACATCCATGCTTGACATTTGATTACCTCCAATTTCATTCAGGGCAAACTGGATCTCATAATTAGTTTTCTGGTGAAAACACTTTGTTGATATGACCTTCCATTTAAAAGGACTCGCAACAGAAAGATTGTTATGCTGGCTGCCATGGTGGCCATACTTGATGTCAGACTGCAACCATTTTATGCCAAATAGATAGCATTAGAAGTCCTCCAGTGAAAACCCAATGTTGACATGACTTTCTCTCTAAGAGTTGTGATGAGATAATCAAGATAGTGGCTGTAATGTTTATATCGACCATGAGATCAGCACAACGTGATTTTAAGACCAGCTGAAAAACTTCTGATGAAAACCCAATACTGACGTAACTTTGTATTTAGAAGTAGCGATAACCAATGGTTGCTGTTGTGGTGGCCATATTGGATTTTTGAGCAGCATAATTTTCATTTAAAACTAAGTAGACCATGTCTCAAATGCTTGGGTAAAATTTCATGATAATACTCTAAATATTTTAGGACGAGTAT
This sequence comes from Potamilus streckersoni, assembly GCA_016746295.1. Lineage (NCBI taxonomy): Eukaryota > Metazoa > Mollusca > Bivalvia > Unionida > Unionidae > Potamilus > Potamilus streckersoni. Next base: position 6,149,924 of record JAEAOA010001694.1, read on the forward strand.
TGATAATAAATATGTGTTAAGGGACAGACGGACGTTGGAAAACAACGACGAAAGACAGGCCATACCATACGCTCTTCTGGTCTAAGACCTGCACTGCTAAAAATGGTAAAATACCAAAGGGTATTGTTCGTAAAAATAAATTTGCTGGTCGTGAAATTTGTGTGTTTGATTTTGATTTTTAACGTAGCTTTAACAATATTTAAGTCATATCGCTACGATGTCTGCAGTGTGGCAGTTTATAGTGATGTCTAGCACTTGAGCATCATGCCGCAGACATACAACATGATGTCCCACTAAGTCACATTATCCTAACACCAGGCCGACCAGTCCTAACACTAACCTCTTAATGCTGAGCGCCAAGCGATCTGTCGTTAGTACCATTTTTGTAAGTCTTTGGTATCACTCGACTGAGAATCGAACCCACGACCACCCGTATCTGAATAGGACGCTCTAACCACTAGGCCACCGGAGTTGCTCGTGAAATTTGGATTTATTAGGTGCAACAACATAGTGTGTCTATTCCAATTTTTAAATGCAGGGTGCAGTAGCATAAGATATTGACCTCAAAAGACATTTTAACACTATAGGATTGTGGCTGTCGTAAATATTTGAGTAGTTACAGAATCATAAGACATTATTCAGTGTAATAGTATATAGCTGAGGTAGTCATAAAATAAGAAAAACGTATTTTCGGGAGTAGGGGCAATAGCACTAGGTTCTGATCTCAAAAGTTTTTTTTGAGGGTGTTTGCAATATCATAGGATGAAGGTCCAGGATTTTTAAAAAAAATGGAGGATACAATAACAGAGTTATTTTGGCCGTGAAATGACATGTCTATATATGGAAGGGGGTACAATAACTAAGTATGCTAATCTCATCTTTATTTTAGTTGCAATAGCATTGGGTGTTGACTTAAAAATATTGCGGGTGAAAAAGCATAGGGTTACAGTAGCTCAGTAAAAACAAATAAATTTGGGCTAGGTTGATGTCTAGGAAAACTGTGCACAAATATTTTCTTGGCGGGGTGTTGAATGTTGCATTTAACGATGTTATTTATGAGGGATAGGGTGGGAGTAGGGTGTTACCTTAAAAAAATGGAAATAAAATAGTGGATACTAGGGTTATAGAGAATCAATTATTTAATCCATATTCAAAATAGTGAACGCAGTTAACTCTAAAGCATGTGTACATATATGCTCATTATTCAAAATCTTCAGGACGTATCTTGAAACAGAATACGCTTTACTATTTAAAATCCTGGAGACGAGAGAGTATCAGGGTGTTGGAAGTTGTGACGGACTGACATTGTTTACTGTCTAAATACATTCTAAATAATAATAATAATAATAATAATAATAATAATAATAACAATAACAATAACAACAATATAGCAACAACAAGAACAACAACACTTAGAATAATAAAAACAACTGTAAGAATGTCACAGGTCCTAAAGCCCTGGGATATCATGGTACTCAAGTAAGAGATATTTCTAAAACCAAGAATGTTGCTCGCATCCTAAGTCTAAAAGTGTTTCTGTTCTGTTATGCTCCAATTTTGAGGACTGGTGTTATTGTATTTTCTTACCTTCGTTTTAATTAGAATAATGCAACAGTACAGGAAATGAACTGAGTAAACTGCGCTAACAACAGGTGTTAACGAAAATCTTTTGTGCAGCACCAAGACGAAAGCATGCAATTAAATGTAAGTAATTTAGGCTACGTGCCCATTAATATCAATGTAACGTGACTATACTTTAATGCAAAGACGAGATTTTCTATGCAGGTTTAATCAGTAATGTGAACGCTCAAGCTCATAGTTTTGCTAATCACCAAGCTGGTAAGGAATCATGACTTCAAATATACCTGCTCGTTAGCATGATAATTTGAGAAGCTGGATATATGCCAGCACCATAGCCAGTAAGTACTGAGAAAAATTAAGCATACCATTTTGCACTTTGCATAGGAGTTCATCGCTGCTCTGCGGTAGTCGCCATCTTACGTTACTCAAGATTAGAACGAAACCTTTTTTTTAGTTCTCAGTTTACAAACATCGAAACAGATTCTGATTATTCAAATATGTTTTGTCGTTAAACTTCTGTCCTACATCCTAACAATGTTTTTCTCTCCAATGCCTTAAGGAATAACTCCATGCCATTAATTCGGCCTGTTTGTCAGTATTGTACAATATATGATAAAGTTTATTATTCATCGCTACATAATAATAATAATAATAATAATAATAATAATAATAATAATAATAATAATAATAAGAAGAAGAAGAAGAAGAAGAAGAAGAAGAAGAAGAAGAAGAAGAAGAAGAAGAAGAAGAAGAAGAAAGAAAGAAAGAAAGAAAGAAAGAAAGAAAGAAAGAAAGAAAGAAAGAAAGAAAGAAAGAAAGAAAGAAAGAAAGAAGAGGAGGAGGAGGGCAGGAAAAGGAAGAGGATGAAATACACTTTTTCTTGGCCGTATAACAAAACATACACAATACTGCAACTAGTCATTTTTTCATCCTGCTATTGCACCCAAACGCTTGGCAATGTTCTGGTTTCTGGTCGAAGAGACTATTAGAGCTGGCCCCGATCCACGGCACCTGCGTCATTGTTTACATCATGAAATTATCTTGAAGTAAATGCGTCGTGCCGTTTGAACTTAGCTTTATGATCACTATGGAAACAGACGATTGCCATAATTAAAATCAAGATAACAGTCTTCATTAGTGTAGAATTCAGCAGCTACTAACGAGGAGTGGGTGGTCTGGCTGGTTGCCCCAGGCGCAATAGGCCTTAGGGGACCAATACCACAGGCGCCAGAGATCTTTGGGGGTCAAATCCCTTTTGGACCTTCATCGTCGCACCGGGCGCCATTTACCCGTAGTACACCACTGGTAAAATTTACAAGAAAACAAAATTATGATTAAAGCCAAAAACACTTCTCTCTTTCTCGTCACTAACTGTTGCCCATCCTTTCATGATTCCGCAAGCGTTATTACTCCTGTAATATATTTCTTGTACATACTTTTACGTAGGTAAGTAATAATTAAGAAAAAAGTGTCGCGAAACGTGAGTAAGATTTTATATATTAATTTTTAGGAGCAACAGACGACGATATTCGCCTAACTAAACAACGCCCTTAACTGCCTCACCTTCACCCACCCAGGTTTTCTTTCATATGAATGATTTCAGTCTTTGGCAAATTGGGCACACCTGTAAATTTAGCATGTTAGCTTACCTTGCTGCCACAATACCGTCCTATGAGAGGATCCGTGTCGTGTTGCCCATCAAACACTTCCACATTGTCGTACCTGTCAAAGAGTCAAAACACCTCATTTTAAATAAACTTATATCTTCCATAATGTAAAAAAAAGACTTCATAAAAGGTCACTGCGTACTGAGGAGATGCGAATATATATATATATATATATATATATATATATATATATATATATATATATATATATATATATATATATATATATATATATATATATATATATACTTAAAAAATCAATATTAGAAATGATTCATGTATGAGTTTGAAGAAATTTCTACCACCAGATCCCTAGCTGCAAGAGGTTACACACTACAGGCAAATTAATAACATCGATGGTCAGTGATAATGAATGCAAAAGGTCAAGGCAATTTGATTATGAAACGTCACTGACAGACCTACACCTCAGTCGGAGCATCATTGTGTATTCCCCATGCAGATCAAATCGACTCTCTTATAGCCACTCAGGTAATCTTAGTGATACTTCCCAAACTGGTAATTTTATTTTTCTATGGACGAGCATCCAGCTAGATGTGCAACAAACAGTCTCATAACATGACAAGTCTTAAAAATATCATTCAACATTTCAACAATCAATAAAATATCAGCACATTTTATTTTCTATGGCAATCCTGCAATTGTGCAATTAATAAACTAAAGGAATCCTCTAGGTTCAATTTTCTACAACTATCGCTTGCTGTTAGGGATGGCACGTCATCTATTCAGGATGACCTTTATCCGGCATGCCAAGGAAATAGCCGAGAATATTCCGATTGCTCTATGCTTTTTTTGAAACTTCTTGGTCAATCCTACGGATCGTATATCAAATGTATGCACATATCTCCTATTCAGCTATTTACAAAATAAGAACTGATCGAGAATGTGATTACATGGAATTGTTTTTCATTCAAGACTTTTTCAATCAATCCTATATTCACTAAAATAAAATAAAAACAGAGATGGTCCGAATATATTACGGTAATTTTTTTTTGTACTGAGAAATTTTCAGCGGACAAAACGTAAGATGTTTCCTTAAGATAATCTCGCCAACATAAATCCGAGACATATTTGTATCTCGCAGAAATATTAGAGATGGTCTGAATGCTTTTTGTCTTTCTGATTGCATACTCTGATGTGTATTGTCTATAAACTGAAGACGCGATCTCCAACGCATTTATTACAGGGCTACATATATTGTAATATCAGACAGAAAAATAAATGCTACTATATCCCATTTTTTTCTGAATATTTTTCGATCAAAATTCGATCAGCTGAAAACCATATGTGATTTAAATTATTTAAAGAGTTTACGACTCCACTTGATTCTGCCAGATCAGTTATGCAATGAAAATAAAAACAATATATTCTTTGGGATTCTATACCGAGACCTTTGTGGCAGTTTCTGATTACTTTAGCGTCTGTGCTAATCTAAATACTAGGTCTATCCTGATAAAAGTTTCGAATGACCATATAGCATTATAAAAAGATCACATTTTGAAATATGTTCAAAAGTGATAATTTTCGTGCAAGGAATAGTCGAGTACTTACGTGATTTCTCTTTTAAAAAATAATCATTTCGTACGTCGAGTTTTGGGAGTAAATTTTACATAGGTACTGTCATATTTGTCAGCGATTTCACACTTTAAGGATTTTCGAGAAGTTCAGAACTGATTTGTGCAAACATACATGAAAATGGTCTGACTTACTGTAATTTAATTATGGTCTGACTACAATTTAATTAAGGGACTTGAAAAGCAGTCTATTCTAGGACAAAATCAAATAAAAAGGCTGCATCGTTTTTTATAAACTCTAACTTACCCACAGTCTGTCTCGTCTTCAATCTCGAAAGCGTTGAAGTAGAAGCGTATTTTGTATCCTTCTCGAGCTTCCACCGTCCATTCACATTCAACCTTGTTGTCGTAGTTCTGGTCGCCATATTTGGCATGGGAGTACAACAGTTGCTTGACATTGGTTGCCACCAGCTGTCCGCCACATACTAAAAGTATTAAAAGTAGCTCCTGCTCAAGTAGGAGAATTGGAAAAGTCAGATCTACATACGACACAAAGTCACTACCTATATACGCCACAAAGCCAAGACCTATATATAAGACAGTCAAGATCTAATTGCGAGACAAAAATAAAATCCTGATTATAGCAACATGTACATCGTTACATACAATAAGCGATAAGGCAAGTGGTTGAAACAATTTGCAGTAAATGTAGCTAAAATCAGGATTTTAGATTTTTAATGTCTGAGATGAATGTCATAGAATTTGACCATGTAATCAACCAATGGCTTTTAATGAATCAATGTGCAAAGTTAGATAGCATTGCACAGATACCGACTCTAAGCAGAATCTACACCATAGATACAGCTGTATGTCATTCTCGCAGACGAGATGAGATTATTACGCTTATTATATTTTTCTCTCTTTTAAAAGAAATATCTTGAGAAGAAAAAAAATATTCACTCAACGTTTACTTCCTAAAGGTACTCTTTTATGTGATGAATACCTTTATTTTTATCAAACCTAACTACAGTCAAAATAATAATATTATTGCTGCAAATTTTTTTCCTTCTCATTATATCGAACGCTGAATGAAGTGATTTATTTACTTCAAAATTAATTTAACCTCTCTTGTTATGTTGTGGCCTGTTGTTAGGCTGTCCCACTATATATTTAAAACTCTGTAAAGCGTATGGTTCAGCAATATGATGTCACAGATTAAAACGATTTTAAATAATAATTCCAATCCACCGATTCGGTGGCCTAAGTGGTTAGAGCGCCCGCCTCGGACGCGGAATGGCGCGGATTTGAATGCCGACCAAGTCATATGAAAGACATAAAAAAATAATATTAACAGATGCCTAGCTTGGCGATCAGCATTAAGAGTTGTGTTAGGACTGGTCGGCCTGGTGTCAGGATAATGTGACTGAGTGGGACATGACGCTACCAGTCTGCGGCATAATTTTCCAGCGCTAGACATCATTATATATTGCTTCCCTGCAGACATCGTAGCATATATGACTTAAAAATTGTTAAGCTACATTAAATAAAGATTCTAATCACACACACACGCGCGCGCACTCCGATCCAAGTAACATTACGTGGAGGGGGGGCCCCGAGTGGCCGAGTGGTCTAAAGCGCTGTCCTTTACGGATCACAGCCATCTCACATCTATCTGCGTGAGTTCGAGTCTAGGATTCGGCAAATGTTGATATGTGAGAAAGCTTGCCAGTAGCTTCTCGTGGGGTCGGTGGTTCTTTCCGGTGATTTCCCGGTTTCTTCCTCCACCATTAATACTGGCCGCCATGAATAGCCTATCGTGTGCTGAAAAATGGCGTTAAGCCCAACAACAACAACAACAACAACAACAACAACAACAACATTACGTGGATACTTCGTGAATGTACTCAGACTGCCCTAGATCATATGCATTTCTGACAGAACGAGACTGTTTTAACTATTCTGTTGTGGTTGTGCTCTGCAGTTTCGTACTCTGCATAAGGTTTGAATTTTAACGAAAAATAATTTTCAGGCTTTCGTCACTAGTTATCCTGTTCTTTAAAACAGACCTTGTGTATCTTAGGTTTTGTTAAAAAAAAATTGTATTTCCATTTATTTTGGTGCATGATGATGGCTGTGATTTGGGCTATAGAATATACATATCAGTCTTACTTTAGATGTGCATATTTCAAGACTACTAACTCCTATTGGTAATTTTAACTTCCTGGACTTCAAAGGTAAAGTAGAATAAAATAACCCAATAACTTTTTTTTTACTTTTTAAGTGAATGCCATGGGTATCTACATGGGTAAGTTGATACCATAGGCATCTACATGGGTACGTGGATACCATGGGTATTTACATGGGTAAGTGAATACCATGGGCATCTACATGGGTAAGTGGATACCATGGGTATCTACATGGTTAAGTGGATACTATGAGTATTTACATGGGTAAGTGGATACCATGGGTATCTACATGGGTGAGTGGATACCATAGGCATCTACATGGGTAAGTGGATACCATGGGTATCTACATGGGTAAGTGGATACCATGGGTATTTACATGGGTAAGTGGATACCATGGGTATCTACATGGGTAAGTGGATACCATGGGTATCTACATGGATAATTGGATACCATGAGTATCTACATGGGTAAGTGGATACCATGGGTATTTACATGGGTAAGTGGATACCATGGGTATTTACATGGGTAAGTGGATACCATGGGTATCTACATGGGTAAGTGGATAATATGGGTATCTACATGGGTAAGTGGATACCATGGATATCTACATGGGTAAGTGGATACCATGGATATCTACATGGGTAAGTGGATACCATGGGCATCTACATGGGTGAGTGGATACCATGAGTATCTACATGGGTAAGTGAATACCATGGGCATCTACATGGGTAAGTGGATACGATGGGTATCTACATGGGTAAGTGGTTACCATGGGTATCTACATGGGTAAGTGGATACCATGGGTATCTACATGGGTAAGTGGATACCATGGGCATCTACATGGGTGAGTGGATACCATAGGCATCTACATGGGTAAGTGAATACCATGGGCATCTACATGGGTAAGTGGATACAATGGTTATCTACATGGGTAAGTGGATACCATGGGCATCTACATGGGTGAGTGGATACCATAGGCATCTACATGGGTAAGTGGATACCATGAGGATCTACATGGGTGAGTGGATACCATGGGTATCTACATGGGTGAGTGGATACCATAGGCATCTACATGGGTAAGTGGATACCATGGGTATCTACATGGGTAAGTGGATACCATGGGTATCTACATGGGTAAGTGGATAGCATGAGTATCTACATGGGTAAGTGGATACCATGGGCATCTACATGGGTGAGTGGATACCATAGGCATCTACATGGGTAAGTGGATACCATGAGTATCTACATGGGTGAGTGGATACCATGGGCATCTACATGGGTGAGTGGATACCATAGGCATCTACATGGGTAAGTGGATACAATGGGTATCTACATGGGTAAGTGGATACCATGGGCATCTACATGGGTGAATGGATACCATAGGCATCTACATGGGTAAGTGGATAGCATGAGTATCTACAGTGGTAAGTGAATACCATGGGCATCTACATGGGTAAGTGGATACTATGGGTATATACATGGGTAGGTGAATACCAATTCATGTATGTTATGTTTCGTTAGATTCATATGTAGAAATAAACCTCGACAGGTGCGAGGAAGCACGGGGTTTAATTACAGTGGAGTAAGAAAAAAGGGGCAAATATCATTCAAGGAAATCGAAACAGAAAAATCAGAGACAAATCTTTCCTACCTGTCGTGTGCGTGGCATGGAAACCCTTTCTTTGAACTGAAGCGTCTGAGTAGAAGACCATGTATAGTCTGTTGCTCCCTGATATGATTGGATGTGGTACCTTGGAGCCACAGAATCGCCCGAGGCTGCGGTCATTAATGCTGTCTCCGTCAAATATCTCGATGTGATCGTACGTACACTCCTGGTGTTGCTCTATCTCAAAGCTTTGGAATATGACCTTGATTCTATGGCCTGGAACTGTGGTGAAATGCCAAACACAGTCTTTCCGACTTGGGTAGAACTCGGGCCAATTAGGGCTGCTAATCTCGCCTTCTGCGGTAGTAATTTCGTGCTGACAGCCACCTACAGTCCAAATGATATTACAGTCAAAAGACGGATTTATAAGCAGTACATTAATTCTAGCTCACACCAATGTACAATGTAGAGACCTGTTCTATGAAGATAATGTGGTCAACTGAACAATTAGAAGCGCGACACATTATATTGGACAGGACACAAGTTTGAAGTTATGTTACCGTGTAATCCTAGGAAAGCCAATAATCTGTTTACTTTCGAACTAACTAGTCGGTTTAAATCTGGTCATTTGATATTTACGATTCACATGAAATACAGTAAAAATATTAAAATATATTTACCTTCTTTACAATCATGCTGATTTTCATGCAGTGTAAAACCATTGTGACAAGCACATTCGTAGCTGCCAACTGTGTTTTTACAGATGTGCTGACAGCCACCATTATTCACTGCACATTCATCTTTGTCTGCGAAAAGAAAGAAAAGTGTTTAATGGAATGTGCTTAAAATATTTATATCATTTTTTAAAAAGTTTACCGCTACAATTTATATAATTTGTGCTTCTTTGAATTCATGTTTTTTTTAAAATCCGCTCGGTAACGAATGTCTGAAAAGTGGTTAATCACAAAAGTTCATGAAACATTTATTTTTATAGGGACAGCAGAGTAAGACGCTTAAATATCCACTTTCTTTAGTTCGATCACCTGCGCCGACACATGAAACTATTGCTAACAGCTTCTCCACATACTGTGATGTGTTCGAGTTTATTAACCTCCTCTTTCCCTAAGGCTCTAAAATCCTGCAGCCTGTGTCTTCTAGAATGGAAAATCTTGTACAGCTGATGCATAATACTGCCGTTTTGATTCCGATGCAAACTTCATAACTTTTTATCAAAAAAAAACTACGTGTGTATCCATCCCGTCTTTACTTCAAGATGAACCAATATGACGTTACGCATCTCATTGTGAATCTATCGTGTCTTTACTTCATTAATAACCACTTGACTCAATGCATGTCAGGCAACGCTTTTTATTCGTTTAGTTTCTCTTATATCATCATACCCTGGTGTCGTAACTTCAAACAGAAATGAATCAGAGAGTAATACGATGAATTTAATGGAAGGGGCTTAGATTTTCCCACCTGTAAAAAACATGGCACTAAAGCCTGTTTTCTGGACGGAATTGTCTGAGTTGAATTCGATCCGTAATGTATTCCCCTCAGACGTAATTGGCATCGGCAGAGTGGATCCACAGAAGACCCCATTGACAGCCGCATCTGGGCTCGTACCACTGGTGATACGCACTGAATCGTATTCGCAATCTTGCTGAAAGTGAAATAGAGCATATATGTACGGATTAAATCAAATCATACACGTACTATTTACTTCTTGATCGTTCTGATATTTCTATAAATTTTCCATTAAATATAAACAATAAATGGACTTTAAGGTATGAATAGGGCATGTCTTCTGAATTTTAAAAAAATGTATTTGATTAAATTTGTTTCGAGTGCGTGAAGAAGAAAAACCATAACAAGGCCCCAATCCACCACCCCAAAAAATATACCGACGATTGTTTAAAACGAATTTCAACCATTTTCTAATTTTCACTGTAGCGATATGATAAATCAGGCTCGAGTAGAAAATATTCCTGAAGATTGTATTTAGCCTGCATTGTGTACATGAAATTAAATTCAATATATTAAATGCTCAAATGCGCATCGTGGAAGGTCCGGTTATCTATTCACTTAAGTTGCCCAATGCAAGATGCAGGTGTCCCAAGTTGGCTATAACGACCAGAGAGTGGCAAACGGGATGAAACTTTGATGTCGACAGCAGCAAGGACAAAAGCAACTGTGACTTTCGTTGTGACGCTATTTCCAGGAGCCAGATAATAGTTGACATGTTACGCTTTAAAAAGACAAAGCTAACTGTCCAAAACTTGCCTACATCCAATTAATGCCGCTACCAAAATCTATTCAATATTTACATTTGCACTATCTTAATAATATGCAACTCTCAGACGTTTGCAGAGGAGAACTCTTGCCTAAAATTACAATTTCTCACAATCATTTAAACGTTTAGTTCCTATCAGTGGCGTTTCCGTCCCCTCACCCATTTTTAGACCGGACGGACCGAAGAAAAGTAATAAATTCAAAGCATGATTAGATTGATATATGTATTTCCATGAATCCCCGATTTTAATTATTTTTTTTAAAAAATGAACTATAAAATTCGTGTTAACGTTTATAATAGGAAAATCGAACATTAGCAACTCGTTATTCATTGATTCCCGAGTAATATGTGTCAATCTTTTCTGTGTAAATATAAAAAAGTACTTTAAGTGATCAACTGAAATGTCGGTAACAAGGAGTCCGAAACTATATGAATTACGTCAATCTGCAAGACGTATCCCTGTGTTCCTTGCTTAACTACTTACGTTGTTACCCTCCAGGTCAAAGTGGGTGAAATTGAGTGTAATCCGGTGTTGTTTTGGCGCCACGATCTGCCATACACAGTTCTTGTTTGGCGGGTATAGCTCAGGAAACGACGGACTCTGTAGGGTTCCATTCGCCTGGTCGATGTAACCACCACATGCGTCTTACACGAGAAGAAATTACAGTAAATTGATTGCAATTCCAAGTTAAGTAATTTCCTGAAAACTATGTCCCATGTTTATCGTTAAATCTCATTAATTTATCAAAACAAAACGTTCCTTTATGCATGTAATGTGTGTATATATGTGTGACTACTTTTGTGTTGGGTGTTCATAATAATACATTTAAATAAATATACAATTATGAATTTTTTCTTGCACATTATCATTTATAAAGAATAATGAGGATGGAGTCAAGTAACAAAGCAAATTGTCAATTAATGACGGTGTGAAGTATTCACCATCATCAAAGAAAAGAATTCTGTCGAATCTTAAACGGGGTTGGGTCTGGAAAGGATAAACTTACCAAGAAGAAACAAAAAAATGGACGAGCCGAGAATAAATCTATATAAGTCAGAGCAGGAGGATAATATTCACACTTCCAAAGGGTTGCCCTTTTCAAATATTTATCATTCATATTTCTTACGTTATTACTCGTCTGAGGCATTTTAAACGCTGTATAAAAACTACAGAAAGCTCAGAACGATGGGAATAATTTGCATACTACTATAGAAAATAGATCCGTTTTAAATTACCTTCACACTTTTTGCCGTCAGAATGAAGTTCATAGCCAATCTTGCATTCGCATTTAAAGCTCCCCAATGTATTGACGCAAATATGGTCACATCCATGGATGTCCGTGGCGCATTCGTCATACTCTGTAAAACGATTGGATTCATTATCAACAGAACAATATTCTCAATCATACGTCCAAAGACACATGTTCATAAAATTAAAGTTGCTCTTAAAGTTGTAAAATTATTTGTATTTTTGTTTCGTCATGCAGGTTAGTTAATTTATTTGGGGGGATAGTTTTTGTTGTTTTTTTTTCTCCACGCAAGCACATCATTGTGTATCTTACGAGCTGCAGACCAATCTGATAAAAATCAGATCTCCACAGTCTTGTACGGAGTTCTGACAGACGCTGATAAAAGGTCATCTTTTCGCGACCTTTAAAAATCCCAGTTCATTAGACAATTATATAAAGCATTACGAATTCGAGCAAGGGAGAGTTATCGTTGGTAACGATATGTTCCGAATGACGTGTGTCACTTTTAAAACTTAAAACGTTTTAATTTGACTGGTGAACTGCAAGATCAAAAGAACATGACCTCTTAATGGTGTTCATCAGATCTTGATGTTAGACTTTGGAAATCAGACTTTAATCCGATTCTGTTTCAGACAAAACTTCATCAGCCTCGACGAACTGAGAGTATTAAATCAGTGAAAAGTGACCTAGGCGATAAAAACTCCGAAGTCAATAGTGCATTAAATCATTAGTAATTAGGCCAATTGCCCATCCTAGGGCCAACATTTAAAAAAAAGTATTCAAAACAATAAAACTATAAGATGAGTGAGTTTAAAAGAAAGTTTGAACATAAAAATACAACCAAAAATTTATTTGGGATGCTGCCGCGAGGTTTTGAAACTCGCGAAAATGTGGGTGTTTATATATAAGATGATAATTTTCTTTATTGTTACTCAAGTTATGAAAACAAATTTATCCACTATAACAATAGAAGCCACTATATTAGAGGATGATAAAAGTGGCATTCGCTATGTTGTTATGTCAACATTCGCTAACGGAATCAAAAGAGAAGACCATGCTTACCAGTGTATAAGAACACACACACCCACACCCACACACACACACACATATATATATATATATATATATATATATATATATATATATATATATATATATATATATATAAATATATATATATATATAAACATACACATATATAAATATATATATACACATACATACATACATACATACATACATACATACATACATACATACATACATACATACATACATACATACATACGAGGAAATAAAGTCAGTCAGTCAGTCATGCATGCATGCATGCATACATACATACATACATACATACATACATACATACATACATACATACATACATACCTACATACATACATACATACATACATACATACATACATACATACATACATACATACATACATTACGTGTACCTTAATAGCGTATTCTGATTAGATAAAACATAGAAAAATACCTTTCACAAAACTGGCGGCAAATCCTGCTTTCTGTACTGATCCATCAGATACGAATTTCACATACAGCTTATTTCCAGTAGATTTAATGTCGTCTGGAATCTTGTAACCACAGAATTTACCAATCAGCGGTGAGCTCTCCTCGTGACCATCACGAACTTCCAGGTAATCGTACACACAGTTATCATGGTTCTCGATCTAAAGGGAATTAAATTTAAAATGAAATACTTCAGTTTTATTATATGATACGCAAACCAGTCAGTTTACTTTATGGTGATAGAATGAGATATCATACATACATACATACATACATACATACATACATACATACATACATACATACATACATACATACACGATTGTGAAATACCATACCAACCTCAAAAGACTGAAACTTGACGGCTACGGAGTACTCTTTTGGGACAGTGATTTTCCAGACGCATTCCTTGTTGGGCTTATAGTCGTCAGGGTAATTTGGACTGGTCAACTGACCTTGCTCCTTGTTTATTGCACCTCCACAAATTGCTGAAACAAGGGCCATTCATTAGGTAAACTATAACTGTTTATTGTAGGAGATATGGCCTTTGCAAGAGTATTTTCGCATGTGTGTAACATCAACAACGCTTTAAAAACGAGAAAGACAATAAAATTTAAAGATTTATCGTTCGAATATCGGACCATCAGAATTAAATATATTCAAGTGAAAACAAAACATCTTAAACAAGGTCAGAAAAGAAAAATTAAAGAATCGTAACCAATTTTTACGGAGGAACTGCATAGTTCTGCAAAACAAAATGGACGTAGTTATGAATAGACATAACAATGCGAGCAATATCTTAAATTAAATGTCTATTTAGCTCCCTTAATAATGAAAATAAAAGTATACTGTCCTCCTAATATCTCTTTCATTCGTAATTCTTATCTGCGTTTTTACAGGGTTTCTCCCCATGAGAATGATACCCTTATCTCATGACAAGACTACTACCAAAAGTGCCAACCTGGATCTATAATAGCTATTTGTAACAAGATACAAACGTATTCAGTTCCAGTGATGTGAAAATTCTTAAAGTGATGAGAATAATAAGGACGCACCAATGCTGAATCAAACACGAAAACAGATCCCACATTACTTTTTAAATCTCAACGGAAAACTTCATCTCGTTCATGCTGATATGACATTCGTCAATTCCGATTCTGACGCACTTCAAGGGGTAATAAAAGAAATAAGAACCAAAGAAACTTCATTTCAACCAATCTCAGCAAGAGAATAAGATGATATAAGAATACTTATCGAGATAATTATAATTATGGAAAATAACAAAACCCCGGGAGAGTAAGTTTTAGACGCCCCCATTACCCCCTCCTACATAAACAATCCTTATGTATCGATGAAATAATAACTAAATTAAAACTAGCATCGAATATCAGTAGGTTTATCACCTTTGAAATTAGATAACTCGAAAATCCCAAGGAGACCAAATGTAACACGAAAACACAGGCCACTGTAGCGACGGTCTCGCGGTTTATTAACGGAGAATTGATAAAAACTGCCGTGAAAAATGGGTTTTGGCGTCAAAGAACGATACTTTCAAGAAATTAATTCAAAGAAGTGTAATGCTATTTCCCGCTTTCAGGAAGCAAAACGGAATCCCAGCAATAAAGTTACCCTTGTGAGTAAGGGCGTTATAACAATGGTTTTCTGACCGCGAATACAGACACATAAGAATTTGTTCAACATTCCAGGAAGCATCTCCTCACCTTTCAAATGTTTGAAGACCACATAGTGACCCAAATATTCATTCTAGACAGTGTTGTTTAAAGCAACATTACCGAGACCAAAACGCACTGAAACGCACGTGCTCACGTCTATCAGTCATCATCAATCCACAGTATCAGCTGATTTTCTATACGAGTAAATCACATCCCAACTGCTGAAACTATCATGGATGACGCTTAGGGAGGTCAATGGGGGGGGAATAAAAGGAATGGCAATAACAATCTATTTAAAAAAATATTTATCTAAAGACTACTACGACTGGTTATAATTGTAAAAGCATACGTCCTATAGATGTTGAAAAAAGAAACAACGGAATGAAATATCACCAATTTCAAAGGAAAACCTTGAATCAAAACAAGTCTTTAAAGCTGGGTTTTATAAATACTTGTGGTTAAAGGAGAAAATAAATTTACCTGATTTTGTTGTCTTTTTAATAACTGATTTATTAAAACAAGACGTTACAAAAATAAAAGTTATAAAAAAACCCATAAATTTATTGAATCCGTCCTTTTCACTAAAAAATTTAATTTCAAAGGCAAACATTTCATCCGGTCGGATTATATTGCTTCACGAAATAGTCGAATTCTATTGTTTTAGGAAAGAGTTAAAGAGAATAAAAACACCTGCGATTTTATATATCGCATAAAACTATTTCAACATTTGTTTATATTGATATTATAATTGATGTCATTTACACTAAATTTAATGGGATTATCTTACTCTTCAAATTGTGAGCTAGATCAAATTGAAATTGAAGTGTGTGTGTGTGTGTGTGTGTGTGTGTGTGTGTGTGTGTGTGTGCTTGCATTTGGATTTTTAACATAGCTTTAACATTTTTCGGCCATATCACTAGGATGTCTGAAATGTAGCGGTTTATAGTGATGTCTAGCACTGGGGTATCGTGCCACAGACATGTAGCATCATGCCCCACCCAGAAACATTATCCGATACCAGACTGACCAGTATTAACACTAACCTCTTAATGCTGACCGCCAAATATGGCAACTGCAAGTACCATTTTTTAAAATAAGTCTTTGGTATGACTCGGCCGGGGTTCGAAACCGCAATCTCCCGTATCTGAGGCAGACGTTTTAACCTCTTAGGCCACCAGAGCGGTGAAAATGAAGAGTCTCATATGTTTATTGTTATTAAATATATATGCTTAATCTAATAATTGATTGCTATCAACTATGAATATTTAATTTGTGATCTATTGTTATCAAAAATGAATATTTTATCTGTGATTTTATTGTTATTAAATATGAATATTTATTCTGTTTTAATTGCTATCAAATATGAATATTTAACTTTTGATTTTGTTAGTTATAATGTATGATTACTTATCTGATTTTATTGTAATCAAATATGTATATCTAATCTGTGATATTAACTAGAACCTGTTTATTACTCCAATTTACATTCTACTTTTTCTCTCATACTTATAATCTCGTGTACATTCAGGATTATGTGCGTGTATCGAATAAAATTAATAAAGCCTCGTTCCTGACAGACTGAATAATCAACTCCATTTCTAAATCAAAACACATTAATAGCTCACAAACCAAGGAACTATGCATCTTTAGTCATGCCCCTTCCATGATATTGTGTGCACCTGTACAATCCTACCCCCTCTACGATATTGTGTACACCTGTACAATCAAACCCCTTCCTCGATATTGTGTACACCTGTACAACTCTACCTCTCCATGATAATGTACACCTGTACAAACCTACCACCTCCACGATAATGTGCACCTGTACAATCATGCCCCCTCTACGATAATGTGCACCTGTACAACCCTACCCCTCCACGATAATGTGCACCTGTACAATCATACCCCTCCACGATAATGGGCACCTGTACAACCCTACCCCTCCACGATAATGTGCACCTGTACTACCCTACTCCCACTTCCCTTATTATAACCATATCTCTTCGGTCCTATCAACATTTCCCCATTTTATAAAGTTCATTATAAAAACCAGTTTTATTCCGATCAAAAGGAAAACGTTTACTCGTAAACCAATAGTCTATGCGAGCAATATGAACGGAGTTATTGGCTAAACAAATTTAAAGTGGTTAGTCTCTAAAGCCTGTCTCATCTCCCCTTCTAAAATGAATTGCAGAGTTTGTTTTGCAAGATCAAATGCACAAATTTGCAGTTTATTATCCCATGGCTGTAAATATTAATTAATGTTCATAACTGTCGTGCATGAAAATAAAATGCGGTGCCATATCAGACTCTCGGAGTAATTAAACTGACGTAATTTGATAATTTTCTTAGCTCTCTGTAGAACAAGAAAACAATCTAAACCATATTTCTCCACCACGAATTCAGTCTTTGCAATTAAAGAACAGGAAAAATGCCAAAACTTATCAATACATATGAAACATCCATCAAATGTTCGGTAAATAAGTGCAGAAATGGGAACATGAGATCACGTTAGCTTAAATTGTGATGTCTGCAGATGAAGATATATACAGAATGTATTTGAGATAGCATATATCTTGAAAATAAATTAAATGAAGTATCACAATAGTTGTTATGTAAACCAGTCCACATATTACTTTTGGAAACAAACTTCAAGAGTACAGACTGAAATTAGAGTTTTCTTAGAATGTGCATCTATGTTGATTTCACGGGCCAGAAAATTCTGTTGAACCTCTCTTAAAGGCAACCCCTATGAAGCAACCACCTGTCTTCAATATTCCATGTTTGTTCCCTTATTTAAGATTATTGTAGAAATGAACCTTTATTAACCAATGCACTGTCTTATAATGCCAATTTTCTCACTTCCTACAGGATATTGCTTAAAAGAGGTCTGACGTAACCGTCACAACACATGGTGGATCAAGAAATGTCGTGGGAAAGGGTTGGTAAGCAAGTAGGAAAGGGCTCTGTAGGATGTAACTGCTCCTGGTAGGATCTCAAGACGAATTCAAGCTCCACCCCCACCCCTCCAACCGCCTGCATGCTAAACTTTTCAAGAGAATACTTGTAACCATAGAAATATAAAGAAAACAATTTTCTCAAAGGAAAATTTCAGTTGTTTCGCGCATATCGGGAAAGGGGAGGGGGAAGCTGCTCTCAACCAACCCCACCTCCTATGTCTCTGCATTCGCTCCTTCAACGGTAGCTTTTAATGTACAGTCAAAGAAATGGAAAATAATCTTCTTTATGAGGAACGAGGCATTGCATGTTATATCGAGTTGAAAAAATCCAGACAAAAATCCAGAACGAGGCATTGCATGTTATATCGAGTTGAAAAAATCCAGACAAAAATCCAGAACGAGGCATTGCATGTTATATCGAGTTGAAAAAATCCAGACAAACTGTTAATTTTCATGACACCTCTACGGGTGGTGCTGATATTCTACATTAGCGATAAATTTATGTTTTAATGGCAGACACGTTTTGAACCGTTGAAATTTGTTTTAAGTTAACATCAGGCACAGTTTCCAAAAACTGATAGTGGAGATAATGCTTTTAATGGCTAGTACTCGTACGATTGAGGGCCAGAGTCGAAATCGACCATAAACAATATCATAGCTCCACACAAAATAATCAAACAATGCCAATCTCTATATGTACAAAGACTTAAACAATAATCGTTTATTTCAGTTCCAGACAACTGATACCTTGTCATCGTAAATTTGCGACCAGGTTTTCTGTCTTACAAACTAATTATTTCTAGCTAAAGTTTGTGTTTTAAATTCTCTTCTTATGTTTCAAAACAAGATTAAAATCAGTTGTTTGCTTTGTATCTAATTCCATTCAGAAAAATGGCATGGTACGGAGCACAGGACAGTATCTTGAACTTGTGGCAAGTGTTCATTGGCTTTTGGTAATTTTAAAATGAAGATGCAAGAAAATTACTCTTTACATGCAGTGATAAGCTTATTTGAGTCATGTCTGATGCAATGTTCTAATCAATTCCTTTAGTGGCCTCCGTGAATCTGTCAAAATCATATACCTTTTCTTAAGGAACGAAATTCACGTGGCAGGGGTAAAGTTTTTCAATTAGAGTGTTTTACTTCGTTGGATAGTTGTTGTAGTTGTCAAATTCATTCATGTTTCACTTTTATGATAATAGTGACATTCAACACTCGACAAAAATGCTAGCGTGTCCAGTACATCCAGCAGGTTGAATAGAAACCGATATTACAGTATATGCTTTATCATACAAATTTATTAAATTACACAGGTTTCGATGAGCTAGCATTTAAAAAACGCAATCCAAACAAGCGAAGGAATGTCTCACGCTGTCTTTGGAAGGCCTATAATTTCTGACTGTGCTAGCTCAAGCTATCTGTTAATAATTAGCCTTTGTTATAATTTTTTTAGGTATGTAAGTGTGCGTGTTTATGTTGATTTAAGGGCATGTGTGTGCGTGCGTGTGTGTGGAGTGCGTGTTTGTTTATTTTATGGCACATTTTTGTGTGTGTGAGTGTGTATTTATGTTGATTTAAGGGTACGTGTGTGTTTATGTTGATTGTGTGTGTGTTTGTGTGTGTCAGAGAGAGAGAGAGAGAGAGAGAGAGAGAGAGAGAGAGAGAGAGAGAGAGAGAGAGAGAGAGAGAGAACGCGTGTTTTTGTTCATTCAAGGACACGTTTGACATAATAATTGTTTATATCATAATAACGAAATGGGACCTAAGTCCCTATCTCAAAGAAAGAATGAGGTAGCCGATCTGTGCGGGTATCGAACCTGCGATCTTCAGATTACAAGTCTGACGCTCTACCACTCAGTAGAATACCACCTTTTTTAAGTAAGATGTCCATTTCCCCATATTATTTACAACTCTTAATATAATGCTGGCCTTTAGATGAATTCAGCAAAGTTAAATCTAACACTGTAATAGGGTAAGGATAAAACGTTTTTAAATCTAATCAAGTAGCAAGGCTCATATATACCAATGTATTTTAAGTTTTTCTTTTTACAGTTATTCAGTTGTTAAAACTATATTTTACATAATTAACACGAAGTAAACATTTTATCTGCAGTATTGCTTTGTGCTTGTAATGTTTCCATTGATTGTTGACTGTATACCTTCGTATTTAGCTTCGAATCCCTTTCCCTGCCCCTTGCTAGTCCGGTACTCTATCCACAGCCGGCTGTCCGAGGAGATCAGACTGGGAGGAATATTATCTCCACAAAATCGGCCTGCAATATAATAAGGCAATCGAAATTACGACAGAATTAGTTGACTGTGCAATCACTTTTCATTCAAATATTTAACCCACTACATATATATTTTTCTTGCAGTGCAAAATCGAAGATATATTTACTGAATTCGCAAGCAATGTTATATAAAAAATGTCTGCAAACGGGTTATTGGCTAAAGTTAACAGACTAGACAAAGGCAACGAAGAATACATTTTACAACAAAAACGTCAATTATATTTAAATAAAAGTTTCTAAAGTGGCAATATAATGTAGATGACAAATTCCTAATTAGATATCAAGTCATGAAAATCCATTTTTCATTTTTTGAGACATGATTAGGTCTGACTTGATTTGAAACACGTTCCCTTCTTTGACAGTTATGTATTTATTCACTTTCTGAATATTTACTATTACCACTACTTGCGTGATCCCGATGATCTGATAACTTTAGTATTTGCATACCGAGTAGATGCGACAGGACGTAGTGGCCGTCCCTGACTTCCAGATAGTCGCTGTCACACTGTACGCCGGTCACCGAGGTGGTCTTGGGGATGTCGAGGGCTGTTATATTGAGCACTATCTTTTCTCCGTGGGTCGCAGAAATTCTCCACCGACACAGCTCCTCCTTAGCCGGTTTGGGGGAATGGGCGAAAATTCCACTGGGTTCTTGCAGTGTCCTCCCGCAAGCTGGAAAATATTACGAAGAGATTCCCTATGTAACGTATACCCATAGAACCAAACTTGTATGCATAAATCCAATGCTGTATTATATAGTTTTGAATATGAATAAACATAGAAAGGCTTGACTGTGATTAACGTCCTATAAATAAATAAATTGCTTTGTTTTAATTCTGCATTTAAATATCATAGTCCTGAAAATACAATCAGATCAATGAGCGAAAACACTTATTTACTTATAGCTTTGTTTACTACAAAGTACGGAGATAATATGCAAAAAAGCAATATAAGAACGAACGTAATTTACGTACACAGCTAGATTTATATTTAACGAAGAACACTAGATCATTTACAATTCAAAACATCAATTATTTTATTGATATTGGCTCTCTGATCTTCAATCAATAGTTACATAATTCAGCATAATTGGGATTGCAAGCGAATAAAACAACCAAGATATAGAAAAAGTTTGCTCTTCAGACGTCTTTGAAAAGATTGACATTTTCCTCTACCTAAAGAATTTCCAGAAATTCAGCAGTATTACCATTCTTCTTTGTAAATACTGATCACTGAAACTATATCTGATATTCATGAACCATGAGCTTTTCAAATTAACCAGTGTGGCAGTCATATTTGGATGTAAAATCGATACCACTAAGTAATTCATATTGGGATGTAAGATCGGCATCTATGTGCAGTTACACTGGAATAAAAAATCGGCACTAGTTTTAGTTAGAACAAAATTAGTCACCACTCCGAAGCCTTTCGGTTGACCCCCCCCCCGTAGATATAACCACCCATTCTGGAGAAAAAGAGAAATATGATCAAGATTTTCACTTTGTTCATTTGGACAGGTGAGATCATGTCCATTTTCATTTAGAACCAACCATATATCATAACTAGTCGTCTGGTGAAAACACAATGACTGTATATAGTAGCAATAACAAGATTTTCAAGATTTCTGGTTGCACTGTGTGTCAGATTGGCACTAATTTCATTTAGTACCAATTAAACTTCTGTCTTCTGGTGAAACCCAATATTAATATGACTTTCCATCTATTAGAAGTAACGACACTATTTAAAAGATGGCAGTTGTAATGGCCGTTTGGCACATTGTTAAAGACCAACTCGAACTCATAAGATGTGATTTACCGTTTAGGAGGAGTAAGATTTTTTAAAATAGCTGCTCTGGTGCTTATATTAAAATGTCAGATCGGCATCACTTCATTGAATACCAGCTAGACATCATGAGAAGTCTTAGACACGTACACCATTCTGAAAATACCATTCATCTAGGAAGACTAGCGATAACAAGATTTTTCAAGACTGCCACTGTAGCAGTGCCATTGTTATTTAGAACCAAAGAGACATCAAAAGACGTCTTAGTACCATTGTTATTTAGAATTAGAGACATCATAAAAAGTCTTAGTACCATTGTTATTTAGAACCAAAGAGACATCATAAAACGTCTTAGTACCATTGTTATTTAGAACCAAAGAGACATCATAAAACGTCTTAGTAACATTATTATTTAGAACCAAAGAGACATCATAAAACGTCTTAGTACCATTGTTATTTAGAACCAAAGAGACATCATAAAACGTCTTAGTACCATTATTATTTAGAACCAAAGAGACATCATAAAACGTCTTAATACCATTATTATTTAGAACCAAAGAGACATCAGAAGACGTCTTAGTACCATTGTTATTTAGAATTAGAGACATCATAAAACGTTTTAGTATCATTGTTATTTAAAACCAAAGAGACATCATAAGACGTCTTCTAGCGAAAAACAATCCCATTATCACTTTCTATTCAGAACTAGCGATAACTTGAATTTCCAGATGGTTACATGAAGCCATGCTGGAAATCAGACTGGCACTGCTATGAATTAGAACCAACTAGACACCATAAGAAGTCTTTTAATGCAACCCCGATGTTGAAATGACCATCTATTCAGGATGAGCATCGATAACAACCAATAACAGTCGCAGTAAGATTTGCAAGGCGGTCGTTTTGGATGTCTTTATCAACGACCAACTAGACATATTGCGAAGTCTTCGGGTAAAAATTCCAAGTCGATATATCTTTTTATTTAAGATAAGTAGTTTAACATAATTTCAAGGGTGGCTGTCGTGGGAGCCATATTGGATATTATATTGGCATAATTTTTGTTTTTAGAACCAACTAAATATCATTAGTAAACCCTCATTTTGATCTGACCATAAATTTAGAAGAAGTAACGATAACATTTCTTTCAAGATGGCTGCTGTGGCGGCAATATTAGATGCATAATCAGCACTGTTTAGGACCAGCTAGCTCTTGCGATGAATGCGAATGTAACGTTTTATGCCAGTCATCCAATTAGTGTATTAGGAATAACGATAACAAACTTGTACTAACTGACGTCGGATGACGGATGACCGACAATAGGTCACCTCATATGCTTTTCGGGTCTGCAACCAGGAGAGTTTTTTAGAAAAAAAGGAAAGAAAATAACGAGACATCTATAACATGGTAAGCTAGTATGTGTGGCTATACAGAATGGGATGTCCATAAATATCTTATGACAGAAACTTATATACCAAATTTAAAATTGAGTGTGAAAATTACAAAGAAAATGAAGAGCACAGGAGTTTCAATTAAGTTGAGGTAGCCCTGTTCCTCATTACCAAAGCGAGGTTTTAGTATTTAACGTATCTCATATTTTATTTCAGTTAAACTTTTTGATAAAATTTGAAAATTACAAGGGTTTACAAATCTGTGAAAGGAAGGAAACAGTTGGACTATTCTTGTTGATAAAAGCAATTCAAGCAAAATGGAAATCAATATTAAAAGGCCAAAAGGTTAGCGGAGAAACACGTCTTTTCTACCACTAAAAAGCAAAGGAACAATGTTTTATACCACTGCTTACAGAATTATAAAACTTGACATACATACATACATGCATGCATGCATACATACATACATACATACATACATACATACATACATACATACATACATACATACATACATACATACATACATACATACATACATACATACATACATACATACATACATACATACATACATACATACATACATACATACATACATACATACATACATACATACATACATACATACATATATGCATATAATTCATACATATCCATCACATACATTATGGTGAAATAAAACGTTGGGAATGAGACGAAGTTTAGATCGATGTTGATAGAAAAGATTGGTCTTGGTTTATTTCATCTCCGTCCTGAGCATAATATAGTCTGGCACTTTTAACGTCTTTGAATACATGGCGATTGTTGGATTGTCGGCAGTGATGGAATGGACGACTTGAACAAGTTTTTAACACCTGTAGATTCTGATAAATCGTTACCAAAGGACGATTCGGTTGTTTTTTTTTTAGGCGCAATTAATTCCAACATGAAGTCATATTGAAAGTGACATGTCATTTGATACATCCCTACGCACATAGATCTTTGTAGGTATGTTAGGTAAGATATATTTCGTATATGTATACTGAATGTAAATAGTAAATATTTAACACACACACACACACACACATACACAGACACACACACACACATATATATATATATATATATATATATATATATATATATATATATATATATATATATATATATATATATATATATATATTTATACGTTTCTTTATCAATCCTCTTTTACGCATTAAAACAGACTCAGTGATAAGGTTGTTTGCCTTGATGAATAAAATGTACCATCTTGATCACGTGCAATTTTTTTTTCTACAGTGTAAAGTTTTGAACATATTACCAAACGTCAATTTTACCCGTTAAGATCAAACATTGTTTAGATATAAATCAAGTAATTTCCATTGAAAGTATGATCATTTACAGGTATTAAAGTCAAACTGCGGTGCAGGTGCGCTTTCAAAAATCTTCCACTCAATTAAACCTAGCAAGAAGACGAAGAAACATGAACTGCACTTGAAACTTACTCCAAACCATTTTATTCTTTAAGGACTTGGACCTTTCTCGGTTCACACCTGAATCTATTATTACGGATTTACACCTGTGTCTATTATTAAGGATTTATACTGTATCTATTATTAAGGATTTACACCTGTATCTATTATTCAGGATTTACATCTGTATCTATTATTATGGATTTACACCTGTATATATTATTAAGGATTCCTAGCTCGCCACTCACTCTTATGAACACTGATCGTTTTTGAATTAGTAAATGCAGCAGGGAATGAGCTGAAACCCGGATGTTAAGCCAGTTAATTAAACTGTATATTACATATGCCAGTAACAAGTACATAGCATGTACTGGATAAATCTAGAGTATATGGACACGAATTTGAAATCCAAAAGCTTAAATGATTATACGTGATTATCTTGCGGATCAAATTGCACAGACTCTACATACGCAGGAACTGATGGATTCTGCTGACAAACTAAAAGCAAAGGAATCGAATTTCCATTCGGATAAGAAAATGATAAGCGTGGCTTTTTGACCATTATGTTCATTGTCCGCCTTCGTTATTCTCTGGGTTTCTCAATCGCGATCAAGTCTCTTAGATATTCCAGTGTTTGAGAAACCCTGTTTTGGAAAAAGTTAGATATAACAATTCCAGACTTGGAGAAAATATGTCTTGGAGTAAATTGTTTATTCCATAATATTTACCCTGCTCACCATGGCGAAAGACAAGAGTGATATATATCTCCATGGACAGAGTGAACGAAGCAAGATAATATCCATACCACAGTTACTGACGGAGCAATGTGACGCCTCTATCGTAGTTACTGACGGAGCAATGTGACACCTCTATCATATCTTACAAAGTAACTATGGGAAGCTTATTATTCTGATCGGGTATTATCAGAGCGAATAATCATACTAAGGAAGACAGAGCTTGAGCTGAAATATCTTTCTTTTCCTTTTGTAAATGGAAGAAGTAAATGAGATTTTGTTCTCGCCAGCTTGGTTCGAAATTGTACCACCTGAAGTAAAGGGCTCAACGACGAAAGAGGTTCCACAACAAATAACTGTCAGTCCATAATTCATGTGACTTAACCGATATCGAAATCCGAAATGGAGTATAATCAACTGACACGTCATATTCCCGAGTGCTAAAACCGCAGGAATTTCCACGAAGGCTTGTGTATTGAAATATGGATGTATGCATTTTGAAGATCGAAGCTAAATTGTAAAATCTCCCTCCTTCAAGGAGATGAGAGATAAAACCCAGTTTATATATTCTGAAATATGGTGCTCGAATGAAAGATGGCTTTGTCTATGGTCGGCCATATTCTCTCATTGGCTTTGATATCAGAAACAACATGGAGTATAATTTCAGTCAGTCTACATTTTGAACAATATCTACGCTGTTTTTGAAAGCAGACTCTCCGTCTCTTGCTGTAGACCAAGCGCTATGTAAGACTCCCTTAGGACGTGAGTAGCCAAGGCAGCTCTTGACGACGATGGAGGGGCACTGAACGTGATATCAAGGCTAAATGAGACGAGTTGTCAGAGACTTTCTCGTTTCGAGTCGTGGTGTTTGAATATTCGTTCCTGACCCCTCACCCTCAACCAGGAATAATGAAAAGACGGGATAGAAGCCGACGAGAGAGAAGCCGTCACAAATTCGGTCCTAATCTCCACACCTTTTATTATATGTAGCCCTAAGAAACTGTTCTTGTCTGATGACTTATACGGGTATTTTTCTGTTGAGGTGTCCTCTGTGGGGATCCTTCCCGTTTCCCTGATATCGACTGTGGAACTATTAAAGCTCTCAAACGTTGGCTGTGCAAGGACTGATTCTATGAAATCTGCTTTCCGAACATAAATACATAAACATGAATGATCAAGTTGAACGACAGTGGCAGTAAAAGTATGACTTTTGGGCGTTATAGTGTTTCTTAAAGAAAGCGGAGGTTTCCTGTTTTTGCTGTAGATCTATTAAGCATTTAGTGTGCTTTTCTGTTCAGAAAAAACACGCCAGCGATAAGAATGACCCCTCAAGGGAACCAGCGCAGCTACTGACGGTCGCAAACACTGTTCTAATTGCTGAAATTAAGGTATAGATATCACGTCAATAATATATTCTGCTGCAATGACATTTCGAGCCAGTTGTTGTTTGTCTAGAAAGTACTTTTGATCTAGACCAACTGATGTTGGATTTTGTAATTTTCAGGCCTATAACGCGTCTGTCTGCGGCTGCGTCTCACTTAAAAGCAAGTGACGGCATCTTCAAGAAAGAATTTTTTAAAACAGCACGAGAGTAGCAGAAACAAATTGAAAAAAGGTCTGTGAACTCTTGTGTCTCTAAAATTCACTTCTAAATAATATAACAAATCAGAAGCTGTCTGAATGTCGGCTTGGTTTACTTTGCCAATAGATTGATGGATGCAGATACTTAGCATGCTGCCAACAACGTCGTAGAAACAGGATGATAAACATGGGCGGCAGAAGACAGGAAATATCTTCCATCGATGAGCGGGAAAATGAGTCTTTGCGCATCGTCTGATCCCGCATGAAAGAGCTGTGAGCGTCAGTCGTCGAACACATAAGAACAGGGTGACATCGACATCTCTTCTGGTATTCCCTGTGACGAAGCAGGCGAAGTCATGCAATAATAAAGATGGGGTATACTGGGAGTCCAGCCCGATTGTGACAGTGTCTCCTCCAGACGTTCCGATGCTAACAGTAGATGTCTTGGAATTGTAGTGAGTGTTCGGTACAAGAACGTTGCCGCTGACGGTACCGGGTCGTGACGGAACAAGGATAGTTACTGAAACTATCCGGTGTTGGTATGCAATACGTAAGGAAAGCCCGTATTTGAGGCTATTCGTTTTTGTCTGTTGGTTCCTAGAAGTACTTAAGCGGATGCTGAGAGCAGCATTTCCAGATGTGAAATATTTTTTTTAATGAAGCCAGGACTGTTTATATATTGAGAAAGTCGATCAGCGTTCCTAGTCCCGGGAACTCCAACGTAGAAGTATCAGAGTTGGTGTTGTCCATAGTTAAATAACATTATTTGCAAAGTATAATACTGACTTTCCTGGAAAGAGTACTGAAAAGTGTTAGTATATCTATCTCTGGTTCGAACGGTCTGCCGTACAAAGACGGTAATAATCATCGACGTAATGCTAAAAAATAATGTTCAGGTCATAAAGGCGAGGTTCTGTATGAAAGGACTGTGTGACTTAATTACTTTTTCTTCTGGACCGTAAGCTAGTTGTTTTGAAGGTACTAATAGGAAGCTATTAACTGAAGTGGCGTCAACGGCGATACTGATGGAGTCCACATGGGTGGTGGTACGTTTCCGAGCTCCCATTATTATGTTTGGTCAATACGATCGCAAGCTATTAACTGAAGTGGCGTCAACGGCGATACTGATGGAGTCCACATGGCTGGTGGTACGTTTCCGAGCTCCCATTAGTATGTTTGGTCAAGACGATCGCCCCACATTTATCGACCATCGTGTGTATATGTTGCAGGTATGACACAAACTGACCTAATATATTTGAGACATGCAACATATTCATTTCTTTTGCCACCTTGAAAGCCATTCAGTTGACACTTGTATTTACAGAGATTACAAAAACGGTATATACTGGATGTAATCATTCAAGTGCCGGGGAACTTACTGTGAAGAGTTGTTGTTGTTGTGTTGTTGTTGTTGGGCTTAACGCCATTTTCAGCACACGATAGGCTAGACATGGCGGCCAGTATTATTGATGGATGGAAGAAACCGGGAAAATCACCGGAAAGAACCACCGACCAACGAGAAGCTACTAGCAAGCTTTCTCACATATCCACATTCGCCGAATATTAGATTCGAACCCCGCAGACAGAGGTGAGATGGCAGTGATCCGTAACGGACAGCACTTTAGACCACTTGGCCACTCGGGGCCCCTATTATGAAGAGTACAATAATGACAAATGCGATTGTTTAAAATAATTTTATGAAAGACTTCGCCTCATGTAATATTTAAAATTTACTTTCCGAATTCGTATAAATGATCTAGTCCTAAGATTAATTCAAGTGGAATAGATATCAAGAGAGGTAATTAAAATGTTGCTGACAATCGGTAGAAAAATACATTGCTTCAAAACTTGGGACGACTAAGACTTAATTGTATGCAGTGTGAAAGCTCAGTCGCAGAAAATATCACACAATCATTGTTAACAAATGATCATGTAAAAGTTTAAAATGTAATTTTATAGGTTTTACAACAACCTAAAATATTATCACAAAATGATTGTTAACAAACGATCATGTGAAAGATTAAAATGGTGTTTTATAATTTTTCAGCAACAAAAATAATCATTATATTTTACCTTTGTGCATCTGCAGCAGAGTGCCCAAATAATCTCCATATATTTCAGCAGTTAAGTATTCGGCGATTTTTATCGATAAGAGACCACACGAGTCGGCTACTCATTATCTCGTGAATTACTGCCCCACCTCAGATTCGCACCGAATGAGTGCTTAGCTAACCAAGACTCACGATCGTTCGAAATCTGGCAAAAGCGCCAACACATATTAGCGGTGTCTTTCTTCTCTGGCTCGACACGCTGAAAGCATATGATTCAGGATTACACTTTCTCATTGGTCTGTTATAGATTATGTGACAATTCCTTCTGTTGGCTTACGTTAGTTTAAAGAATATGGTATTTATTTATAATCCGCCAAATCGCAATTCTTGTTGCTTACTATGTTGCCTTGAAGGATAATCGATGAACACAAATCAGACGAAAATTTACATTTATCTGACCGATTAGACTCAAGAGACAAGTTTAATGGTATCATATTATCGTATTAACGATAAAATGAACCGCAATGATGTAAACTCCGATAAAAATAAAATACGGATAAATTTTTGGTCAGCGGAGGCTAACTGGAAAAAATCCGACGGACAACAAAGACGTCCCCCAAAAATGAAATTGTTCAGTTATTTGTTGTATTTACTGATCTCAAACACATTGAATAAATATGCAAATATGTGAAACAAAGAGTTCATACAACTGTGCCATCTATCTATCTATCTAATCTATCTATCTATCTATCTATCTATCTATCTATCTATCTATCTATCTATCTATCTATCTATCTATCTATCTATCTATCTATCTATCTATCTATCTATCTATCTATCTATCTATCTATCTATCTATCTATGTATGTACACACACACACACACACACACACACATATATATATATATATATATATATATATATATATATATATATATATATATATATATATATATGTGTGTGTGTGTGTGTGTGTGTGTACATACATACATACATACATACATACATACATACATACATACATACATACATACATACATACATACATACGTACGTACGTACGTACGTACGCATACATACATACATACATACGTACGTACATACATACATACATACATACATACATACATACATACATACATACATACATACATACATACATACATACATACATACATACATACATACATACATACATACATACATACATACAATTTTTATGACAAGAGAATGTGACATGCAGTACTTCTGGAACGCTACCTCAGTGACATCGAAAATAATCCAGAGTTCTCCGAATATCCAAAAAGACAAAATGATAGGATTCGTTTGAGGCATTCTCCCATCTGTGCGAAAGTATTTAATTGAACAGAACTCCAAGATCTGGTATGAACCGCTCAGGCCGAGAGGTCATTCTGTAATTCAACATAGGTGGCACGTCCTGACGATCAATTCATACAGCAAAAATTGTTTTTCGTGCTGGACGAAATAAAATACCAATTTACAGCCCCAACAATGTTGTTTAAATCCATGGACCAACTTACCATGCAAAGAAAACAACAAAGCATTGCAAACTATTCGAGAAGACCTGACAAGGTCAACCGGAAGTGTCGAACATTAACGAAGCAATAACCAGGGAAATAAAGCCAAAATACCCTGCCTTGGCGGTGAGCTTGATCACATCTATCATAACTGTCCTCAAAAGGAAACCTCGACAGCCTAATTTGTGGCGGGGCTTCTCGGTGTTGCAGCAATCTATACAATGAAGACGCTTTTGACAGTGATGGTGTCAGTGCATATAATCATGTGCATAGACAAAGTCACACTTATTAGGAAATAGGACTCAAGACAAACATATCCAAGCACTCGTCCCTGAGACGAGTAAGTTGAAACAATAACTCGTCCCGTCCTCACTGTGCTCAACCCAGTATACTTCATTACACTACTTACTCTTTTACTAAAGAACTGCAGATACGCGACGAGTACGAAGTAGTTTTACTAGGCCCAGTCAATTTAAAACTTATTCAAGACGAGAGAACGAATGGTTGTCCCGAACTATGCTTTAATTTCCACACATGCATTAATCAACTCAGGTTCATACAACAATGTAATAACACACTTATAATTTATTGTTTCAGGGAAAATAAGTAAAATAGAAATTGATGATGTCAGATACGAATTTCATTGTCACTGCAAGTACAGAAAGGTTTCTTATCACTGTAAAGACTATGAAACTTTTGGTTATTTACTTCTGAACGTTAATTTTTACATCGTATCGTATCTGAATTAGGACTAGAAATTATTCTGGGTAAAGATTTCTGGAATAAACATGAAAAAAAAAATCTTGCGATTTTTTTTGGGTTATTTACCCGAGAAGTTAAATAGTTCTAAGAAAATATATACAACACTGTCCAGAATAAAGGTAAATCACTCCTTAATGAGATTTTGGGTCTAAAGTCATTTTCACCAGCCAACACTCAAAGTGGGCACTAGCAGCTATGTCGATGTGACAGGTTAACAACAAAAATGAAGGCTATGAATTTCATAATTTAAACTGCCACTTAACTTCTCAAGCATCACACTAGACTGAATTTAAAACAAGTCTCAAATTTGATGAGTCTGTAGGTCCTCATCCAGTTAGGATATGAGGGACAAATCCCCTTTCATTCAATTTTAATTTTATTTATATACTGGTTTTTATAAGAAAAATAAATTGTTTTATTTGATGGAAGGGGATGTGTGCATAATTTTTGTCCTTCAAACAATGTGTAGTACTATTAAAGGATCAGTTCTCGCCGAGTGCTAATTGTAGCGACAGTACTAATATCTAGCAAACGGCTCAACGAGGAAAGAGGGTTCATAACAAATAACGTACTCTAACCATAAGTTATATGAATTAGTCGATTTCGAAATCTTTAAATGTAACTCCTGAAATAATCCCAGGATATGCACAATACATAAATATTCGTGGAGTTACTATGGCAACAACTGGTAGGCGGAAAGACCTGGTCCTCAGCCAGTACGATGTTTGGAAACGTTCACTTTTCGTAAAAAAAAAATGTCAAAATATTTGCCCGTCAATTTTCTGCTAAATCCGTTTCCATTATCATACATTTTTAGAATATTGGTCAATATCTTTGACATTTATTATTTCCCTTTTAACTGTGTTGTTTAACGTCATACTGATTCTAATTATTAATTTTTTGTTTGTGTATGAAGGCCGATGAGTTCTAAACACCAGCCTGCGAGAGGCTCGCTACACGACATAAGTAGCTAAAATATTCGGAAATCTTCCAAAAGGCCGAAAAGTCTTACGTCAGAGGTTGTAAAAGTTTAAAGAAACAAATTTGTATGTTTATCACTACAGATTCAAGTGTTATACTTATAAAGAGACAAAGATGTGCCTAAACAAACTAACTCACAAAGTAAATCAGTTGGTCAGAAAAGTGAAATTGAGAGTAAAACAAACAAGAACTTGAGTTTCACTGAGAAAGCATCCGGGAACATGAAATAAAAATTAGTTGAATTGACTTTGATGAGTCCTGTGATAATTTTGTACAAAGATATGGAAAACCGAATAAATGTAATTTATTAAAGTATAAAAAGTAATCAAAGACACGCATCAAATTAGGCAGCTGGCACAATGGTTAGACTAAAACGAAAGGGAATGATTAGTAAATGAAATGATTGAGCCTGGCTGTTAATAAGGAATCAACTAGCCCATGTGGTGCCTCATACCTACTTGTTGCTCAAAAGAACAAGTTTTTTTTATGGTTTCGATGTAGACTTTCATACATTTAATGGCAACATCGCGAATCATCTTACTTAACATCTTCGACAGACTGCGTAGTGCAGTCATTGCATAGAGACAAATGCACTATTTATGTCGTGTAGCTCAAATCCACTGCATGCAAAACTAAAACATCTTAT
This sequence comes from Potamilus streckersoni, assembly GCA_016746295.1. Classification (NCBI taxonomy): domain Eukaryota; kingdom Metazoa; phylum Mollusca; class Bivalvia; order Unionida; family Unionidae; genus Potamilus; species Potamilus streckersoni. The sequence continues at coordinate 6,183,414 of JAEAOA010001694.1, forward strand.
AGTATCTGAGGTCTTCCTGGTAAGTATCGGAGGGTTATATATAATTAATCACTGAGTTTGTTCGGACAGAAGACGGCTAGCCTGCTCTAAAGCCTGGAAACAAAAGCCAACGTGCTAGGTTACACTAGGTACATTCAGCCCTTTTAGATTATACACAGATGCAACTTCTTTCGCTCTTTGCGCTTTTTGCATCTGGTACATAAATGGTCTATTATTATATCGACATACGTTGCACAAAGTACAAAGTTATAACAGTCTCATTAATAGACTAATAATAGGAGGTAAGTAATAATTATCTTTCGAAATGGACTAAAAACAACTTTAAACTTTTAAACAAGTAAACATTCAATAATGCATGTAAAAACTGTACATACATACATACATACATACATACATACATACATACATACATACATACATACATACATACATACATACATACATACATACATACATACATACATACATACATACATACATACATACATACATACATACATACACAAATATACATAAAATGCATGCATACATAAAAACAAAAAACATACACACATACATACATACACACATACATACATACATACATACATACATACATACATACATACATACATACATACATACATACATACATACATACATACATACATACATACATACATACATACATACATACATACATACATACATACATACATACATACATACATACATACATACATACATATTTTTCCTTTCTACGAAAACTATGAAAATATCTTGATTGTTACCTTCAGCATTCTACTTTTGAGGATTATGTTTATATCGGTACCGGATAATGGCACTGATTATGAAAGAACCAGTAGGCAAAGTTGCACACTGGAAAACCTTGCTGGAGTCTTACACTACTGCTTCGGAGGTTCTATCTTAAATGCGTGTGGTATATGTTGTACTTACGTAACTTAACACAATCAGTCAAGCACTTGCTCGAAAGTCTTACGAAGCTACTGAATACAAACACAGGCCCCTATTAGTGAAAACCCTCACATACAGCCTTATAATTCAACACCCACATGTTGACATATCCCCTCAGAGATAAGCAACACTTCGGTTATACAATTAAACAAAACGAAAATGTTATCCAAAATGAGCTTGAGAGAAGATGAAAGATCAAGTGACGAGACATAAAAAGTTCATACTTTGTACATGAAAAGGTTCTAATTCAATTGTACACTCAGAATAAAAGGAATGTTCGGAACATGTCATTACGGAACATGCCAGGGCCCCGAGTGGCCGAGTGGTCTAAAGCGCTGTCCGTTACGGATCACTGCCATCTCACCTCTATATGCGTGGGTTCGAGTCTAAGATTCGGCGAATGTGGATATGTGAGAGAGCTTGCCAGTAGCTTCTCGTGGGTCGGTTGTTCTTTCCGGTGATTTCCCGGTTTCTTCCTCCACCATTAATACTGGCCGCCATGTATAGCCTTTCCTGTGCTGAAAAATGGCGTTAAACCCCACAACAACAACAACGGAACATGCCAATATGGAACATGCCAATACGGAACATGTCATTACGGAACATGCCAATATGGAACATGCCAATATGGAACATGCCAATATGGAACATGCCAATACGGAACATGTCATTACGGAACAGGCCAATATGGAACATGCCAATACGGAACATGCAAAGCGGAACATGCCAATACGGAACATGCCAATATGGAACATGCCAATACGGAACATGCCAATATGGAACATGCCAATACGGAACATGCCAATGCGGAACATGCCAATGCGGAACATGTCAATGCGGAACATGCCAATACGGAACATGCCAATGAGGAACATGCCAATACGGAACATGCCAAATCGGAACATGCCAATGCGGGTTTAGATTTGTGTCCATAATCTGTGAATGATTTTGTTCTCAAGCAAACTTAAGATCAGCTGTATACATGTTGGTCATTGGAATATGTGGCCTCCATTCTAAATACTAAATTAGAATGCTACTGACATATACTGAACTCCAGTATCGTAAATTGGATCAAAGCATTCGATGCATATAGACAAATGAATATAATCCGTATTCTTGCAAGAGCAAAGGTAAAACCAATGCCTATCATTAACAATCTCTTCAGTAGGTCTATTTCATCATAAGCGTTTTCGATCTGCAAATTAATCTAAAATATCTATATGTTTGCTTTCACCTGGTACATATGTGGAGCTTGTGTTTGTAGAAAATTAAGGTCATAACGGTAGTAAAATTGTTTGTTAATATCGTCATCTGCCGATACGGAATTCCAAAAGATCTAAATTCTGATCGTGGAACAAACTATCCGTCATACAGATTGCTGTAAAGGTACAAGTTACAAGATATCCATACGTGATACATGGTAAGTTTTCATTCCCAATGTAACGGAGATGTCAAGTGTATTGTGAGCACCGTCATTAATTCTTTGTCTAAACACGAATATGATGACCAAGTCAACTTGGAACAGCTATTTCTCTTTATACAGTCCTCGTAAAGCAATAGCCCATGTGTTGGCAATATGGCATGTACACCCTTCTTCCCCAATCACGGTCATAATCCGCGTTAAATTCTCTAAGCGTACACATGCTGAGATTGTGTTCCTATCAGTTAGAATTGTAGGTGTGTAGGTGTGTAGGTGTGTCCCATACAATACTAAAACTTTTATCATACATTATTGTAACTTACTCTACTTGTCCAGACCATTTAACGACTTCTAAAGTCGAAAAAAGAGCTAAAGTCGAAAAAGGATCTAAAGTCGAAAAGGGACCTAAAGTCGAAAAGGGAGCTAAAGTCGAAAAAGGAGCTAAAGTCGAAAAGGAAGCTAAAGTCGAAAAAGGAGCTAAAGTCGAAAAGGGAGCTAAAGTCGAAAAGGGAGCTAGCTATGTCTGTGTTGATTTTGATGCCCATGCACACATTGAGCGTTCGATGTTTGATTATGGTACATATATTCATTGGCACAGTCTCGTGTACAGAAACTGCTAGCTTGAAATGGAGTGTTACTCTCAGCTAAAAGAGAATCATCTTGATTATTGTGACAATTTTATCGTCCTGATTATCCTTTTACTACAGAATTGCAATATGTATAATTAAGATAAATTCTGTCACACCTCAATCATTGAAACATCATATTGACTTCCCAACTCCAAGAAATGTGTTCCAATATAGCAAGTCAGGTTAAAGAGTAGAGTCAAAACGAAGCCGTTGAGAGTGGATAGATAATGCTTTTTTGGAGTGGGGTGGGGTAGGATGGGGGTAAAATCGATCAAAACAGAAATTTCAATTGAATCGGTATTTTGCCATATGTACAACATGGCTAGAGAAGGAATACACCATAACGTGATATCATTAAATTTAAGAAATATATTCCACGAGGTTGCTGGTGCAGTAATTATAACAAATGAGGATGATCCAAGGAACAGTATATTTGGTAGAAGAAAAAAACTTGAAAAGACCATGGGAGAAACACAGATCCACAAGAAACTGCTAGCAAGCTTTCTCACCTCTCCATGATGGTTGAGCCGAGACTATAATTCACGTAGCTACCTACAAATTCGAGCGTTTTAAACCACTCGGCCATCGGGGAATCCTGAAAAGTGTGTAGAGACTGATGCACATTTTGACGCAAAATTTGTATAAATATTCATGTCAATGATAGCTGTCCATCAGTGAACAAGTACCTTACCATAGAACGACCGCATGCAAAAATGAACGGAAATGAAAGAGCTAAAATATTTGACTCGGAAAACAGACGATGCAAGAAATTATCTGGCAGAACGAGCTAAAGAACAAAACTGTGGCAGTTAAAACGCATGTCTATAAAGCTATGAAACTTTGTCGCGGTTCCAAGAAGACGTTGACAACGTTTCTGGACAGTAACCTGCAGCATTAAAAATGTGATCACACCAAATGCTGTGCGGAGACAAGATTCAAAAGAGACCCAAATTATTCGTCAGACAGGAGACAAATTAAAGATTCTTACAGACAGTAATATTTATAATACAATACAAAACACCGGATCATAACATCACACTTGTTGATATATTACTACGTAGAATGATTTACTAATCTTAGCCTAATGTATCATGACAAAAGAAACGTATCATGACAAAAAAATGTATAATAGCAAAAGAAATGTATCATGAAAAAATAAATTATGACAATATAATATCCGACTAAGGAGCAACCAACAGGAAACATAACGAATATCGACAGAGGTTTTAATTCAGTGACATAATGGAAAGAAGCGCAAAATCCAAGAGAAAAAAAAACTGGTGAGAAATATGTCAAACCCAAAACATATTCCTTTATACAAAATATTTTCGTCAAGAGGAGAGACATACTATCTTTATTTATATTTTATGATGATGAGATATTGAAATATATCAGTGTAAGAAATATTTATTGAGCCCCAGTTTTGATTAAAGTGAAATAGCCACTTAAGTGATGAAAACTGTGGAACTATTTTCTTTTCCAATTTTCGAAACATATCTGCCCCCATGTCTATTATTCAAATATTTGTTTCGATAAAAATGACATCATTTGTTTGGCCTAATCAAGTTTTCGTCAAAAGTGTTTCGATTTTAAAAACTAAATAATCTTTCGTATTCTCTCCTCCAACACACTATGAACAGATCCTGAAACCTAATAACACTGTTGATTTATATCAGCCATGTGGAGGCGCTATTAAACAATGCTAAAGCAACTCCAATCAACAAGATGGCTTCAAGTACAAACTTATTTAAATAGTTTTTCATATGAATCTTGAAAATGGCCTTGGACTTGCATGACCTATTTCTACTTTATGTTTAGTGCCAACCATATATTACCTGCTACGCTCTAAGACAAACGAAACAAGATTTTAGGGCCAAACACATGATTAAGTAATATTGCAATTTGTTTAATTATTTATGTTAACTCTCGTCACATTCATAATCATGTCTGAAAACGATGCAGAAATCTGGGATAGATCAGTGTCAACTGCCAACCAAAATTAATTGCCAATCGCGATTTGGATGCAGTGTCTGTTAATTAGACGCAAGCAGACAAAACCACGGAATTCAGGTTGAATGCAGAAATCGACTAAACAAAGTATGAAAATCTTGGTAAACTCACAATCATTAATATATTGTATTTAGGGTGCGCTCACCAGTTAGTACGTACTTTTGAGAGAGTGACATATGTACGGTGAAGTTCTTTGGATCTGGAACATGCACAATGGAGAGAATGTTGGCATACTTCTATGCCACTACGCTGTACTATGACTGACATTTCTTTGTATATTGCACTTATGGAAATTGTACATCATCTAAGCACACAGCTAAATAAAATGACTGCTCTTTTATACTCCAAAAATCAGTCTAAATTAGTCTAAAGTATAGCGTCTTTAGCGATTATTGAAATAGGGAAAATGAATTTTGATAGATTAGACAATACCAGTTTCTGAAAGTGCAATAAATGAAGTACCTATAAAATGTATTTTAAAAAGTTATCTTCTCTTTTCAGAATTTACCTCTGAAGTACAGCGGACCCATTGGAGCCAGCAGTTTTTTTAGGAGGTGCGCATCTGAAGTAAGGCTATGATATATACTCAATAATCCATATTACACCCATCAATGATGCACCAAAATAAAGGGAATTAAAGGTTCTTTGAAAATACCTAATATATAGGTCTTTTTGAAACATACAGTATAAACAATGGGGAAACCCGGGAAAATTATTTTTCTTTAAAACTGTAACCTTATGCAAGTTGTGAAACTGTAGAGCACCACCTTAAACATGTTACATTCAAAAGCCTGTATGATACGATTGCACTGTAATGATTCTGCTAAAGAATATTTCACATTTCACGGAATTCATTAAGGAGATGCGCATTTAGTTTAAGCAATTTGTAGGTTTGTGTGATTACAATTCTACAGTACCTCCACCCCAACAGTGTTAAGCGTATCAGTCCGCACTTTAAAACAGTCCAAGAAATTAAGAAAACCCGAAATCATATGTACGACATAAAGATTTTAAAAGTCAACGTTCTAATCGAAGTAGTAATGCAGCCGTTAACCGCATTTGCGCAGAATGGGGTAAGAATCCATTTAAGTAATAATTTTAGACTGCAAAGAGATACAATGAAAAGAAAATAAACGTTTATTTTAGTAGATATAACAAAACAGAGCATTCATTACGAAAAACATTTGAATTTCTAACTATTGCCAATCGTTACAATATTTCCTTTTTAATTATGAAATAGTTCCTTATCTACTCACAAAAGTAGATATCAATAATGTATTTTCTCCACAAGTTAAATATAGGTTGGGATGTAATTACCTTACTTGACAGAAATATGTCTTCGTTTGCTGCTTTATATAGAAATAAAGTAAATTCTTAAGCTAACTAATCAAGCACCAAACTTTTATATAATAATAATAATAATAATAATAATAATAATAATAATAATAATAATAATAATAATAATAATAATAATAATAAAGGTCAATTGCTAGAAGGTGACTCAATTATTCAGTTAATCATTAATCAGGATAAGGAATGTTAGTTAACTTAAAACTAGCTAGTGATTGCATGTTTAATGTATAATATGGTGCGAAATAATATTTCTTGCAGTTTATACACGGACATCAGAGAATTCCAATGGACGGCACCAGAGTACTGGAATTTGTTTTCGTGAATTAAGTTTCACTTGGTCTAATAGATGAAGCTTTCTACAATTGTTGATATTCATTGAAACAACTTGGAATCGTGGTTGAAATTAACAGAGAGCTTATGCATTCAACAGTTTGGTACAGAAAATGTATGTGTTTGAAAATAATCAATTGGATGGAACAATTAATCAAACAATAAATCAATCAATCTAACTGATATATTTCTTTCAAGTTCAGATAGTTCAGTTATAACTGATGGTCACTATTCAGCTTGTTTTTACTTGTAGTACTAATATAAAAACTTTGTGTACTCCGAAATGCTTTTGTTAATACACATGCACGTATGCCGGCAAACTGATAAAGAACAAAATTTCGGTAAGCTGGTTTAAACAGGGTTACTTATGGTCTGATAGTCCCACATATGTTAGACTACTGCTGAGAGCTGATGCAACAGCGCTCGCAGATTTGGAAGAAGATGAAATTCCTCTGCCTCTCTCTAATAAGCTGACTGGTTCTAACATCTGAAGCTATACCCAGGCTGAGGAAAGTGAGAATCAAACCGATTCTAATAAAAGAATAGATCTTGTCCAAATTTTTGAGAATAAACGAGATGCAATTAAGATGATATTGCCTTAATCTTGCATCCGATTGGCTGAGCCAGATGCCAATCTGGACACCATATTTCCGATCCCATCTTGATAAAACCTGAAATATGGGTTTGTATCATCGAGACATTGAAAGGGTTCAATAAGGAACGAGAGCCATTATGGCTGTAATCTCGGATCTAATTGCCTGAACTTGTGGCTAGTCTGGAAGTCATATTTGTGATCTCAATTTTGATTGGATTTGAAATATACCGTTTATACTCACAGATGATAAATACGCATGGACCTTGCTTGTTATCAATATTCCATGGACATTGCTCATTGTAAACACTGCTTATTATTGATAGTCCATGTGCCCTGCATTGTGGACATTGCCAATATATCGATAGTCCAAGATCTTGATTCTTGAAAAATACAGTATCTACTCACTTCTAGATCGAGTCAAACTTTAAAGATCCTGAAATGCCGTAGCATAATGCATCTACAGATCAGGTCTATGTTGTTGTTTTTTTTTTCACTGATTACACCTAACAAACTGCACAGATCCAGATCTGCCGGCGCATTAAGTGACAGTAGATCTGAGTCCGTACAGTTTGCAGTTTGTCTGGGCTTATAAGCTAGCATAGCTGGCTGGTACATCTTTTCTATTTATTTCTTCTGTTCCATCGATATCATTTAATAATTAACATACACAGTGCTTTCTTTGCTTTTTTAAATGTAATTAATGTGTAGCCTAGATGACGAATCGTCTTCATTCAGAGTGATACCGTGTTTGAAATGAGGTTAGTAATAATATATTTGACATTGACTCTTTTGATCACTGATAATCTGGCATCAGCTTATGTAACAGTGAGCTGAGGTCCAACTGTCATGCTAATAACTTCAGATGCTTGTGCCAATGTTTTCTATCTCTCAATCACAGCCTATCACCGTTATCGCTATCAGCCTCCGTTATTAAAAGGATTCGTTGGACCATGTCCAATGTTATATCGATCTATGTTAACTATCAGAACACCTGCTTTTGTATGAGTTTGAAAACATGAAAGTTTGAAGTTTTGAGTCAGACTTAGTTTTGTGGACGACAAGATAGCAAAAAAAAAGAGGTAAAATTCATCCTAGGTTTTATGTGGGTAATTTCTCTACACCCATAAAGATGTACGTTACACCTATGTTCTCTACATCCATAAAGATGTACGTTACACCTATGTTATCTACACCCATAAAGATGTACGTTACACCTATGGTAATAAAACATCTAAGTAACATTGCCACTGAACTCTTAATTTCTTTTTTAAGAAAGGATCTCTATTCTATAATGCTTAGAGAGGAAGAGAGAAGTAGTAGTAGTTGTTGTTGTAGTAGTAGTAATATAGCAGTAGTGGTAGTGGCTGCGAAGCGATGTGAAACATACAACGATGTTAACTTAGATGGCCAAAAGGTTATATAGAGTTTGATCCTGTTACATGTCATCGGTTAACAGATAGATACGAAAGAAAATTTTCATATGGACTTCACACTGGACTTGATTACAAACATAGCACTTTGTATTTGTCTTAGTGACCACTATCATGCATTATTAGAAAACGCACACATCAATCTGAAAGTAACCCTGATTCAAAAGTTTTCATCAAGTATTGATTGATTCTAATATATTCTGCAAGGACCTTGCTCTCTGATAAATGGGTTAGATAACTTTACTCTTGGAACAAATTATTTCTGCAAGTCTTGAACAAGCATAAACAATTCCAATAAAAGATAGTAAAACTAATTTTAAAAATACCAGAATGGCGGACTGAGGATAAAAATATCGTAATCAATATGAAAACGAAACATAAGTGTAAAAATAAACTCTCCGCATAGACTGGGAAAAAAATAGATCTAATTTATTAGAAAAGCAACGAAAGAGTTTCCAACAATATTCCAGACTGATAAATCAATATTACTAATGAGTCTGGTAAAGTATTTTTACATACTGTACCGAATTCAAAGGGACAAACTCTCTTTTTTACAACAAATAGTTCAGAAAATACAGATAACAAATGATACAAATATTTTTAATTAATTCTTTACCAACATTGCTACAAAATACTTTTCAGAGTGAAATAATCCCAGGCATTCATATGGACATGAGAAGCTTCAATGTGTCACTCGTGAAAATTTTTGGTAAAAAAAAAATCACAGTTGACGACACTCTCATAAATTAAAACAAATCAAATCTGTTTGAAGCAAATTTTGTTTCATGTGATTTAATTTTAAAAGAATTAACCAGTTTTAACCCCAATTTCAACAACTAATTTGTTCAAGTGTGATGTAGCTTTGTTCCAATATTTAAAGATATAGTTTATCTTGCCTTTTCCGTCTCATTCAATGCAGAGAAAAGAATGGAGATAGAATTCTTTTTGATGAAGCATATTCATCACTCACTGAAACTTAATTTTTCAAAACTCAAGAGGACAAAAATATAGTAAACTTGTCAACATGTGCAACATTTAAAACAACCTGACATGGTATTATCTAAACACTTTTTCTCCCGTTGCTGCCGTTCAAAGCCAAATATATCGTCAGAAAACCATGTGTGGTCGATTCGGATACAACTCTATGGGTTTCTGCCGACAACGAGTCGAATCTCGTACTCTTCTACTAAAATTCAACTAAGTCGCCCAAAGCACATGGCTGATATTTAAAAGTTTTAAAGTATTGTTTTACTATGAAATATTTTACCTACGTATATTAAATCAAGTTCAACATAGCTGATGTCAACCACAAATGTAAAACATATTGACCCAAACATAATGTTATATGATATTTTTATAAGCATACCGCATTTTGCTGCCTTTAGGATTTGATATTAAGGCTCTGATGAGGTTAATTATTTTAGTGAATAATGGGCATTATTGAACATTTCGAACGTGTAGGACATCAACGTTTGGCTCAACATTCCAATGGGAATAAATACAAATTTTTATATAACATTTTGAGAACAATTTCTTTGTGGGCATGGACGTGTTTTATTGCAGTGCGGTGACCCTCTGTTTACCTAATAGCTTCTGTACATACTGAAAGAACTCCAAGCTAAATTATTTACACCTGCTCTATCATGCTTTAGTAGTTATATATATATATATATATATATATATATATATATATATATATATATATATATATATATATATATATATATATATATATCCTTGTTATACGATTATATGAAAAACAGATCAGAAAAGCAGGATCGGTGTAGAGCTGGGGGGGGCGGATTTCTCGAATACTAATGTCGCATATCAAAACAAGTTTAATTTAAAACGGATTAACTTGATCATTTTCACTCGCAAATACAATACTGTACTTATTTATCTAAGTATTCATTTATTTAGCTCTTTAATCTTTTGAAAAATCTGACGCAGGGTGGTTTTAATTTCATTCATCAGTTGCAATATTTGATTCTAAAGACACTACAATGTTAAAGTGTACCCACTGTGTGATCTTTTTTATGGAAATTAATACCTTTGCAACTACGTGATTCAGTACGGAAGTTAGAAGTATTACATCTCATGGTAGGTCATTCAATACAAATGCATTATTAATATAGTATATCGGACGGTGAAAGCTGTATCAGTTACAGTAAATGTGTCATTATCGGATCTTAAGAGTCAAGTGAGACCCGCTGACTTCCCCAACACATTAGAGATGATACTGCCTTTCCGATCAACAACCTATTTTGATTATGCTTTTATCCATACCTACAAAAGATAAAATTTATTCGAAGAATATTACTTTAACCTTTCTTCATAGCGTATGAAAATAAATAACAAGTTACGAAGCGCCGTAAATAAAGCGCTCTTTAATCGTGTCCTATTTATGGATCAGGTCGAATTTAGTCTGTTTACAGAAGTATCCAAGATTCTAACCCTCGGTCGAATTCATTTTTGAAGAGGCACAAAAACATTTATAAGGAGATGTTATTTTCGCTATTCAAATTAGCTACAGAAGATGGCGACCTTAAAGACGATCAACAGTCTCCACTGAAAAAAATGTTTGAGTGCAGTTGAGTGTACCTTTTAACGTTGCCAGAAAGATTTGAAGGCTTTTGTTCCTGTATTCATTTAAAAACTGGATATATATATTGGGGAAAAACCAACCAAACAAGCGCGTTTCAATCCTTTATAAATAATGTTAGCAAAAGTGTGTTTGTCCAATGAGGTGGGGGTAATGCAGGCCGTATTATCGAATAGGCAAAGGGCTACAAAACCATGCTAGCGAAAGAGGTAGAGTCATGTCAGGGTCAATCGCTTCGATTTTTCAAAAGTTCCCATGGTCTACAAGTCCCCATTGTCTACAAGTCCCCACGACCTACAAGTCCCCACGACTTACAAGTCCACATGGTCTAAAAGTCCCCACGACCTACAAGTTCCCATGGTCTACAAGTCCCCATGGTATACAAGTCCCCATGGTCTACAAGTCCCCACGACCTACAAGTCCCCATGGTCTAAAAGTCCCCACGACCTACAAGTCCCCATGGTGTACAAGTCCCCATGGTGTACAAGTCCCCACGACCTACAAGTCCCCATGGTCTACAAGTCCCCATGGTCTACAAGTCCCCATTGTCTACAAGTATTCACGACCTACAAGGATCATCATATGGCATTAATGTGCAGCCATCAGGAAGTTCAAATTTTTCGGACTGATGATGCGGAATTGGAAGATACTATTAGATCATACAGATGTCTTCATCGGATTGTTTGAAAACAATTAGTTGTAGCTATATATTAATTATATGTATATAATCAAAATGATCTATTGAGTCTCATTTTGGTATTTTAAATACTTAATAACGTACGCTGTTTGATGTAGACTGACATGAAAAAATTGTAATACTTCCAAAGTTTTAAAAGCTTGAAATATCTGTTAAATTTGGTCTAAAATTGGTCAAGGTTTCATTTTTGTTAGGTCTTTAAGAATTTTCAACTTTCAGTCACAGCGGGCATAACTTACGCCAAATTCGAATCAACTCTAAAAGATGCATTGCATTATACAAATATCCACATGATATTTGACTCGAAAGATTAGGTGTGTAATCGCAAAGTTTTAGGCTGTGAACTTCATCTTGCTTCAATTTTATACTAAGTATCGGAACCCCCAATCAATTAATTTCAACAGGTAATGTTCAACATACAGTATTTTCATTAATAAAACTTTATATCTGGGTCAGAAAAAGGTTCTATACCGTAGCATCTGTAAGAACACAATACGCCTTTTAACAACTCTACATGAGACGGCTGTTAGACAATCAACAAAACTGATTTGTTATGATCAAATAGTTTTCGATTTTTGGATGTTTAGACTGGCATGTATTCTGGCTAAATAATAATAATAATAATAATAATAATAATAATAATAATAATAATAATAATAATAATAATAATAATAATACATTTTGCTATACTGCACGACCGTGGCAGTGCAGTATATCCATCCGACAAAACGAGTTCTTTTCAAATACAAATGCAGTATCCTTTTTATTATATGATCATTTTCTTATTCTACCCGAGGCTTAATTATATAAACAAAAATACACTAGAAGAAATAAAGTAAATGAATGTATGCTGTATTCCAAACTAAATACACAAGTACAGATTCGTCGTTACACAACTACGACATTATTCGTGCGCATCCAACTCCGCCCAGATCAATTTGAACTTGGTAGCGCTTGAGTCGTAACTTTCGAAAGAAAGTGGCGTTTTGCTCCACTTACAATTGAAATTTAGTCATATTGTGAATAAATGCGCATTGCAACAACTTTTCCAATTGATCTGGAATGAATAGGTTTTGGTATTTGTGTCGATTCGACGTAATTTCGTGATTATAGGCTAGATTTATCTACCTGAAGTACATCGGATTTCAGCAGCGTCTGTGCCAAATTTTATACGAAATACATTGGGTTGAAACTGCGATGAAGAAACGTGTTGACATCTGCAAGTATGTTTCTGTTCTCTCATTGAATGTTTAAAATCACAATGGGGCAAAAATATGAAGTCGTTCAAAAGCAAATATCTAAAAGATGCTATGGAATATAATGTTTATTTTATTTTGAGTGCAGTAAGGAGGGTGTAATTGCACTTGGAATACAGTCGACATTACAGTACAATTTCGAAATGTGTAATTAAGCTTGAGAACCAGTGACATGGCTTATGGAATTAAGATTTGCAGAACTAAGAAAGTACATTTTGAGGAAATTCAGGATGTAAAACTAAGTATATTTTGACCATTCTTTTACCAGCTAAAGAAAACAGTTTATGCCTTGTCACTTGCATGTTATTTGTAAAGACCCTGTCTGGCATCTATAGCTAGCCTAAATCTGAAACACTGTACCAAAAACGTTAATGCGGAATGTGCCAAAGCAGTTAATATGTGGCAGTCCACGAAACATCTCCTTTAGTTCATTCAGAAACAAAATTTAATCAACGGAAACGCAAAGCGTCCACTACGAGTGTACATGATTTGTTTACAAAGTAGTTTTTTATAAACTATTTGGCACAAATAAGTTCAATATGAAATTGTGCGCGAGTTCAATCTCATAAAATACTGAACGATTCTGACAATATAAAGTTAACGGAAAAAATGAGCATAAAATAATTCTGCATATTAAATACTACTAAATATCTAATAAATCGAAATAAAACGTCTTTGAATACTAGTTTATTTTAATGCTAGATTCGTCATCAGCCAGCACAAAACCCTAACTCTGCACTTGATATTGCTCGCTTTGCGTGCATTCATGTGTGACCACATTAGTAGCGAGCATATGGACCTGACAGAAATGTAATATTTGCATCTTTAACGATCTTTTCGGTAAATCAATATTCAATGATCAGAGAAAGTTTTTCTTGTGTTGGAATTGTTTTAAAATCGAAAAAGTCAATACTTCGAGCTCATTCACTTAATGCATCTTGGAACATTGATTATAATAGTGCGTCGCCTGGAAGCATGTCTGTCAAGCAAGAATGGTCATGACAGTGAGCCATCTGCAGATAAGCCTCTGTCAAGTAAGGATGGTCATATAATGTGTGCCGTCTGGAAACATGTCCCTGTCAAGCAGGAGTAGTCTTAATAGTGTGCCTTCTACAAGCATGTTTCTGTCAAGCGAGAATAGTCATGAAAGTGTATCTGTGTCACGCAGCTTTGGACATGATAATGCACCATCTGCAAGCATGTTTGGCTAGGCTGTCGGCATATGAGCATGACAAAATGTTCATGTTCGGAAGTTTAAAGATCTATTAGGAAATGTATTCTTTCTAATAAAAGGCGACAATTTTTCTTTGGTTAAAAAATGTCTGATGATAAAATCCTCTTCAATAAATGTCTTCGTAAGTGACTCCTTCAACATCATTTAGCCTGAATTTGTGTGCAAAACAATTGCCTGCTTTCGTAGAAGGAGCTAACGTCTTTACACTAAGTAGCCATTCAAGTGGAGGGGATTTCCATCAATTGGAGAAAAAAATCCAACAGAGCTTACATTGAAATAATGAACGAAATGGAGTATGACATAACATAAACGTGAGGCTGAAAAGGTGGTGTTTAAGTTAATTGTTCGATTGAACTGATAAAATCCAGGAAAGGAATTAATTATGATAACCAAAATGAGAATCCATCTGATAATGCGGTGCCAAATTGTCTAGACCGGATATGGGAATACGCGGTTTTTGTGTTATCACGTGACTATTTGACCTGTGACGTTTATGCATATCGGCCGCGAGATTTGATTAGTCATGTGACTAGCAATACAAATGAAGCGAACGAGGTCAAAATTTATCAACGCTGTAGTTTCGTCTCGTCTGACAACGGATTAAAGACAAAATCAATCTTATGCTTGTAATTTCTGAGAAGTTAAATGAATTCCCTATCGATTTAATGTCAGTATGGGTCAATGTAAGGTCATTTAAGTTTGTTAGAAAGCAATGTACCCTATTCGAATTCCAACTTTTTTATAGGGAAATGGACTCTAACCCTACACCCCTACAAGGGAAATGGACTCTAATCCTATACCCCGACATAAAAACCAAATATCAAAAATGGGAAGTCAAGGGTCAGAGGAAACTCGGACTACAAATTGTTGGATTTTATTTTGTAGCAGGCTAGATCCAAATATTGACACTATACAAAAACTGGTTGTATTCTTACCAGGACATCTGTATAGCTTGTTGGCCTGACGTATATCCCCCAGACTCAGTCTGACTCGCTGCCCGATTTCCGGTCTCACCACCATACCTGTTTTCTTTCGTGGCAGAATTGTGTCCACATATGTCGCTCGAGCAAACGTATTACGAGCATAGTGCATGATACTGCCATAGTCATAATCCTCACCCAGTGAATTTACCTCCGACTCCGTTAATTTGTTAAAATTGTACTCTTGCCCTGAAATGATAAATTTAGCGATGTTTATAAATACATGAGACAGGCAGACATACAGAAATAGACAAACAAGGAGAGACAGACAGACAGACAGACAGATATTTTGACACTAATGTAACTTTCCATGGCAATGGCAGATTTTAAAATGTATGTTTAATATTTCAAGATACGTAAGCATAACCATGAATATATAGTGTCGATTAAAATTTAAGTTTTACAAATGTATAGGTAAAATTTGCATAAAAAGCTTTATTAATATAAACCGTTCTAAATAAACGTAAAAATTTTGTTAAACAAGAAGATAAAACGTAACGTTGTTGAAAGTGTGTGTGTATATATATATATATATATATATATATATATATATATATATATATATATATATATATATATATATATCTATATATGTATATATATGTGTATATATATATATATATATATATATATATATATATATATATATATATATACATATATATATACATATATATGTATATACATATATATATATATATATATATATATATATATATATATATATATATATATATATATATATATATATATATATATATTAGAAGCATACTGTAGGCTCACAATCTGGTACATAAACCACATTCTTTCAGTAAATGTACGATTTTCTCTCCTGGTACATCAACAGAAAATCTTGTTGGTTTGGGTTACTTTTTTCTTAAAAGTTGTATAAAAAAAACTTCCGTCTCAACTGAAGAAAGCAGATAGATTCGTCAAGAATGTTTCCCATTGCTAATAGACACTAGCGAGCTTTGTATTCTGGTGAAGTTACAGCCGCCAAGAGGTTTGCAGGGGTCACGTTTGAAGACGCCCGGCACGAAAGACTTTATTATGAAACTAAAAACGAGTCAAGGGACCTTAAACCAAACACAATTGTATTCTCAGTTTCAACTTTTAAGAAGTCCATCGGAGCGAACAAGATGAACCTTGATACTGAATCTGTTTATTGCGCTTCATGCTGCTGTTTGTACATTTTCTTAACATTCTTCCGAAGTCAGAAAAATAAATCTCCATATACCCCACCTCCTTTTTAAACAATTCTTAATAACATTTTAACTTTCGAGGTAGCTCCCTTCAAAGTAGAAAATAACTTGAACTTAGTGACTAATTGAAGTCATATGTAGTCGATTTTCTAATACAATTACAGTCAAAGAATGTGTTAATGCCAGTCAATTTTGTCTGGTAGCAATAAATAACGTTAACTGTATTGCTCAAATGGGCACTGTCCTATTTTTTCCAAGATGTAATTTATATTTGACATGCAAATGATTTCTGCGCACACTATGTTAGCACTCATAAAAAGAATAATACGACAGTAATACCAAAATCATTCTCCTCTAATGTGGAACAATAGGGTAGAACTATTAAAGCGTCCGAATACCTGCACTATATAAAATGTTTCTCTGATATGACTTCGAATATACCACTCTTACAACCACAAACACAATACAAAAAGTAGTACTAGTAACGGCGGTAGTAGTGGTGGGTAGTAGTAGTTGTAGAAATACGGTAATAGTGGCAGTAAGTACTAATAATAATAATAACAATAGTAGTAGTAGTAGTAGTGATTATTAGTAGTAATAATAGTAGCATCAGTGAGTACTAATAATAGTGGCAGTAGTAGTGATAAGCAGTTGTAATAGCAGTAGCTGCAGTGAGTACTAATAATAGTGGTAGTAATAGTGATTAGTAGTAGTAATAACAGTAGTAGCAGTGAGTACTAATACTATTGGTGGTAGTAGTAGTGATTAGTAGTAGTAATAACTGTAGTAGCAGTGAGCACTACTAATAGTGGTAGTGATTAATAGTAGTAATAACAGTAGTAGCGGTGAGTACTATTAATAGTAATAGTTAGTAGTAGTAGTAATAACAGTAGTAGCAGTGAGTACTACTAATAGTAGTAGTGATTAGTAGTAGCAATAACAGTAGTAGCTGTGAGTGCTAACAATATTGGTAGTAGTGGTAGTGATTAGTAGTAGCAATAACAGTAGTAGCAGTGAGTACTAATAATAGTAATAGTGATTAGTAGTAGTAATAAAAGTAGTAGCAGTGAGTACTACTAATAGTAGTAGTGAATAGTAGTAGTAATAACAGTAGTAGCAGTGAGTACTAATACCATTGGTGGTAGTAGTAGTGATTAGTAGTAGTAATAACAGTAGCAGCAGCGAGTACTAATACTATTGGTGGTAGTAGTAGTGATTAGTAGTAGTAATAACAGTAGTAGCAGTGAGTACTACTAATAGTGCTAGTGATTAATAGTAGTAATAACAGTAGTAGCGGTGAGTACTATTAATAGTAATAGTTATTAGTAGTAGTAATAACAGTAGTAGCAGTGAGTACTACTAATAGTAGTAGTGATTAGTAGTAGTAATAACAGTAGTAGCTGTGAGTGCTAACAATATTGGTAGTAGTGGCAGTGATTAGTAGTAGCAATAACAGTGGTAGCAGTGAGTACTAATAATAGTGGTTTTAGTAGTAGTGATTAGTATTAAAATAACAGTAGTAGCAGTGAATACTCATAATAGCGGTGGTGGTAGTAGTAGTAGTAGTGATTAGAAGTATGAATAACGGCAGTATCAGTGAGTGCTAATAATATTATTAGCTGTAGTAGTGATTAGTGGTAGAAATAACATTAGTAGCAAGGAGTGCCAATAACATTGGTAGTAGTAGTGATTAGTAGTAGTAATAATAGTAGTAGCAGTGAGTACTAATAATAATGGTAGTAGTGGTAGCTATTAATAGTTGTAATAAGCAGTGATAGCAGTGGTAAAAGTAGCAGTAGTAGTAATAGCTGTAGTAGTAACAGCTGTAGTAATATTAGCAGTGAGTAGTAGCAGTAAAAAGGTAGTATCAGTAGTTGTTATAGCGATAGTAGTAGTAATGAGTAGTAGTAGTAGTAGCAGCAGCAGTAGTGGAGAAAGTTGCAGTGATGTATAGTAGTAGTAATAATAGTAGTAATAGCAGTAGTATTAGCTGTAGTAGCAGTAACTTCAGCTGAGATAGACAGCCGAAACAGAAGTCTGAAAATAGCTTGACCCTCAGTTCTTTTCAAATTGTAGTATATAAAATTTCTTTGCAAATTCGTTTTGAGTTGCTATTATAAGTTTCATCATGAATAAGTGAAATGCGAGATAAAAGTTCGCATATGGATACACAACACTAATGCGTTACCCAGGAGATGTGTGTGAAAATGACCTCACCAAGAAGGCCCTAGGGAGCAGACATTAACTGAAATGTTGAGAATATCGTCTGAACTTGACAGAATAAGTCTCAAAGAAATTGGAAAACCAGGCACATTTTCATGGACTGCAGTTTGGGGAGTTCAACTCTCATTTATAGAGGCCGTAATGGATCCCGCCGGGTACGTTGCCAGTAATGAATTCCCTGGGTTTTGACCCGATCGTTATTTACAGCATATTACTAACGCAACTGGTCAGACCTTGGTCAGACAGTGATTAAAGCAAATTCTTCCCGAGTGACTTCCATACAAATGTAGCAAAGAATTTTCCCGTTCATCATCAACTATCAGAACGCAGTTAGTTAGCAGCGACACTCCACGCGTGATCAGCGTGTTCTAATATGGTTTCATTTCCGGAATCCAATCGGTCCTCTGTATCTTATTGATCCAAGGCCAAATCTTCTTTAAATGTATGTATCAGAGTATCCTGGACTGATTATCAAACCTTAAAGCGAATTTGGAGACGGCATTTTAATTGTCGTGTGTCGAAAACCGTAAGCATCAACAGTATTCTGATTCTCTTTGGTTCCGTTTGAGGCGAATGCAGTGGCTTTTTAAAAAAGAACATTTAGGCTCCTATATAATTGTGTCAAATTTGTATTCAAAAGCCAACGCCAGAGAAAAGTAAATGCGCATCTTGAAAAAGATGGCTTATTCATGGAGGATAATATTTTTCTCAATACTTGGATCATGGGTATTCTAAACGATTGACTACGTAAGAGAGCATTTACATAATAAATTGCACTTTTAAATCAAGTGGACTGCACACGTTTTGTCCTAAAAAAATTTCCCGCACTGCACGTGATGATGATGAGATGAAGAAAAATATGCACGCCAGGAGATATATCTGCAACTAGACCAACCTGACTGTTGACCTCCTTTTTCAGTTGGACAATTACACGTGTTTGTAGACATGATTTACGCTTAAAAATAAAGAAATACAAAACTGATTTCTCCACACATTCAAAAATTATCCATGTGAAATATTTTCTAAAATATGACGATAAGTTTTAGAATTTTTTTGATACTCACCAGGCATAATGTTTTTATAATTAATCTGCACGTGATCATCGCGATCAGGTCGTGTGTGTTCATGCCAGAAGCCGATGACATGTCCCAATTCATGAACAACAATACCAAATTTATCACAGTTCTTGCCTATACTAATGGCTTGGTTTCCATTCCCACGTTTGCCAACAAAAGAACAACATCTGAAAAAGAATCACGCAGTGAGAAAAGTGTTTCATTTTTCGAACTTATCAATTATGTCATATATAAGCAAGAGTACTCCATATTCTTGGTACCGCGAAAATGTCGATCATTTTATCCACCACATCTCCACACGTTAAGTTTCTCTCACCGATTCCATTTTCACGGTTTCTGATCGACATGGAGCAGTTTCTACATGAAAATTATTGTACAGGAATTGCACAAGAACCGGAAGGTTTTGACACCAAAATGTACTTGAAACGATTGATTTTGCTATATGCATATGGCATCGTAATATTCAGAACTGATGCAGACTCTTTCCAAGAAAACCTTAATCTTTTCTTTGAATACACTAACATTTAGAACCCAATGTAAATTTTACACAAAAAAACCTAATACTTTTTGGATTGCGTATTGCGTTCACTTTAAATTTAAACTGGATGGAAATACCGTTCCTATTTGTGAGGAATTTAAATACCTAGTTGAGTTTTGATTTTCCGAAAAGCAGCGATTTTGAAAAGCTTGAAATCACAACGATGAACAAAGGGGGAAAAACATACATCTTGTCTACTGAATAATAAACAATCTGCACCTTCCAATTAATTTACAGTCAAAACTTTCGATCACACAATTATACATATGCCGCTGTACGCATGTTAAGTTTGTGGGCTTCGAAAATACCCAGCTAATTGAAAAATGTTCACCTTGAATTCCTAAGATATATAACAAAACTTTGAAAGAACACACAACTCACTTGTCTGTAATTAGAATTTGGTAGGAAACCAATTGACATTGATATTAAATGTTGCATGATTGGATTTTCAATCTCGATAATAAATCTATAATACCACAAAATTTATAAACCATTATATAATATCATTTTGAGTGATATACATTCT
Source organism: Potamilus streckersoni (assembly GCA_016746295.1). Classification (NCBI taxonomy): domain Eukaryota; kingdom Metazoa; phylum Mollusca; class Bivalvia; order Unionida; family Unionidae; genus Potamilus; species Potamilus streckersoni. The sequence goes on from JAEAOA010001694.1 coordinate 6,204,469, forward strand.
GGCATTACAAATGGTTTGAACATTTTGATTTCAAATGGAAGCATTGATCTGCTCTATTGATCTGCATGTGACATATAAACCTCAAGCTATGAAAGCAAACGTTGCGCAATATTGAAATGATTATCAAAACAGGGATGGAGTGCAAGATTAGAGGAAGCTAGACTGAAAGATATGCCTTACAAATTATTCAGATGAGACTTAAGCTTTCAGAAGTACGCAATATCTTTAGAAAGAAATGTTTACCTGCCATTGATAAATTTAAGAACCAGCAACCACATGCCAAGCCAAAACAGTAATGCATTGTGTATAATAGGGATAGCAGATGAATTTCATTATTTGTATGTCTGTCCTTTTTGGAAATTCTTACCATCTTATTATTGTGCAATTCCCAATGTAATAAGAATTGGTAAACTTTTTCTTCCAGAAATTATTCAAATCAATAAGTCTTGCTAAATTTATTTACATAATTACGACAAACTTTATGTAATTGCCAGCAACAAACTGCATCGCCAAGGCAATGTGCACACGAAAATATATCTGTATTTTTATGTAACAAATAAATATGTTTGTGAATTTCCACCCAATAATCATTAGTGACATAAGAAAACAACCATACAAAATATTAATAATCCTCGTTTCTTAAATGAATTTATTAATGGTATGCATTTTCATCACAGACCTTTCTGCTTTTTGACCACGGGCTAAAATCCATGAAATGACGAACGAAGAGGATTTTCGTTTGTGTCATCCTACGATATATCTGGACTTACGAATGATGGTAAAAGTTAAGTCAAACCGACCAAAGGCTGAGAGAGAGAGAGAGAGAGAGAGAGAGAGAGAGAGAGAGAGAGAGAGAGAGAGAGAGAGAGAGAGAGAGAGAGAGAGAGAGAGAGAGAGAGAGAGAGAGAGAGAGAGAGAGAGAGAGAGAGAGAGAGAGAGAGAGAGAGAGAGAGAGAGAGAGAGAGAGAGAGAGAGAGAGAGAGAGAGAGAGAGAGAGAGAGAGAGAGAGAGAGAGAGAGAGAGAGAGAGAGAGAGAGAGAGAGAGAGAGAGAGAGAGAGAGAGAGAGAGAGAATGACCGGTGATACAGTTACGAAAGCAGAATAATTACTTAGATCAACTTTAAATATATTAAACTATTTAAATTATCTCTTGTTGGTTTGTCATTTCGCTTAGTTTCTATTCAACATTAATTTCCAAAAGCCGGTAGGTGAATGGCTTAGTGTTCATGTGAATGGCGTAGCTATACTAGTGTTTGTAGTAGTCTACTTGTATTATTAAAACCATCTTTCCTGTTTAAATCATAAGCGTTTATTATACTGATTTAATCAAAGTGAAGAAAAATAGAAAACAAAAAAAGGAACACTCCACTTATCAATATGCAAAAGTAATTGTGAATAGCCACGAAAGGCTTAATACTACATTTTGTATCGGACACACTCGGGATATGAGGAGTTCATTCACTCGGCCAATACACAGCTGCCTTCAGTAAATCTTAACTCCTTTCAAATAGTAAATAAATGTATTTGTATGTGATATAATAAAATATATGTACAGTATGTACGCTTATCAAAGATATACCATTCGTTGTATAAATTTGTCATTAAAAGGAAATTCGGCAGAGTACATTATATATATATATATATATATATATATATATATATATATATATATATATATATATATATAGTTTTACATCACACGATATTAAGCATACCCCATTTTCGTCCCATGTTTGTACCCAACAACGTTTAATAACTACTCCCTACACTTACTGCTCCTTAATATATGTTACTCTAATGTGCCGCTTGCGTGTGACATGAGATTTCAATATCAAATAGAGGTTCTTTTCTGTTCTGAGAACGAAGGATCTGGATGTCTTGTGATTTTATTTTTTGTATCTGGTCTGATGTTTGCATTCAGGAGAGTAGCTACCATATGCCAAGAGTGTGTAAAGCACTGAAGCCTATGAATAATTTTTTAACATTATTGATTAGGCTGGGGTCCATCGGTTCAAATATACTAATTGCACTAATGATATCATGATTGGTGCCGCTTCTTGCACTTAGATGTCTATGAACGATTCTCAAAACGAAGAAGAGACTTGATTAGTTTTGAAAATGTGTAGTCCATAATCCATTGCTCTTTCATGCTTAATGGCAAATAAATTTGTTGAAATGAAGTCATGCAGGGAACAAACAGAGAGTTTATTAGAACAGATAAAACCAAGAGCCCTTGACATGTGTATCTCACTCTGCGCCATGTTCTCTAAATAAGATACTCAGCGATTTACTATCCAATTTTGGATAGCACCCCAACCCCCACCAGCTCCGCGGACACGTATGTATGTTAAGAGTAACAAAATATTTCCAAACACTTCTTGTTTTTTTTTTCAAAATGTGATATTGTTCACTCTTTAGCATCGAAGGAGCGCAGATTTACATGTTGTGAAGCTCTTCAATTTCGGAGGCAAGTAAATCTTGCATACAAACTGCAGTCTCTTAATGATAAGACAGAAGTGACTGATTTTGAGAAAATACCGGAACTTGTGATGCGAGTCTCTTTTATCAGGTAGTCTTACACTATCAGACCAGTGTGATCTCAAACACTGTCCGTTACGGATCACTGCCATCTCACCTCTGTCTGCGTGGGTTCGAGTCTACGATTCGGCGACTGTGGATATGTGAGAGAGATTGCCAGTAACTTCTCGTGGGTAGGGGTTCTTTCCGGTGATTTCCCGGTTTCTTCCTCCACCATTAATACTGACAGCCATGTATAGCGTGCGCTGAAAAAAAGGGTTAAGTCCCACAACAACAACAACAACAAAAACAACAACTATCAGACCAGATCATGCTCGTTAAATACATGCAGTTGTATGATACCAGCTTAATTGTACATATTGAAATTATACGATTATAGTTTTTTTTTTTAATTGTTAGGAAACTTATTGTAGACGATTGGTAAAAATGTATTGTTACATCATTCGATTGATTCTAGCAGAAATGACTCGTGTTCTTTTGCAACGATGGCTATATTGAAAGAATTGTGTACATAATTAATTGTCGGAAAAACAGCTGTATACGGATTACTAAGTCAAGCGTTTACCTTAACACAAAGAAGGTCTTTGAATCTTTAAGCTCAGCATCTCTCCTGTTTCGGCCAACGTTTCAACAGATGATGAATGTCTGGTTCCCTCCTTCGTATGATCTCTGCGTTACAATCCGCGTATGATCTCTGCGTTACAATCCGCTATACGAAGTCATGGTATAACTGAGTGTAAAACAGAAGGCATACGAAGTGTGGAACCGGACTACAACTGTATATGGGTTACGAAGTCAAGCGTTTACCGTAACACAGAGAGGGACTGTGAATCTTCATGTTCAATCTCTTCCATCCCGTTTCGGCAAACGTTTGAACAACTGTATATGGATTATTAACCCAAGCGTTTACCGTAACACAGACTCAAGCTCTTCCATCCTGTTTTGGTAAACGTTTGAACAAACCAAATCGTGTCTTAACCAAATATTAACATTAAACTTTGACCTTAATCTCGAAGCAGAGATGTCCACTTCATTCCTTAGGTAAATAAGTGAGGCAATGGTCGAATCTGATTTGACAAATCGGATGGGTCATAAATCGAAATGGCATTTGTAATGAAGGGACAGTGTGAGAGAGCTGTTTCCCTCTTATTTTTGGTTGTCTCTAACGGGTCGCATTGATTGGGATTCACGTTTTACGAAAGGTGCTCCTTTTGTAGTCTAAAACAATACAGGAATCATTTTTACAGCACACTCACCCCTCAGGCTCCCTACTCTACGGATATAAAGGTTCCTTTGCTTCGCAGACTGAACTTTGGCCTGGCAGTTAGAACAAACAATATGTATGTATTTTTATGTACACTATCTGAAGAAAATCATACAGGTCATGCATACGAATTTTCTCGTCTTAAATTATATATAACTTGTTTACAAATATAATACTAACTTTCTTCAACCAAAGTCTATTCAGTCCTGATTATTAAATACTCAGCAACTTAACTGTCATAAAGAGACTTCCAGAAGAAGAAAAAAATTATCGATCGCTATGGACTCTACTTTGGTGGCCAGGTAAGAAACTGAGTCAAGAAAAGAATACGTCGAGCCTAATCGTCACAGGTTAGTGCGAATTTGTTTGCTAATATCCGTAGCAACACTGTGATATCACACCTTTTGATTTCTTCCAAAAACGTCGACATACTTTAACAACCATTTTGCTGTATCTGCTTCTCGGGGACTGTAAATAATGATATCCATAGGAATATGGACGTACATCGACACCAAATAAAACGACTAAATGCCATTTATAATAAGATAAAATCAAATTAAAAACGAGACACCAATTACTGAAATATTCGGCGTTGAATGCCTGCATGACGTATCTGATTTATACTATAGATGGCTATTTAGCATAAAGCTTACTAGCTAAACTAATAAAGATATCGAGAGAATATAGTGTATTAAAGACCTCTAATTAACAGTAGTAGCTTATATGCAGTTTATATGAAATACAGTCTTTAAGACTTAAATTTTGATAATCGTTTCTAGGAATCAACAGCTAGGCACATTTATTTCGTATTTAAATTTTGTTGCAAAAGGCTAAAATTGAGTGTTTAATGATGTAGTGATCACGTACGTGTTAATATTTACTTTTGAGACAAATCATTTTTTCAGAAATTAAACGTTCAGTTTAGCACATGAGCATATTTTTCTACCAGAAGCAATCACGATGCTGACAGAAATAGGATACCAAAATGCCTTCGTGAAGTCTGCAAAGGGATTTGTTTAGTGAAAGGTAGTAATTAAACATGTAGCCTGTATTTTGTTTAGTTACTTTGCATTAATTCTCCATGTAGCATACCAACCTGTAGCTACAATATAATGGTGCAGGCTTTGGGTGCAGTATATGTCTCACTCAACAAGAGAGGTTGTGTTCAAACTTACAAACGTACAAAGAAATGAATGTTATATGTAACCATTAGCAACACAAAACTTTGCAGGAAACAAATCTTGTCCGACAGATGGAAAAGCTAAACTGAAAACAAGATACCTGCTGAAAAGATTATAAACAAAACGTTGTGAACTGCTAAGTTTCATAAATAAAGGGACAAGTTAATTTACAGAGTGATAGCCATTGTTCAGTGCAGGAAAACTTCACATAATATTTTGATAATTATGGATAAAAAAGACAATTCTGTCCAACTTTGAGCCATTCACTGTTTGATCCAAAGACCTTTTCACGGGATGGTTTCTGAAACGTGGGACGTTCAATGTTTCAAATGGAAGCAGCCCTGAGAAAGATTCGGCAAGATTTGACTTAGTATGTAGGGGATGAACTTTCGACTTTAAAGAGAAGGCACTTGGACATCATTAAACATCAATGACATATTAGGTCAGTTTCAGTCGTTGTATAGTGCCTGAATTCAGTGAACTTAAGGAGTTTGGTGAAAGATAATCTTTAACATTTGACTCTTTGCATACATTATTCTTTGTGTATTTACAATGATATCGCATGACAGTCCATCTAAAAATTACAGATAAAATAATTGGCATATAGTTGTAGCACACTATTACTATCTTGTCTAATCATATCCAAGAGCTGAAAGCGTATCAGTCGATGCCATTGATAATTTTAAAATGACGTCATCACTGGCATTCAACCAATCAAACACAGCTATCTGACGCAGTCGAGTAAGTGACAGTCTCCATTTTATTCTTTTAGACCTTTGACTTTGGTAGCGAAAGAAAATCCTTCTAGCTTGCTATTTTTGTTTTAGAACTAAATATTTATAACCAAGAACTCGTTGAAATGTTCCCAAGGTTCTCTCAGATTCATTTGTAAAAATTCCATGGTGACAAATTAGACTCTTTTAAGGCAAGATAACCTGAGTAAACCAAATGTTTTAACATACCTAATACGGGCGTCAAGCCTGTTGCATCCCGTTTATAAAAATTATATATTATACACCTACCCACAAGGCCTCTCTGTAAATACAATGTAGTCTTGCTCCTCCGGAGCCCGCTCAACAAATGTCACACAGGTGTAGTTTTCCCAATGCCTCATTGCCAGCTTAAATAAGGCCTTGTGGGCACCTTCAATTAGAAATAAAGAAAAGAAATGATTGTCGCCTTAAACAGAAATCGAATTATGAAAATAAATACTTTGAATGTTTTGTGAGGTAATTGACTTATTTTTAAAGAGAAAAGAATAGATAGAAACAAATATTACGTATGTTTGTGTTTAATTGCATCTCTTTGTGTGTGTGTGTGTGTGTGTGTGTGTGTGTGTGTGATTTGGATTTTTAACGTAGCTTCAACAATTTTTCAGTTATATCGCTATGATCTCTGCAGTGTGGCAGTTTATAGTGATGTCTAGCACTGGAGCATCATGATCATGCCGCAGACATGTAGCATAATAATCCATCCAGTCACATTATCCTGACATCAGGCTGACTAGTCCTAACACTAACCTCTAATTGCTAAGCGCAGCTGCGAGTACAATTTTTAAAACAAGTCTTTGAATAGGATAGTAAGAAAATTTTTGAATATCTTTTCAATCTCTTATTTTTCAAAATATTTTATAAAAAAATACGGACAATATCGATGCAAGATTACATTTAAATATCAAAAGAATTCTCAAAGAACGTAATATATTCTATCAGAAAAAGAAATATAAATAATGTACAAAATTCGACAACATGAATTTAGTGCAGGGCATTTCAATACATTCAAAACTGTTTTCCTCTTCTTCTATAATTTAAAAAGTAACCCTTTTTCATTTGCTGTCTAAAACAATTATAATAAATTCCTGATCATAGATGATACATTAAATATCGAACTTACCACTAAAATTGGCATCTATTTCATAAGGAATGACACCATATGGCCACAGTCTCTCTTGGCGCGCTGTAGCGGCTCGTTTTGTTCTAGAAACTACCTCTTGTACATTTTTCTTCAATTTTGCAAGCCTTTTTCTGTCCTGGAGCCGCTTTTTTCTCTCCATTTCACGTTTCTTTTTAGTTTCTAACTTGACTCTCTTTCTCTCCTCTTTGTCCTTCTTTTTTTCTTCTCTCTCTTTCTTTCGTAGCTCTTTACAAAGTGTATCACTACAAAATAGGACAAATTAACTAAACGGTTGACACGGGTACGATCTGCAGATACTCGGAAACAAAGACGTCATTATAAAACGAGATATAAGTCAGGGAAACGTAAAACAAGTCATTTGTGCATGTCTGTTTTATATACGAGCTTTTATAAAGCTATTTCAGCGAAGAAAGTTGTTACGTCCAATTATCCTACAGATTAATGAAGTACATTTTCTGGAAATAATAATAATAATAATAATAATAATAATAATAATAATAATAATAATAATAATAATAATAATAACAACAACAACAATAATATTATTATTAGTAGTAGTAATAGTAGTAGTACTGAGAAAAACCATATTTTATTATTATTATTATTATTATTATTATTATTATTATTATTATTATTATTATTATTATTATTGTTGTTGTTATTATTATTATTATTATTATTATTATTATTATTATTATTATTATTATTATTATTATTATTATTATTAAATAAAGGACGGGCGTATAAATGTTATGCAATTAGTCATTCGTCATTGTAGAAAAATAACCACAGTACATCATAAAGCCGATATAACAAAACATAATTATCAGTGGAAGATATTCTGAAGCATTTTGATCACCGAGTTGCACTAAATTGTTGCTAAATAATAAGGTCTATTCATCTGTAGGAAACTTGGGTGTAAATCTTCTTCGCTTTACAGTCCTTAATTTGTTTTATATTGCTTGCTGATGTAGCGAACTGACTGTACCTTACACTGTTATGATCAAGGTGAATACGTGCACCCAAGCCCATACTGTCGTTTCCATCAGCCTCCAAATCCAACACAATCCCATAACTCCTATAGTAAGGGCAATTTCTTTGGATGTAAAGGCACTCAAATTTGGCAAATGCGCCAGTAATTAAGCAATTTAAGGATTGCCCTTAGAATCGTTACAGAAGACGGGAATATGTAATATTAAGAACATAAAGTTCACCCTGAAGACAAACAATATACAGAAGAAAGACATGTTGTTCAAGTAAAGCCAAGTGGTACATTTTTAGACTAACAAAATATGGATTCAAATCCTAAAATTCAAATAGTTTTAAAGGTTTTTACAAAAAGGTCTGGCAACTTATTTTTGACAGAAATATATTTCTTTTACAGATTTTAAAAAAAAATGTAACCGTCATGTGTCAAAATTTGTGATAAAATTTTATGGTGAATTTAAACTTGTACTTTAAATTATGTTCTGTCATCGTGATTAATTCTGAAGATAGTAAACGTTTCAGCCTCAGATTTAGAGTGCCCGTGAATTCGAAATTAAGTCGCACCTACTGGGGAAAAGCAATTAGGCATGTAACATGGAGTCACTTTCTATACAACACGATAACTAGAGCCGATCAGATTTGGGCACACGGTACTGATTCAGTTCCTATATTTTCATTTCATTTCTGAATATTCGGGACCAAGCCTATAACGTAAATCCATCCCTGATGTATGCGTCTTTGTTAAGAAAACCATACGTGCTACGGCACTTGTCAAAACTACGTGTACTAGAACCTTGTGTCAAACTGCTCAACACCTGCTTTCGTTATCAGGTTTTTTTAAACCAAGTTAGTATAAAATAGCTTCTTTTTTTTTTAAACGGCCGACAGTACATCGGATTTTAATCAATGACAGGTTCAGCTGTGCAAAGATTTTTTTTACATGCATGTTACTTTTCTTTATCAAACCAATCATTTTTGCCGAATACCGTACACCATCTATTTTATACATTCACATGTTCGAGGCCAATCCTACTAATCCCCAATGTATGCCGATACCATTCTGTCCGCCTCGGTTATTTACGAAAGACGGATTTACAGAGAAGCTGCCAATGTATAAAACTATTTTTTCATTCCCTAGGGTGTCCGAACATCCTAGGGCTTCTTTAATGTGGAGAAAATCTCATTCGGAGCCATCTCGGTTATTTCTGCGAGACTAAAATTTGCCTCTGATGTATGTCGGCGCAGTAATTTAAAGAAGAGTCGTACATTTTGTTCGCAGGAAATTTCTCGGCAAAAGAAAAACATATGTATTAGAACCGAAAGGGTTATTTCTGCATTTAGACTGAGTGGGGAATTGACAGAGATGCTATAAATGAAATAAGCGTTCAATCAGTCGTAATTTCTCGGTCAATCTTGTTTTTCGTAAAAAAAAAACCAATGTGGTCCAAATGGGAACTCTCAATATACATTAGAGGTAAGATCGGTGGGACTGACCTCGAAGTTACCAATTAATTTTTCTGCAAATTACTGCGCCAACATACATCCGAGGTATAGTTTTGTCTCGAAGAAACTGCCGCGGACATTTAGATTGCTATTTTATATAAACCCAATTATAGGCTGATTTTAGTTTATTTTAAATTTTGTGCTGTGAAACGTTGCATCCTATAGCAAGATATTAAAGCAAACACCGGTTTGTTTGGTTTGGTTCTGGAAAGGTCACCTGCACCAGAACTATCCAATCATTCAAATGCAACTATTGCAAATATCATATGCTGTGTCAGAGTTAATGCACTAGATAAATAAAATAGTCTAGATGCATCATAAGGCATAACTAATGCCCTGGATTGCATCAAAAAGGGAAATAAAGAACTCAATTTGTACCGTGATTTCTAAACACGCTAGCTACTCAAGAAATGAACCATTACGTTTGGCCAACATATACGAATATATTCTGAATGTTAATTGACAGCCGGGAATAATTTTGGGGAAGGGTGGGTGGGTAAGTGAGTAATCCATTGATTTTGACCTATTTAGATAAGATTATATATAATGCATCGATACCTCTAATGATGTTTCATTATTTCACTAATCTACTTCAGTAATAACAAAAAGTCTATCTGTTTTATTCTTTAATCTCAGTTTTCAATGTTTGTCTTTAAACTACACTTGGAACCAATTCAAATTAGACACAGAACCAATGAACCGTTAATGGGTTACTTCTCTTTTATATTACAATCCGTATATTATACATGTAATGTGTCGATCAGGCTTTTTAAAAAGGAGTGTGCAGTCTGTAATTAAAGTTTTTGCTTTGCTCTGCCTAGTTAGTCTATATCGCAACAAATCTGTTTTAGTTTCCAAATATATAAGATAACTTACTGTTTCTTTTGGCCAGTTCGTAATAAACTATTTCCCCTTGAGTAAATAATAAATGCCCATCTCTTACCCCTTCTCCCAAGTGTGTCCTATAATTATGACCGAGGGGGTATTCTTAGCGGGGAGGGGGATTGTTTCGACTCCTGGAGGTCTGAACGACTTTAGCATGAGGACAAAAAAACAAAACATGTCACCTTTTCCCGACTCAATAATTGATTGATAAGATATGTTAACTTCTGAATATTTCATTTTACCATTTTCAATGATTCGTCAGAAATCAAAATAAATTAAATAAGCAATTAATATTGTCTTTTATTATGTTTAATAAATTGAAATACCGTATGAACTTGCTTATAAGTTGACCTCAACTGTAACTGCACAGACCCAGATTTGCCGTTGCATAAGGTGCTGGCAGATATGGGTCGATACAGTTTTCTAAATGAAATAAATAGAACAACCAAAATAGACCCTAATCTGCCGGCGTATTATACGACGGTAGATCTGGGTATTCTGGGTATTTGTTGTTTGAAGTTGGACTACTTGCAAGTCAGTATATACGATATCCAGATTATTATTAAAAGCTATTTAACTACACCTCGCAGACTCACATATGTTGGAAAAAAAATCAGAAAGGTTTAGGTCTATATTTATGTTTTCTTTTTCTTGTTTCCTTGGTCTGGAAAGTCCAAATTATCATTGACGGCGTAACAACCGCAATCTTAGACAGTATTCATCAGTGTAATACAATGTTTCAATCTACAGTGAATTATTTTGTCTTCTGCCAAAAACATAGCCGCTCGTAAAGAATATGTGAGTGGCAGTAGTTTCCAAGATGCAACGAGATGATGTTAACATGCATCAATCTGTTAAATGTTTGTGAGTGGCAGAAGTTTCCAAGATGCAGCGACAAGATGATAACATGCGTTTATATGTTTAATACAGACCTGTACTAAAGCCAACGCCATATATCTAGAAATTGCTGCAAAACCCATGCCTAATTAAATTATATACAGTTAGTATTACTCCGCTGAAAGAGAGAGTGAGAAAAAAGTGACTTAGGAACCAGACAACTAGTCAGACAAACTGCGTATTATCTGTTCCAGAAATACCTTAAGAGTTACCTACTACCTGATATAATAATAATTGTTTTGAAAAGCTCAGAACTGTTCAAAGTGCTAGCTGTTGTGTCCCCCCCCCCACTTCCCTCCCGGTAGACCCGTATCATGTCAATGCTAAAAGCTTGAACACGCTACAAATTGCAACAGGAGTAGTTACTTGTCGTCATTGTAGATGAAGACAATTGATGCTTTTATTCGGTTCATCTACGAAGACGAACAGTGCAGCCTTAAAAGTGTTTCCCACACTTCTATTCACACACCCAAAAACTTATTTTCTGTCCGACTTTCTTGGTAGAATATTTAGTTATGCCCTAAAAGCACCCATCTCAAGTTAATAAAAAGACAAAAACAACAACATCTATAAAAACAAGAACATATTTCTAACAACTCCTAAGAATAGCATTAAGTCAAGGCTGTATTACGCGATGCATTATATCTGTAAACTGTGTAGGTGTTGTTTTAATAAATAGGAGAAGAAAAAAAGAACTGGTCGGAACTTTGCGAGGTTTGAATTTAGTGCTGAAACGAATACCTAATTTACTATTTGAATATTCATAGCCTGTTTTCGATTCGTATTCGAATATTCATGACCTGTAATCGATTCGTATTTGAATATTCATTTTCTGTTTTCAATTCTTATTCGAATATGAGCTACGAAGTCATCATTATTACCACCATCATCGCGGACTTGGGGGAAAAGAGATGCCACCACAAAGCCAGAATTCAACTCAATTTAAATACATGTGACCCATCTGATTTATACAGACTTTATTTGTCTTCCATGTTCCACATAATTAATACCAGTTTCAGGATCACTTAAAAACAGATTAATTTTGCTGAAATATTGACCCATTTATTGAAGCCGCCATTGCTGTATCTTCATAATTAGTGTCAGGCAACGAAAACAGAGAATGCATGGAAAAACTGTTTCAAGGATATTTTTAAACTATATTTTTCAAACTCCTTTAAACATCTGTAGACTGTCTGAGCCTTGACCAATCTTTACAAAACATCTCAACAGGACTACATTCTTGTTTGCTTGATTAAAATTTGTATATTTCTATACAACGCATGATCAGTAAATTCGTGGTCAATTATGAAAATAAGGCTATTTTGTTTGAAAATTTTTTTCTGTAATTTCCAAACGACCGCTGATCAAAGAGAAGTTTTTTGAAAGCTGAGTCTCAACCGGTGGACTTTTCCGAATCTGGAATGTTCTTAAAATTCAAACGTGGTGTTAAACAATTATAGTCTATTCTGTTTAGAATTGTTATAAAGATGTATTAATTAAAGCCAGTCATAATTGAGTTAAAAAGATTTTTTTAAATTACTAAATTCTACATGGTAATTCTAACAAATTCTTATTAAATAATTGAAAACATATTTAACATGAACATGTAGTAGTTTATTACTAAAACCGAGGAAAACAAGAATCACAAGTGGGCCCGACTTACATAACTTTCTAGTTGACCTTTTCACTAAGAAGGCTAATGTATTAAAATATATTGAAAGAATACGACCACACTAGATTACATTCCAGTAAGACACAAGATTATCCCATTAACATGAGCATGACTGTTCATAATCAAACTCACGGAACATCATGACAACATGAGGCAATCCAACAAGCTTTATCAAATCTGACCAGAAATATAGTTGGTACATTCTTGGCAAGCTCACCAATCAAATGCTAGGTCATATCATAAATATGCAATAATCTCAATTATAATCACACACAACTATGATTTTTATGACCTAGGCCTATTAATATTTTTTTCATCAAGATATAATTAAAAACAGTCTCAATGTGTTCAAAAAAGCAAAATTTCATGTAATCATATACAAAACCACATTACAAAGATCATACATCTAGCTGATGATATGATAATAAAACGCGTTTTATATCTTAATGACAAAATAACTGGCAGCAGAGTGACAATCTCAACCAACCTGATATAAAATCACCGCTTTAATACGGATGGATTTTGTTAATAAGTGTACTTGTGCAAGATCTTTATCATTTAAGTCGATTTACCAAGCTTGATCAATATTTTTAAAATACGGTCTATAGAGTGTTAGCAAGCTCAGACAGTCATAAGCGAAATAACGTCATTAATATGCGTAGATCCCGTGCATTATCGAGCTCCTACATTTGAAGTTTTATCAGAATCACAGCAAAATATGGTTTCTGGACAGGTAACAAGCTCAGCAAATCAGATGCACGATAACCTCGTTCTTATTACTTATGGATACAGTATACCATTCAAATTTTCTAAAAATAAGAATGTTCCAAGCTTATGCAAACTGGATCAGGAAATATGGTTTCCAGAGTGGTATCAAACTCTGATACAATAACAATTGATTTATAGGCACGGATATTGCTCATTAATCCAACTCATTATAGATCTTGAATATATAATCCCACATTTAAAGTTTGATCAAAACCGGATCAAAATAATGGCGTCCAGAGTGGTAACAGTCTCCCGCAATCACATGTAATAGCATCTCGCTAAACTAGTTTCATCTCGGTTATCACTTGTTATTGAATCCATTTTAAAAAATCATTTTAAAAAAATAAGCACATATGTAATGCTTGATCAAAATCTAATCAGACAGATAGCTTCCTGAGTGGCAACATTCTCAGCCAAGTAGATGGACGAGTATATCATTAATATAAGTATATATTGCTTATAATCACACATATCATAGATCTTGAAGATATAAGCATAAATACCAAGTGTGATTAAAAAAGGAATCTAAAATAAGGCTTCCAGAGAGCCGTATAATAAACTGACGTGGCCTTATGGGTCAGGTGAGATAAAATTAAGAGGTCCCTAAAGGGACTGGCGATTTACTTTGCGAAATAAATCTGCAGGAATTTAAAAAAAAAAACCATTCCATTTAACTGCTGACTGTTGCAACCATATGTGATATTCTTCAGCGATAATAAGATTTCAAATGTGCTGTTGCGGTGATCATATTCCATGTCAGATCAGTATCATTTTTGTCAAAACTGCACGTCATAATGATCATCCTTTCCTGGAGATTAGTGACGACAAGATCTGCCCGACGGCCATAATGGCAGTCATACTGGATGTATGACTGGTACCATTTTTATTTAGGAATAACTAGGTATCATAAGAAGTCCATTTGTGAAAACCCATGTTGGTATAGCCATCGATTTGGGAGTATAACTAAGGCTATTTTGAAGAGAGCAACCATGGTACACATATTAAATTTTGTCATTTTCCTTTAGGACCATGTGGACATAAAAGTATTCTTCTGATGAAAAAAAAAATGTCAAAAAGATTTTTAATTTAAGAAAAGTAGCTAAAACAGGGCTTTCATGATGGCCACATATTGGTTGTCAGATCTGGAGCATTTTTATTCAAGATCAACAAAACATAATAAGTCTTTCAGCGAAAACCCCATGACGAGGTGATCATTCATTCAAGCTTGCACACTGTGGCGGCCATATTAGACCCCAGATCAGCACCATTTTCATTCAGGTTCAAACAGACATAATACGAAGACTGTGGGGAAACCCCCGATGTCAATTTAACTCTCCGATAATTTGATGAAGCGATAAAAAGATTTTATGGATAAATATTAGACGTCAGATCGGCACCATTTTCATTTAGGACCAAAGAAACATCATAAGAGGTATTTTAGTAAAAGCATCATGGTGATGTAAACATCTAATATGGGGAGAATACCGATAACAAGATACTAGATGGGCGTTGTATGGCAGATAAAACTGGATGTCAAAATGCTCATTTAAGACTAACTGGACTTCAAGTAGGTCGTTTGGTAAAAAAAAAAAACACGTCAATGTACCTTTCTGTTAGGAAGAATTGAGATAATGAGATTTTCAAGATGGCTGCAATTGCTGCCATATTAGACATCAAACTGGTAAAAAATTTATTTAAAACCAGGTAGACATCATAAGAAATGTTTTATTAAAATCCCATAATAATATGACCATCCATTTAGGAGGGAAAAAAAGCAATAACAAGAGTTTAACAATGGATACTTTTGAGACATTGGATGTGCGAACAGCACTATTTTTATCTTAGACCAACTAGTTCAGATGATTAAAATGTGTGTTTGTGTTTGTGTGTGTGTGACTCTGTGTGTGTGTGTGTGTGTGTGTGTGTGAAGTTTCATAATTATCTTTCAAGCAGTTTCAGAGGAGTAGCGATAACAAACTTATACTTGGACGAACGTCAGACAACGGGCGACGGACAACACATTTAAGGCCATTAAAGCCTGTACAATTAAAAATTCCACTTATTAAGACTAAAACGAAACTATGAAGTTACTGAAGAACTTTAAACTTTCTAAGTTTCAAAAAGCGAACGAAATTCTGATTCACTCTTAAGATGTTTGTGCTGGAGATTGGGGGCATTGTGTCAGAGGTGGTTATCACCGATGTTCAGTTTGTACCAAAATTCATGACACAGATTACCAGTGCTGCTTGGTTTGTCCATGGCTGCTTCGCAAGACTACACTCAGTGTCAATCCTTAAAGCTCCGGTGTTTTTTTTTTTTGTTCTTTTTTATTTGTTTGTTTGTTCGTTTTTCAAAACCGATCACTTCCAGTAGGACATTATTATTCAGGATTACATACAAGAACTACTTACCTCAAAAACTGAAGAATTTGACAATTTTCAACTAGTCACCTCCTAACATATAGTTTGACAACGTTTAGAAAAATCTTGCTGACACTAAATATTAGATTTTTAATTAGTTTAGATTACAACAAGAACATATTATTCTGCAAGTCAGCAGAAAACTACAGTCAAGAGAACCAGCATGTGGAACTATTATGCTATACTCTTAACATACCCCTGTGTCGATCTCAACTGCTGGCGCTGTATATTGAATCGCTATATAGCAGAGCAGATTGCCAAGAGGCGATAGTGCCCAGTGCAGTTAATTTGTATATACATTGGTCGGTGGCTGGGATGCGGCTAAGAGGTGTCAACAAAAACTAAATTGACACTATATATCACGAGTCCATCTCAAAACAACAACAAACAAAAAAAAACACTCGTGGGGCGGATTAAACATCAACACACTCACAAATTACTGATACGACGAATATTGGAATACCGATTTCCGATTCGAATATTCGCCATGATTCTTATTAAGATATTCGGATGTTTATCACGATTTAAACTGGGGTTACCATTGTCAGTCACTCATCAGCTCACCCTATTCAAAATTTTACTAGGCTAAGCATCGTGTATCTTTCTATGTCAGCTTTGGCGTACAGTAAACTACTCGCCGATTGCAGTAAACACAATAAGTAAGAACAATAGCAAGTCTCCGTTGTAAAAAAGTGCCACGAGGCAAATATCTTAAATTGTACATTAACAGCGAGCAAATACCTGCTACATAATCCAACGTTTAGAACCATTTATGGTTGCCAAATACTTTTATGGCAGTTGCAGTCTGATGGTTTCGATGAATATTCGCAAGCATGGGATTGTAAAAGTCAAGACCGAAAAAGAACACGAGTTTTGCGCTTTTAAAAAGTCGAGAAATTGGTCTCACTACGTGTATGTATATTCAAAACGAAGTACTAGACATACTGTTTAGTTTGACCCCAGCATTACACGTTTTAATATTCTCTTCTGACCTTTATCCAGTCAATAAAAACTATCATGAAGGTTGAAAATGAACACAATGTATATACTTGAGTAATAAATCACAATGATAAAGGGAAAGTCAATAAATCCTAACATTTTACAGGGACTATTAAAGTATTTTTATATATTTAACTGCTGACTTTCAGTATAAAGTATACTACAGTCAACATAGATACAAAGAGTTCAAACAGACTATTTCTGAATTATGCCAGCGATTGAAAGTCATTTCTCTGGCAGTAACGACAACGCCACGTCGTAGAAAATACAATTGTATGAAATTATGGATCAATTAGAGAATGAAAATATATATGGTTTATTATTAATAAATAGACTTGCCCTTGATTTGTATATTATCGGTGTTAAGATTTTAGTTCTAAATTTAAAGCAACATTTTGGATGTACGTGGACTCATCTTTGATGTCAATCAATTTAAACTGGGTCATTATGCCGACAACGCTTTTATTCTTCTCGATGGGTCTCAACCTTCTCTTAAAGCAACTGTGAAAAACCTGCAATTCTTTATTCAGCATTTCCAAATCCATCAGCAAAACCTTGAAGCAAAACTAAATCGTATCTTATTTAAGTTTGTATAGGGTGGAAACTCAGATAGAATTAAATGTGATATTATAAAATCCCCAGAGAATGAAGAAGGACTAAATATGGCCCATGAAGCTAAGATGGATTAATGAAAAACGAGGCTGGAGCTTGGCAGAACCTAGTTAATACTGCTATATTCAGAAATATAACAGATATTTAGAATTTAGGAAGGTCGAAATTAGAAGAATCAGATTTAGCTCAGCAACAACAACAAAAAAAACACCAACAGTTTTTAGAGAGATGTAATTTTGGCAGTATTGAATTGGTAAGACCAACTGCAAAGTCCAAACGAGTATTTATTTATCTCCTAGTTGTTTGTTGTTTTTTTTTTCGTACATTTTGTTCCA
The DNA here is from genome assembly GCA_016746295.1 of Potamilus streckersoni. NCBI lineage: Eukaryota > Metazoa > Mollusca > Bivalvia > Unionida > Unionidae > Potamilus > Potamilus streckersoni. Next base: position 6,222,444 of record JAEAOA010001694.1, read on the forward strand.
CCTAGAATGTTCTATCAATACAAATCGTAGAAAAAAGCCATAATCGAAGTTCTTAACGATTTCGTTATCAGGGTAGTTTATTACCTTTTGAAATGGTAAAAGGAAACGCTAGATGTGACGATTTTTGAAATACTATTCCTTTATTATCCAAACTTCCAAAATCATGAAAAGATGCAATCAAAAACTATTTTGCTCAAAACATGTTTGATAAGCAGTATGATAAAATAATGAACTTGCAAAAACAAAATTCACTGGAAAAAAGTTTGTTTACAAAGATTTTAAGGCGGCAAAGAGGCATCACACTGCTAAGCAAGAAATATTAATAAAAGTATTGAATAAAAGTGTAAGCAGTGATGAGTAATATGAGATTTATGGTGGTTCGAAACTTTGTTCTAAGGCAACATGGTTGCTCTTTTTAATTTAAATTAATTTGTAGAATAATTGTCACTAACAATTTTGAGGGAAAGAATCAACATATGAGACAACGACAAATGCACTTTTTGTAAGAGTGAGAAAGAAGGAACTGAACATTTGTGCTATAATTTCAATATTACTTCCACGTTTTCGTACCCTCTTACTAAACTTTGAGCACCTTATTGCCCAAATATTGCACAGTTGGTCAAAAAGGAAATATGTTAGAAAGTGATCAATTTGACTTTTTCTGCAATCTCTTGCTCTGTGTGTGTGTGTTTCTTCTCTTTTGTGCGCTATATTTATTGTCCCAAGATTATCTGATAACCAGAAATGTTTAATTGCAATTGACCCTGGAATGATATTCCCCAACTCAGTGGTCAGCCAATTACGGGAATAGTAATAATAAACAAGACAACTTCACGTAGTACCACGAACATTACAATCAGGGATTACATTTGCCTCTTTAAATATCGATTCTACTTAATCTTACTTTTCATAAAGGAGATCATCATATTTTAATCGATATTTTTATAATCTTTAGCATGTCTTCACTGCAAATAATTATTATCTCATATCTGAAATGAGATTACAAACGTTTAGGGTCGCCCTTTTAACGGGAGTATGGGTCACTGTAAGATCGAGAAATGAGTTCTGGCGGAGACGACTTGGAAGCGTTCTGCCCGTGTCCAGAAAAGTAACAAATACACTTTAAATGCCTTCCTAAAATATACAAAGTGAACAAAATTTCATTTTAATGAAAGTCCGTTATTTTCATATGGTATCTGATCATTGACGAAGACAGCTTAACGCATGTGTACTTGCCAGCCCATTGGGTTAGGCACATAAACCACGAACAACGCAAAAGATATTTTTTTCAAAAATCATTTTATTATCATACTAAGTACCAGATAAAATGCCTGTCTCTTTTTGATAGAAAATAAAAATGACTATTTCCTATTTAAATCTCAAATCTAGTCGATACCATTGACGCTATTGACTTGTCGATTTGTAACTCTTGGATACGAGCCAGGAAACGTTAGTGGATGCAACGCTTGATATTTCAGAACCGTTTATTGCCCATTAGTGCCCAGAAGCAACCATGGATACCAGATAACGGCATTAGCTGGCAAATTTCTAAATCTGTTACAAAAAATACATTAAAGAAAAAAAAAAGCCTTTTGGACCGATTATGTCATTTTCAGTATGTACAATATAAGGAGATAAAACTCATTTTTAACATAAGGTCAGAACAAATTAAGTTGATCACGTGCATTCACAAATACAAGGAACCGATAAAAAACTCCTTTTCTTTTTTTCACAAATGACTAACATTTCCTGCCATAGTAAATATATGACTTAGCCTGTCTGTAGATAACGTGCTTGTGAATATATTGCAATTATTACGAAAGTTAGTGTCGCTTTTATTCCCGTTTGGAAAAAGGCGAAAAAAAGAAATATAAAGCAAACTTACTTTTCAAGAGATCATTCTATAAATGCGCGTACAATTTGTTCTTCTTTAGCGTGGCATAGTGCACATACTTTTTAATTCAACATTTTTTTCTGGTTCAGTTTTGTCACGTAGTACAATCTAGTAACTGTTTCCACAAAACTATAAGAGTTGAGTCTGAGGTTTTTAATTAAAAATGCACGTAAATACATGAAATTCTCGCTAATATCCTAAACAAGCTGTTTTAATATAAAACTATTATCACTTGTGTTTATTTCATGAAAAATCTCTGGATGTCAAAGTTTTTATCTGGTGTATTCACCAACAACCAGGGTTTTGAAAGCTTTATTGACCGCTAGTCTGCGAAGGCATCTTTAGTGAGGCGGTATTGTTGGCTCTCGTTTTGAAGATATCACGGTACTAATTCAGTTACCATAGTAAACCTATGCAAACACAATAATATTAAAAATTAAATAGTTTAAAATTTAGGAGTGTCCATTATCAAACCTATATTTTTCAGTATAGATGAAACCAGGATGTCGTCTTCTGTGTAGAGGAAAGGATATAAGCCGCGGAATTTTCTTGACCTGTAGGTGTTTGAAACATGTGCTTTCAATTCCGCACCAAAGAGTCGGGTGCTAATTTTAGTAATGAGTATTCCAAGCTCAAAACTGTTAAAATACTGGAATTCCATCAATAAAATAATTTCTCTAATATTTTCCACATAGAGCTAGTATAAGCTCTCAAAAGATTCTTTATTCTAAAACATAACTTACATTATTGACCAATCCTGGCCAGCTAATTCCATATATACTCCATTAAATGTATACCCATTTACAGGCTGTTTCCCATGTTTCCATACCATTAGTACCGTGTGTCCTGAAGCCATCTTTCAATGGAACGATAATACTGACTGCTCGTCAAGAAAGGCAACCCTCAGTGGGGCGGTACTACTGACAGCTGATCTGGCGTACTCCCATCATCATAACAGTAGTTTATGTTTCTTCTCCGTAACTTAAAATGGCTTTCTTGAGAAACCAGCGGAGGTCATTAATCATTTTTTGTTAACCAACCATCTGAACAATTATCTTGCTGTGGTCAAGTAGCCATAGGTAGTTAAGTTCATGCCATGTACATGAATATGTCTAGTTGTGTCACACCATGCATCGCATTATCTTTAAAACTGATCAAGAGCAGAGAAGTGCAGGAGTTCAAGGAGCATAATGCTTACGAATTGGCACACAAATAAATAAGTTAAAGCTACACTTACCTCTTTAGACACTTTTTATGCTTTTGTTTTGATTTTGGTTCCGGATCTTCGACAGCTTTCTCCTTGTTACTTTGCTTTTCGGCCAGCTCATCTAAATGGGAATAAGGACCTTTTCCACCGGTCATCAATGTCGAAGGGTCATCAACTTGTAACTCCCAAAGAGTTGCGTTCATTTTCTCTGCAATATACTTATGTTCGTTGTACTCTTCCTCCGATAAAGGAATGTCCCCATCAAAGGCATCTGAAAAGAAAACATGAAAACCACATTGAAATGGAAAAGAAATCGTGAACATATTATCGGTTGTTTTGGCACCTGCAGATATATGCGTGTGAAATAACATAGGCAAATGACAGTGATATCAAAATCTTGCAAAAGGATGACAGTGGATAGTTCCGATATCGAACAAAAAGCATCCCCCACTTAGTTACTTTTTCTCCGGCTCACAAACATTTCGTCAAAATAGTGGATCCGGTAGCCTCAGCAGCAGATTCGTTGAAACTTTCCTGCCTGATTGCAAGATTCTTTCAGATCGTGTGGTAAAGAAAGGCACGGAATACACCACATAAGGATATATGCATGAAATAATTAATTTTCAATGACGCAAATCAAGTCAATATTACAACATGGTGCTGGCTACGTGAGACGAATGAACCAGTTGACAACATATATGATACCATTTTGCAAGAAGAGGACAAAACAACAAAATCACTCTGTTCTTGCATAGTTAGGCATATTTATTAATTATCCGAATTTCTAGTATGGCTTCAATCATTTAAAAAATAAAGCTTTCTTTATTTATTTGCACTCGTTACATTTATATCGTATATGTATAATATTTATATAAGAATTGAATAAGTAGTTTTGTATCTACAAGTAATAATTTCATTACTTTTAGGAAAATAAATATTAAAATTACAATAAAAAATAAACACTTTATACAAATTTGCCTGAATGATTGAAGGGAATGTTGTTCTTTAACATAAGTCCTCAGTTTGATGTCATAACATTTTGCAGGTGTATTAAAAACAGTAATCTGTAAAAGATTAGTTTTATTTGAAGTCAAAAGAATAAAAAGTATATATAAATGGCAGAACTTGGCTGATTTATAGTCCCAAGCCTAATAAAGACAAAATAAATATTACAATTTCACCTCATCATAAATTTATTTTCCCAAAAACCTTCCAAAATAAAGACTGTATTCAAAATAATTATATTAAAAATGTTGAAATAATTGATGTCAAAATACAACTTTAAAATTATATATATGAACAGGATTAGGCCAATACAAAATTTAATGTATGGGAAGGTACTTTCTCAACTTGACAGCAATTAAAACTAAATGTTCAATTTTGAAAATTTTAACAAATGAAGCATGGTACATGAATCCAATACTCCAGATTTAATTTTTAAAAGAAAAACATGCCTTGATAATCAAAAATAAAAAAATAAACTACACTCAGACACAAAGTTTCTTTATTGAACGTAATAGTGCTTGGTTTTGGAATATTTTTTTTATATTAAATCCATCTGGAATCCTTTCATAATAACGACAGTCTCCATCACATGGGTCCTCAGCACAAATGAGAACCGTGTTTCTGATAAATTTTTAGTGATTTTCTGTGTATTTTATCAAATTCATCTGCAGTGTAATATGAGAGTTATCAAGCGAGGTCTCATGTTTGTGAGCAAATATGGTGGATAGCTTTTTTAACTACGCAGTGAATTCGATACCTATTTTTAATTGGTCAAAGTGCCCAGTTTGGTTGAGAGGTCGAAACTATCCATTCTCCTCATGTGCAAAGACTATACAGTATAATCTGGACGTTCTTAGGGTATTTTCGGACTGATATCAAGGTCGATTTGAATAAAAATTAATATAATTTTTCTTTCGCATCAGTGAGATTGTATTTTTTTTTTAGGTAGGGGGCATATCTGAAAGTTGGTCGCGAAACCATGGAAGATGCTCCATGTTCTGGAAGACCGTTGTCTGCGATTGGAGCAAGTATTGTCTGTTGTGGATGGGGCAATGGACAGAGGAGCGCGATACACAGTGGATATTTTTATTGTCATAGGTATTAATTCGTCAGCTGTTTTACGATGCAAAGAAATCTTTTAAAAACAGATGGCCTCCGCGTTTATTGACGGCTGATGAAAAGCAGACTCGGGTTGAAATCGCCAAAGAGTTACTCACCAAATAAGAAAGCGTGACTAGAGATGTTTTCGTGAGATTGTTGCAGGTGATGAAATGTTTATTTACATTTCTGAACCCTACTGAAGAGAAATTAAAGAAGTTTGTCGCGAAGAAAACAATACAGACATATGGAGAAAGGGAATCTCATAAGCTACATCGATCTTGACCTCATGCCAAGATTGACAATTCTCCATTTGTAATAGCTTGAAATTAATCTTATTTTACAATTTTATCCAAAAATATGTAAATAATATTTCCACAAATTTAAAAATCAAAAACCTTGTTAATGAAAGACCATGCTATCGAGTCCTACATTTTTAAACGTATACTACGAGTCCAATTATATTGTGGTTTATTCGTGGGTAAAATATAAAGTCATACGCGTTACGAATGTTTTCTTAGGTGCATCTGCCTTAAATAAAACTAGTCTGAACAACAATAGATAAAATATGTCACATTGTACAGTTTCGCATGCTGAGGAAACATTTGAGGTGTATATTTAAAAAGAAAATGGGTTTTCTTGGGTATCATTAAGCAATTATTTTGGCTTATGACTTATTGGAAGGCAAGTTACTATTCCTACTAATTGTGTAAATAAGATTTCATATAAACAATACGCAAAAGTTAACTGATTTAATATCAAAATTACATATCTAATTTTCTTTCATAAATGATAGCGTGAAAGTGCGCCCGTCTGATCCTGAACTATTATTAAGCGTTTTCTTTAGATTTATATCCGTTTCTAAACCAGTCCATTCATTGCTCATTTATGTTTATTGCTGTTAATTCATTTACTTTTTGTACATATCAATTTACGTCAGTGTTTTCTTTTAACAAAAATCTCAATTTCATCATTACTTAAAAATTCTTACCACATAAGCAACATTGTTTGTTCGGTTTTTTATATTCGTGGCGAAAAGAAAGAAAATATACCAATGTTATATAACTGTTCTCGACCGATCTCAACTGATTACCTCTCTTGCAGTAAAGGAAGGTCACTACACTAGGCTCTAAATTTAATAACACAACGGAATGGCTGTGCTATGCCTACAATGCATTATCCTTATATAATGAAGGGTAAATAAAATATAAGTAGTATTGTGTTGTGCATAATGATCATATAAGTAAGATATGCATACAATTACTATAAGATTGTGTACATATCCAAATTTGGAATGGCTTCATGTGCTATGGCAGTGAGGCGAACTAGGTCTTAGCGTTGGTTTCATGTTCTATATCAGTGTAGTGAACTAATTCTTAAGGTTTCTTGTTTTGTTGGGGGTTTTATTGTTATTGTTGTTTGAGATTGTAGCGAACTAATTCTCTGTGTTTGTTTTGTTGTGCTGTGTCATTGCTGTCAATTAATTCTTATGGATTTTTAATTGTTATGCTTTTTTTGTGTTGTTGCTGATTTTCTAGTTTCGTTATGTTTTATCTCCTATAACATTGCAGCGAACAATATTTATTGGCGTTGGTTTTGAAGCCTGAGCTAATTTCTCAAGAATCTATTTTAAGAAAAGCACATAAAGGCAAATGAATGCCGAGGACTGTCCTATTCTCTCAGAGATGTACCAATTTACAAGTCAGTTCAAGTACTAAATTTGAAAACGAAATCCAACTAAAGACGGCGCACTGACAATGATCTCGGGGGTTAAGGTTACCGAACATACATACATAGATCCACAAACGCACCCATCCATCCATCCATCCATCCATCCATCCATCCATCCATCCATCCATCCATCCATCCATCCATCCATCCATCCATACACCCATCCATCCATCCATCCATCCATCCATCCATCCATCCATCCATCCATCCATCCATCCATCCATCCATCCATCCATGCATGCATGCATGCATGCATGCATGCATGCATGCATGCATGCATGCATGCATGCATGCATACATACATACATACATACATACATACATACATACATACATACATACATACATACATACATACATACATACATACATACATACATACATACATACATACATACATACATACATACATACATACATACATACATACATACATACATATGAGAATGCATGCAAGAACCTCAGATTGCTCAGAATGGATGAGGAACAGATTATAGCCAACCACTGGAAAAGGTACGAAATGGATATATTATTCCGACTAGGGGTCGGTGGTGTACAACGGTCCATCCCCCACATGTACAAGCTAGAAAACCCAACTCCTATGAACACTGGACATGCCCATTTATAGAATAAATATTTTTATACAAAATAATAACATGAACAAAAATAAAAACAGAAAAATATATTTTAAAAGATATGTGAAAGACGAGAAAGCATATTTTGTCAAAGGACATATATAAAATGGGAAACAAAAACAAGCCATTTAATTCCGCTCTCCTTCATAATAATCCATCCGATAGAAGAGTACTAAATAAAAATCTTTTAGTTTTAAAAGGCAAAAACATGTGACTCAAATAAGTCCAACATGGTATAACTGGAAAGTTATACATGTTAGTTAAATAAATCTTTAAACACGGCAGCTACACAAAACTAAAAACATGTATTATTCCTATTTGGGTTCAGATTGAACAAAACAAGTTGGAAATTAGGAAAATGAACTAAGTTGGTCAGCATTTCAATGGCAGTACGTGATTGATGTTTATCTGCTCATTATCTTAGATAATAATATGTCTTACCTTTGGATCCCTTATAAACTGTAAGCAATATTGATGTCTTTATTTTTCGTTTTGTTTTATTCTTGTTGTTTGCTCTTCTGTGCTTTTTTTCAAAAGTATGTTACCCAAGAATATTTTATTCACACTGAAACATCACAATTATCAAGTGTAAGGAATCGCATTGATCTATCACAATTATCATGTATATGGAATCACAGGAATCTATTATCAGACATATGGAATCACATGGATCTATCGCAATTATCGGGTATATGGAATCACATGGATCTATCAATTATCAATTACATGGAATCACAGGGATCTATCACAATTATCAGGTACATGGAATCACAGGGATCTATCACAATTATCAGGTATATTGTATCACGGAGAAAACTGTGCATTCTACGTGAAAAGATATTGATAAACAGTTGTTTCTTTATGAAATGAAAGCCATTTCTTAGTGCAAGATAGGCTATCAATTGCGGAAAGCATAACTGGCAAGGGAAGAATAAGTGTAAACCCTAGTAGAACCACAGCCCATGGAAAGCTACTGGTAGCTTTCTCACGTACCCACATTGGCTATACGCAAAACTCGAACCTGCGCGGACAGTGGTGTAATGGCAGTTATCGGTAAAGGCGATTGCTTATGACACACGATGGATTGGTTATCACTAACATCAGTTAATGAGTGACATTCTGTACTTGGAGGTCAACTATAAAATTATCTTCGATAAAGCATTTTACATCTATTTTATAGGAAAGGACCCCAAGAGTTTAATTTTTGGGGAATCCTTCACTTAATCGGTTTTAAAATTATATTCTTCATCATGATTCAACGATCTATATAATCCAATTGACAGTATATACCGTCTGTACCGCTTATAAGACGAGCCCAACTGCAAACTGCACAGATCAAGATTTGCCATTGAATAATGCACTGTCAGATCTGGTTCGTACAGCTTCATAGGAGTAATCAGAAGTATAAAAGATAAGCAAGACAGACCATGATATATAACCGTATTTATTATACTACGGCAGATCCGGATCTTTGCTTGCAGTCTGACTCTACTTATATCCTAGAATAGGCAGTATATGAATTCATACATCATTGTTTGTGTGATGGACTATACAGGATAGCAAGGAAAACGTATACACCCAATCGCGGAATATTTAAATGTTGTACTAACTGCATTGATTTTTTTTGTTATGAAGCACATATAGCTCAATTTTTATTTCCGCATATAATTATACAGAATGAACCAGTAACATATAATATACTCGTCACTTGTAACCAGTCTCTGGAGGAAGTATCAAGAAATGCGAATTGTTCAAATGAGTTGGTGCAGTGGCAACAATAACAGCAACTGAAAATAACTCCTGAACGAAAAATTAGTTTTCTTCGTGATTCAAGCTGGTTACGAAACATCAGTCTTCTATAGCCTGTGGTAGACTGGATTTGAGAACTGATAAACATTTATATAATTCTGGAAATTTTGTTTTCACACATCTCAAAATGCACCGAATCTTTGCAGAAGTACCGCTGAATATGAGTATCGCTGTTGTGAAATGGCCCTTCTATCAATGCCATCGGGTCTACTATAGCTTGCATTGGTGATATTTATGCTAATAAGTACGGCATTATTTTTGCTCTGTCAATAATTTAAAATGCTGATAAAATATTTGGAACAACATTCAGATAACATCGCAAGGACAGATGACAACTTGTCGTCCTTAAGACCAGTAATTCCGCTGTTCTAATGGGATAATTATTCCTTATTGTGTGCACAATTAGGGCAAGATTTATACGAGACTCTTGACCTTCACTAATCTGATCCATCCCGCACAGGAACTATATGATAATACAATAATTACTAGCCCAGTCAGCTCTTAGCTAAATAGGTTGGGGAGATGTCGAATGGCAACTCATTCCCATGACAAGATCTTTCTTTAACGTCGTCACAAACTACATTTATGAAGAGCAAACACAAAACACAACCACATCTCCTTGCTCGTTGTTGACTCTGATAAATCAGGAAAGTCAATACTTTGCAATTTCATCTTTCGTAGAGAAATGTCAGTTTAAACAACAACCACAACTACAACATAAATAATAATAATAATAATAATAATAATAATAATAATAATAATAATAATAATAATAATAATAATAATAATAATAATAATAATAATAAGCAGAAGAAGAAGAATTGTCAGGGCAGATTATCTGTGCAGTCAACAATGATACCTGCACCCGCCTATACCTCACAGGGACCATCCTCTGGGTCATAACTCGAAACTATTGAGAGAGCTGCAGTAGTTCAGTGATAAAGAAGATGGGCATGTGACCAGAAGGTTGCAGGTTCTAGCCAACCCAACTATGGGACTTATGCTTTAAGTAATTCAATTTGGTAGCGTTTCATAAAGAAATTCAGATTTTAAAAAATTAAATTAAAAAAATCTGTGAGAATTGACATCAAATACACGAAATGCCTTAAGCTTACGTGCAATACAACCCATACGTGACAAATGCGTCAAGCAATTTTATAAGACAATTCTAGGAACTGTCAATATTATTTAATCAAACCATCAAAAGTTCCTGAAAATTGTAAAGAATTACAAATGTTGCAAAGACTTAAGCAATAATTCAACTCAAATAAAAATGAGATGGTTCTTACAAGAAATATGTTTTTCTAACGGCAAAATCACTTTTCTAGATCACAACTGAATGTGTAAAGAAGATATTATACTTAGATAAAAAAAAATACTGGTGTGCGTGAGATGGGCCTTTTGTTCTTCAACCTATGGGAAAGCTTACATTGCATTTTTGGTAAATTCCCGCAAGGCGTTTTCTAATGTGCATCACGATCTCACAATAACATTTCTGGTTTTGCTGGGCAAACCCATTTTAAGATGTTTTGCGTGGTGACTTTAGTGAAGTTTTGTTGGGCAGAAGGAGTAATGTGTCTTGCTTATAGATACAGCACGACGGCCGACCGGAAATATCTCCAAATAAAAAAAGTATTCATCTAAATTATGTTGAGATGTGCTGGAAAAGTCGATACTTACGTTCTTTTTTAAAACAAAAGCTGGCATATCTGAAATTGAATAGTTTTTATATGTGCAAATTATTAGAAAAACGTCCATAACCATGCAATGATACATTGTCAAATTTGGTACAATTCTATTTAGCTGGGGGGGTCTTCAAATAAGTATTTTATAGGGTTTTCTATTTTTAAAGATACTTCCTGATGAAATTTTTCCCACGATGTTATATGTTATGAAAAGAAAGATGCTAAGGTTTCTCCAGTTTTTCTATTATCACCTTTTTTGAGCATAATTTCCCTGATATTAAAAGGCCTCTATTACAACTCACACTGTGCCCGCATAGGCAAATTTATATTGTTTTGTGTGATAAAGCTGTCTTAATGTTGTTCTCCGTTACTGACTTAACCATTTGTGATACCCTAACACAATAATTTACATGAATCTGAAAGGCAATCATGCAAGAACATTTTCTGTCAAATTTGAGCGAAGTCCCTAATGTGGTGTTATATCGGAAGTTGTAAAAGGCCTTCCTATTTTATGAACACCAGCCATATTGGATGGCATATTGTTATTATCTGAATAAAGCTTAAAGTACTTGGTGCCATTATTGTTTCTGTCAAAATCTGCTGAGTCGCTTTCTAAAGGCGATCGGTTAAAAGATTTGGATGTTTAATAATGGCTGTCACAATTAAATATATGTTATCATCAATTGTAAAATCTTTGAAGATCTTCGTTTTCAGTCAAATCTCGTTAAATAATGCTGGATAGTTTCTTCGAAGAAATTATTCAACGTTTAATCTATTTTTAGTAACCGCAGTCATATTTGATGATGGATGGACATCATTTGATAATACTGAAAGCTGCTGATGCCAGAATGATTTTCTCTTAAATTCTGTTGAGCGATGTTTAAGAGAAAAAATGGCTTGTTTTTTATTTAGTAACAGCGGCCATTTTGATGACGAATCTGCCAAACGCTATTTAAAGTTATCTATACCATGAGGCTTTCTGCGGTCAAATTCTGATAAGCGGTTTATTAGAAGTTATCGTTTAAACGTTTTCTATTTTAGCAACGGCAGTCACATTTACTGGATGACGGGCGTCATTGATCAAGATGAGAAGAACTTAATGCCAGTCAGTCTTCAGTCATATTTAGTCAAATTCTGTTGAGCAGAATTTGATAAGTTGTTCAAATCTTTTTTATATATTTTTACTACTGGCCGTCATATTTCACAGTAGATTGGAATTATTTGAACAAATGTCACCGTGTTTCATACTAGGGTGTTTTAAGTCAAATTTGTTCCAATACTGTTGGTTGGTGTCTGAAAAGTCATTTCAAACGTTCTTCAATATTTTGCAATGGCAGCCATAATTAATGGCGTCATATTCTGATGTTAATTTAAAAAGTCGAAATTGTTTAACTAGTTAAATATCATTAGTAACGTCATTCACATTGTCTGGCGTATGTTTATCAAGTAAGTCTTCTTAAAGAGCTTCATACCAGGATGTTATCATGTAGGTCAGATTCTGTTGAATATCTTGAAAAGAACTTGCAAATAACTATAAACGGGCGCCAAGCGAAGGACCGTAACATTACCTTATGGCTAGGTGAGCTACAAATAATTAGAAGGATTTATATATTATAAGAGAGAGAGAGAGAGAGAGAGAGAGAGAGAGAGAGAGAGAGAGAGAGAGAGAGAGAGAGAGAGAGAGAGAGAGAGAGAGAGAGAGAGAGAGAGAGAGAGAGAGAGAGAGAGAGAGAGAGAGAGAGAGAGAGAGAGAGAGAGAGAGAGAGAGAGAGAGAGAGAGAGAGAGAGAGAGAGAGAGAGAGTATCGTGTTATCCAAAGTTTTGTTTTCATATATCGGAATACATTGAGTAAAGTGAATACAAATTGTAGCAATTTCAAGCATAAATGCAGACACGTTATCCTAACTGTAGAATAAGGCGCTGCTAGATTTTCTTTGATGCCACCCACCATCATTATCTGCAATGAAGAATGTTATAATTGTCTGCTTGGAGTAATACTACCGATAGACTTTATGGGAATGATTAATGTTGACATATTACAGAGCGTCTGGAACAAATTTGAAACCTAGAACTAATCTTCCTGGTAATCATGGCGTAACAAATGGAGTTTACTACCAAGCTAAAATCTGGCAATACCGTTAATAATGGGTAATGCAACTTATCATAAAGCACAGTGTAAGTATTCTTTACATGTCTTATCAAAAATTTTATTGCTGCTAGGTAATGGTGTGTATGACGTGGATGAATATGGAATAAAAACTGACGCCATGTACATGTCGATGTAATCGGATAAACAATAATGTATTTATCGTGGGTAATTGACTTCTCATAGACTTGAGTGGCTGTAGAGATTCGTAAGCGACAGCTTTTCTTTTATAAAAGTAAAAAGTCTAAAAGAGAAAATAGAGACCATTTGTTTGCTAGTTATTAGCAGATTTCTTTGGAACGTTTCAAGTGTAATCAGTGAGTGCTTATTTCCAAAAAGCACACGGTTAACTCCAATTTACGTACCTGTCAAAAATTTATTAGGCTTACATGACGTCATAAATACAATACCTTCTTTAAAAAGTAATAAGCACATGAAATTTACACCGAGGAAGGGAATGAGATTGGAATATCAATCAATCGTTATGTTGTCAACCATAAATACCTTTCATAATTTTTGTTTGATGAATGGAATAGAAGGACACGATTCATCCTTACTGTACTTTCGTAATGAAACCACGCTGTTAGAATTGAAGCTTTACGACATGAAGTCTTGTTTTACAACATGTGGTGATGTTAAAATCCTAGATATAGATACAGCTCATTAAACTCTAAACAAGAAAGAAATATTGTGCATGTGCGCTAATTATAAGTATAGAACAGCTGTTTTCAGCCAGACTAGTGTATCTTGGTTTCCAATTTATTAAATTACTATTTATAGACCCAGTTAGGGACTTATAGTGTCATCTGCAATTACGTGTTGTCTTTGTAGTAAAAACCTCATGTCAACATGTTCAAACTCTGAGAAGAGTAAGCTAAAACGATTGTCACAAACAATAGACTGTTGATTTTTGTCACTGCATCCAACTGAGTCAATTGTTTAAAATAATCATACTTTGGCGTCATTTTTGTTAGCATAAACACAATATGCTGTTATTTAGTTTCTTATACTGTCTTGATAGTGGCACTTGCGGGTGACATTGTGTACCTGGACTTGGAGAAGCCTAAATTAAGCAAAAGGTGAAATAAGCATAAATGTTTTGTAATATGAGATTTCCAAGTTACAATAGAATTCTGCGTGGAAAAGTTTTTAAACAATTTGGTAAGTTTCTAAAAATCTGTAAGTACTGATAACTAAATGCCAAAACGTTTGCATTAAATCAGCTGCCTGCCATTTTGTGGCCATAGATTGCTACGCTAAGTTAGGTTATTCAGTGCACTCCACTTTAAAATGAAAAAAGCGGTCACCCATGATCTTGAAAAATGTTTTTGGCTGCTTGTTATAGTCAGAATCAGCCATCTGGGCTTGATCTAGTTCTCAAAGGGTAACATTAACTACAGGGACGTTTGCCACTCTATACATTTTCCATTATTGGCAAAATGGAAAATAAAGCTTACAAGAGTAAAAAGAACAAAATATAAAGGCACTAATTTAGTCCCAAAATAACTATAATTTAAATTGCTCCTGACCTAATGCAATTCAAAAGCAATGAAGCTAGTCAAATGGCCGCATAGCTTTTATCGTGTCTAGAGAGTATCTAATAAGGGTGATTAAATACATACTACCCATTGACTATAATGTGAAATGGTAAATTTAAGGCGTGTGCAGTGTCCGTATTAATCAATACTGCAATTTAAACTATTTATTTTATGAGTTATTTTTATCAAAGAAATAAACTCCATAATGTTAGCTGACTTTTCAAGTTTCAAAAGCTATTCTTTGCCATGGAAAACAATGTTCAACAAAAATGCTGAGAGGTGTACGTTAAATTTCATCATGTGACTTAAAGAATAAACTGGTATAACTGCTAATCAGCTGTACGTACAAGAGTCATCAGACATCATGGCATAATTGACAGAATTTTTCTGTTTGTTTAGACAATTACAGTAATTTGTCCTAATACTCTGTAGATTCAATGTTTGGTGATAAAATTGTTGCTTGGGTTCTAAAAAATTGCGTGTGACATTCTTTGCTTTGGGCGACTGATACTCGACCTCAAAAGAATGTGCTCAATAACAAATAATAAATGAACTCGCCGAAAAGTAGAATTTAAAACAATCTACTCACTCCACTGCAACTTGAGTTTTATGGGTGAAGCATCGGACTTAAAAGTATCTAACCATATCGACAATGCAGAAAATATTCATGATAGCAATTTACTTTTTACGGGCATTTACGTTCTATACATGTTTTAAAAACGTATCTTACGCCAGGAAGATACACAAAGAGAAAACCATTGTAAACTGAGCACTGTTTGTACGCAGTCGATGGAAATTTATAAAACATCCTTTTTATATTTTATCTGAGAGAAACTATATCTTTGTCATCCGGGTGTAGTCGGTTCTTAACATGATATAGTTAGGTGCATTTATACACAGGTAAAATGAAATTGTTCAAAAAGGAATTTCTTTAATACGTGTCGTTGGTGAAACATGGGAAATGTCCTTGAAATATATCGTTCTAAAGTGAAAGTTTTAAATTTGTATGAAAATCATCCACTTCGACGAGACTATTTGCTTGTCGTTTGTCTTTCTTCATTATTTCAAAATACAGTTATCTCTCCTCATCAATACGGCATTGAAGAATAGACACATTGGCAAATAATTCCAATTTTTATGAATTGAACGCGTTTACTGCAATATGATAGGATATAAACGGTCACGTGATACTGAACTGGAATTTTTTTACACATTTAAAAATTCTGCGGACAACGTTTGGTTCCATATTTCCATGTCATTTGATGTAAAGTTTTATCTATATCAACCCATTACACCATAATAATAACAAAAAAAACCATCGACTTCTGTGATTTCCAATAAACATTTACGAGCCACAGATAAAAATGAACCATTGTAAGTTAAAACAATGTAATTGCACAGACCTTTTGTCGACTAAGGCATGTGGTAGGATTTACAAGCCAATCTTCGGAAATTATTGCATCTCAACAACATGTTACAACAGCCGTTTTTAAAGGCCAATTGTTTGTTTTCCAAAAGGTGCTGGTTTCAAACTTAAAGATACGCGATTAAGTGTAAGGGGATGGGGTGGGGTGGTCAAGTGAATACAACAATTAAGTCGATGGTACTAAGAAAGTGTAAAGTGGCAAATGAAAGATAAAATGCAAGAACAGTTAGGCATGCAATGTGTGATAATGCTACATCTGCGCATCCTTCAAGCAAGATAGTCTGATCCACAGATGTGCAGCAAATCAAGTTTTTACAGTCGTTAATGGTTATGTATTCAGAGACCCATGACTAATAAACAAGACTTTTAGTCATAGACACGAATTACCTCGCCAACTGGAGTACATTTGGTGTATCTCACAAAACACAGGTTGCTGTGGGGGATTGATGTAAATGTAGTTAAGTGCCTTGCATAGAGATTCACCACGACATCCGACCTCAGCTTTTCTGGATAGGACTCAAACCATTTAACCACCAGTTGGTAGCCTAAGATAATATTCATGTAACTATTGAGTCAGGAATCATTACAGCTACATATTAACTGTGTAGATTTATCGATATAAACAGTTTCATTAGTGAAGGATTGAAACGAAATTTGATTAGTCTTGATTTATTGGGTTAAAGATACCAAATATCTAAGAGACAAAATGACTGAAAATAAAAACTCGTTCAAGCATGAAATTCTGTCACAGTAACCTAGTTTTGGCGTGGATGAATTACTCTCCTGGAGAATATCCACGTACAAACTTCTTCAAAAAGATAGATGTTACAGAGTCCAAGATGCTGAGTGTTAACGAACGTATAGTTGAAAACTGAAAAAGTCGCTCAAAAGTAAAAATTAGATCAGTGATTTAGTTTTAGTACAGTTCGGAGATTGAGAGATCTCTATTTTTGTAAGCTGTTCGCGGGAAAATAAAGAACAAAATCTTCTTGCCAAGCGAGCCTTTCAACTTGTCCAGAGTCTTAGCATGACGAAAAGAAATTTAAAGACATTTAAAGACGATACAGATATTTAAAGACGATAAAGACATTTAAAGACGATAAAACATAAATCTAAGATATTGAAGACTCCTGCGTCAATGCTACTTTACAATCCAGTATAAGCATTAATCAAAGTGCAATGTGACAAACTAAAAATTACGACATTTTAGATTCAAGTATATAACAACCTATCATTGGCATTATCGTAATGTGCCGTCTCGACTTTAAATGCCAAGAAGATGGCCCTAACTGAATGAAATCTTCTAACGTTTACATGCCATCAAATCGTTCAATGCCAATCCATTAAATCATTATAACGTCAAATCACATTGGCAGTCTTCTGGATAATTATCGAATTAAACAACCGGTAACAAACTGACTACGATGAAAGCATGAGAGCAAACAGCGTTATAACGATAGAAAGCTATGGTAATATCGAATTAAGTTTAATATGTTTCAGCTACGGTAGCTACCTCGTCTTGAAGGGATGACTAGCGGTAGAGCAATAAAATATTGCTTGATTTAATGAATGACAATGGACACGGGGTGGGATCAAATGGGTAAGAAATAATTGTTACTGACGTGCATTACACGTTATTTCATTGATGATTACTGAATACGGAGTCATGTGCTATTGTATGGCACGGCCAATCGTTAGTATTGGATCAGTTGGAAATATCGTAAAATAGACAATGAAAATCGAATTTCATTAGTATCTGCTAGACATAGTACATCAAGTAGTTACCTTTCAGACTCCATCATTATTTTTTTTTTGTATAAACAAATTTAGAACAAACTTCTACCGATGTAAAGGCACAAATGGTGTATGCAAAATAAAGTCAAGCAAGGAACATAGTCCGTGATATGGCGTTAGTCAAAACCATATTTATTTGAGAAACTTTATCAAATTCTATTACAAATATATAATTTGGATGATTCAGTAGAAAGCATACGCTTATTAGTACTGTCTCCCCAACCGTAATAAAAGAAAATATCAAAGATTTCGATCTTGGTACCAATGTTTATACAGAAAATGTGCATACACTTACAAACAAAGAATTACAATGATAAATAACTAATTAATTGCGAGTCAAATTGTTGTGAGTTCAGGAAATTAAATAAATCTCGTAGTCATCCTGATATAATGTTGCACAACTAAAATTATTTGTGTGTTGTTTTCTACAGTTAACATTGGGTTGCCAAATAATAATGTTTAAATCGTAAGACAGACAAAGAGTGTGTATAGGATTGGATCTCCAAAATTTGATTATTCTGAACAGTCATGAAGAAAGTGTTATGCGATATTAGTGTCACTGCAAAAGCAATACATATTATTAGAAACACGATTCCTATATAAATCGTATTTTCAATAATTTGTTCTTAACGTAGCATGCTGGATCTAAGACATTCTATCATAGCACAGTAGTAACATGGAGTGGTCTCTTTATTGCGCTTGTAGGCTTTAAAATTATGTATTGAAGGGTTGCTTCTTACATCAACGGGCAACAAGGTAGAAATAACTTGTAGAACAAGGTTGTTCTACACATTGGGGTCAACGATCGTTTGAAGATCGAATGGAACAGGTTTCATGTTCTGCTAATAAGGGTCGAATCAAGTCTTGAATATATGGCAGAGCTAGTATGTGGTAAGTTTTAAATACCCAAAGCAGTGTATGCTTATAGCGGACAGAGTTTATGCTTTTCCAGCTAGTTTCATGGTACATTTGTGAAGGAGATGAACTTTTGATTGCACCCATTATTATTCTCATCACCTCAAAATTTATTATTTTCTCGGAGTTCTTTATCATTTATTGCACAATTATTCCAAATATGATCAGCGTAGTCAAAAAATTTGAAGAATGTAAGATTTGTACATTTTATTGAAGGATAATCGATCTAGTTTGAATTTAAGACTTTTTTAAACAATTTAATTTCTTCCAAACATTGTCGGAAATTTATTTAATTTGTGTGTGTCAACTTTGGACAATGTAATGCCCTGATCTTTATGCTAAGAAATTTCTTGCAGGTTTGTTTCGGTCAAACATAATATATGATGGTGGATCCGTTTTTGTTATTAGCATGGATTCTGTCTTGTCTGGATTAAATGTAACTAACCAACGTCTGGAGCATATAAGTATACTATAATATCAGTGTTTAAGATTTCACCAGCTGCTATATGGTTATCAACTATTATATATAATGCTGTATCGTCAGCAAATAGCATGATTGATGATTCTATATTCTCCAAAATATAATTGATGAAGATTACAAATAATAGTGGTCCCAAAATAGACCCATGGAGGACTTCAGCATTAATGTATCGAACATCTGAGGATTTAGAATTTATGATACTCTTCGTCTTTTTTGAACTAAATAACTTTCAAGCCATAGTAACAGATTTACGTGAATACCAATACTTTTTAATTAAGAGAGCCGTTGTGCCAGGCTGTGTCGAAAGCCTTGTTAATATGGAAAAACACGGTTATAGTCGTCTTTCCTTGATCTATTGTAGAACAAATTATATTGTAAATGTCTATTAACTGATGTGTTGCTGAATCAGCCGGTGAAAACCTGATTGATTTTGTGAAATTATATCAGATTTTGCAATATTATTGTTTAAATATTTATATACAGCCTTCTTAAAAACTTTCGATAAAGTACATAGGAGAATTATAGGTTACTGCATTTGTATGGGAAAATATGAACGAGTTTTTCGGATGGATATACTGCACGACCTTGGAAGTGCAGTTTTTATATATATATATATATATATATATATATATATATATATATATATATATATATATATATATATATATATATATATATATATATATATCCGACAAAACGAGTTTATATTTTTCCATACAAATGCAGTAATCATTTTATTATATGCTCATTTTCTTATTTTTCCCAATGCTTAAATATATAAACAAAAATACACTACAATAAACAAAGTAACCGAATGTATGCCGTTTTCCAAACTAAATATACAAGCTTACACAACTGGCGTACGTAACTCCGCCCTGACAAATTTGAAGTTGGTCGCGCGCTAGCCGTTAGTTTCGAAAGAAAATGGCGTTTGGTCTACTTAAAATTTAAATTTGGAGTAATACTGTTAATGAATCCGCATTGTAACAACTTTTCCATTTCATCTGGAATGAATACGTTTTGGTATTTTTGTCGATTCAGCCCAATTTTGTGATTATGGTCTGGATTTATCTACATGAAGTAACTTACATCATTTCAGCAGCGTCTGCCAATTTAATGGTATTGAAGCGTGTTGACATCGGCATGCGTGTTTCTGTTCTGTCGTTGAATGATTCAGATCGTAATGTGGACAAATTATGAAGCCTTTCAATTGCAATTATCGAAAAAAAATTCTGAGGAATTTAATTTTTATTTCATTTTGAGTGCAGTAAGTAGGATGTAATTGCACTTGGAACATACTCGAAATTACAGTACAATTTCGAACTGTGATCAACCTTGAGAACCAATGATATTGCTCATGCAATTCGGATTTGCAGAACTAAGTACATTTTGATAAAATTCAGTCTGTAAAACTGTAAGTATATTTTTGCCAATTTTTTATCACCAGCTAAAGAAGACAGTTGATGTCATATTACTTGCGTGCTATTGTGAAGATCCTGTATGGTGTCTATAGGTAGCATAAATCTGAAAGATTGTATCAAAAAAGTTAACGCGGAATGTGCCAACGAAGTTTATAAGTGTCAGTCTATGAAACATTGGCTGGTATGTGGCAGTCCATGAAATATCTGCTTTAGTTAATTCATAAAAAAATTGTTTACGTTAGAAAATAGTTCCTTTTTTGACGTGCATATAATATAAATGCTGCACTAAGCGTCAAATATCGGGAAAATACTGAACGGTTCTCACAATGTAAAGTTAAAGGAAAAATAAATGAGCATATAATAAATATGGTTATAGGACGATAGTTTGACACAACGGTTTTAGAATCTTTCTTTAGCACAAGCACAACGATTGCTAGTTTCCAGTGATCTAGAAACAATGAAGTTTGCAGGAAGTTATTGAACAAGTGGCATAGTGCATATTTAATTGACGGTGCAATTTTTTTTTTATCAAGTTCGGATGCAGTAAGTCAGTGCTACATTCTTTCGATTGGTGTAAATCTACTAAGGCAATTTAAACATAATCCTCGGTTATTTTAATTTTATCAAGTGGAGGATAAATAAATCTCTTAGAACTAACTCGAAAATTTATTGTTATTTTCGGATATAACTTTGCATTAATAATAATAATAATAATAATAATAATAATAATAATAATAATAATAATAATAATAATAATAATAATAATAATAATAATAATAATAAGACACACACCAGTTCACCGTACGATGTCTCCAGCTCACCCTATGACCCTATGATCAATCAGTTCACCCTACAATCTATATAGCTCATCCTCCGATCTCTCCAAATCACCCTGCGATTTCTCTAGCTCATCCTCTGATCTCTCCATATCATCCAGCGATTTCTCTAGCTCACCCTTCGATCTCTCCATATCACCCTGCGATTTCTCTAGTTAACCCTTCGATCTCTCCATATCACCCTGCGATTTCTCAAGCTCACCCTTAGATCTCTCCAGATCACCCTGCGATTTCTCTAGCTCACCCTCAACTTACCATACGTCCAGTTCATCCGCTTTAAACGATTTCACGCGCAACAGTATTGATTGATTTGAAAGTAAAAGCAAATGCTAGAGTGGCGAAAAATGTTCCGTGCCCGGCCAGCCAGCGTTTACTAGCAGAATGAAGAACTTGTCACAGAAGACAATGGATTTATATGTTGCTGTTGTTCTAATTATTCTCCTTCCGATGAATATGCATACACATTGTCACGAATAGGCGAATAGGCGAAAAAAAAATGTGTCAGAGACAACTCATTATTTTACAAGTTACAGAAGCAGTATATGTGTGGTGGATTGTTAAATATCGTAGTTAAAGAACGAAGGTCGCTGATTGCCTGAAAATTATGACCGCAAGCTTTTGCTCAGAATATATGGGTAAATGATAATAATATAGGCTTAAACCTAAAACCATTCTGATTTAACCGTTCTCGTCGCATACTTACAGCCAGCATTCATACACCTCTGCTATTTCTGCGACACAAAAATGACATAAATGTATGCCAGTACAATAATTTACACATATATCATATATTTTGTTCGCCAGAAATTTTTTTCAAACAAAGAGACATTAATCTATTCCGACTAACTCAACGTTTTCTACGAACTGATTGACGAATGAAAAACATTCTATCATACTTAATTCGCAGCTTCAAGGTTATTCCTACGGATCGTACAGCTAACGAATGTCTATAGTTCCCATTCGGACCAAATTGAATATTTAAGGATTCATCAAAAAGTTACGAAAGATCAAACTGTTTGTTCATTCATAGCACATCTGTCAATCTTATAGTCATCCCAATCCAATCGCGGAAATAGCCAAAAGCAGGCCGAATAGATTAGGGATTCTTTGTAGGCGGAGTTATTTCCAGTAAACAGATTGTATGCATCAGACGCATATTTTAGCAGAAATAACTGAGGTGGTTCCTAGTTATGATAAGTAACTCTTACGTCCACCTTTTATAGTCGAGGTTGAATCAATGGTAGCTATCGATATATGTTCGAGGTATACAAATAAGGAAATGGTGGAGTGGAAAGAAACGTTTGGAGGTCTTAATTGCGACATTGTATATTTGGCCCAAAAATTAAGACCGGTGCCGGTTTTATGCATTAATATTGGATTGATTGGTCGGAATAAGATTGTTAAACTTTTGACTAGGTATGCTTTCTCTATATAATTACTCACAAAATTGTGCCTTATACTGACCTAAATTGCTTTTAGTTTTAGCAGACTACTGTTAGCAGAGTGCAAAAAAAGGTATCTTTATGTTCTTTGGTTTATGACCAGCACGCGCTTAAATATTACGAGAAATTAAAGTGATATCTAATGCAACCTATAAACAAATCAGAAAATATGGAATTTATTTGTTAAATTTTTTTTCTATTTTGTGGTCAGAACATTTTTAGAATTGGCGTTCGGGTATATTCGTGTAATTAGCAAAATGACAGTAATTAAATCTGGAAGTGGTTGAGAGAAAAACTTGGCAATTGCTTTTTTTTCCATTTTCTTAAATGTCGAAATAACCAAATATAAATATAAAAAATGCGTGATTAATAACATTTAATATACGAAGTCATCAAATAATGATTATCTATGTGATAAAATAAAACAAAACATTAAAGGCATTTGAATAAAGCAGTACCATTTGAATACGTCAGCAACTTTAAAACTTTGATGGGCAACGATGTGTGTGTGTATATATATATATATATATATATATATATATATATATATATATATATATATATATATATATATATATATATATATATATATATATATATATCAAACGTGTATGTGAGCTGAAAACTGACATCGTATCATATCTTAATGCAAGTCTGTGTAATTCATTTTATAATGTTAAAAAGGTTTGTCTCCATCAACTATTTTTTTTTTGTATTTTACTTCTTCAAGAATAGGGAACTGTATGGGTAGCTACAGTTGTTAAAGGTTGGGATATAAAAATGTTTAAGGTTTGAGATTTAAGACAATATAAAAATACGAAATTTTGATATTTTGTCAAACAAAGAATAATAAGTTAGATGGGAAAAAAAACAACCGAATAACTAAATGAAGTTACACGAGACTATCTGTTAAATTTGTTAAAGGTCACTGCCACATATATTGTACGAACCTGAGATAATGTTATAGTCATAAACAAAACGCATTTGTTATATATGCAGACCACAATATTGCTTAATTACGCTTAAAATTTTGCTTTTTTAAATGAAAAAAATAATTCGGCAGATATTGTGGGTTGTGTTGCATATGGATGTAACCAAAAGAGTGAAGATGGGATAAAGGTTTCTTTATTTTTCCGAAAGACTGTTTGCCAGGGAAAAAATGGATTCAAGCTGTGGGATCGAACAGGGTGAGGGGATAAGAAAGTTGTATAATTTATTATGGATTATGGTCAATTTGGACCAGAAACAATTCGACCTAACTCGTAATACAATTCGGCTCAACTGAATAATAGTTTGAACAAGTTCTTTTTCTTCAAACAATAAGTAGATACTATGTAAGATATGTTTTAGGAACAGGTTTAAGGAAAAGGCTAAATTTACACGAAATATCTTGATATTCTTTCAAAGAAAATAATCATGCTTAGTAACGTTCATATATATGAGAGAAACCACAAACTGACATCTTGCTCGCTCTAATTAAAATATTTATATGCATTTGTTTAGTGCTAAAAAAATATGCATCTGCACAACGACATTCTCAGTTTATGTCTTCCTGTCAAATTATCAATAATGATTTATTAAACAATAAAACTTAACAGAATATTTATACATTTTTCTACAGAATATTTATACATTTTGCAAGGATAATGTCCACGAAGTATTATAACAAATATATTTAATTTTAGGCTTCACGTTGTAACACTGCTTCATATAATACACGCTCGATTAGACATGAGAGAGAGAGAGAGAGAGAGAGAGAGAGAGAGAGAGAGAGAGAGAGAGAGAGAGAGAGAGAGAGAGAATAATGCTGAGCATTTTGTCAGCGTGCAACACGAAGCTCTTATCAATTAACTTTATTGTTCGTTTTTATTTTTCAAGTTGTCTTAGTGCGCGAGTAAATTAAAAGCTTGTCATTACTAGTCAATATTGTCAGTCATATTTGCTCCATTAATCCATACAAATAAGAAAGGAAATAATTTTTGCTGAATTTCTGCACCCATCTCCTTGCACGGCAAAATGAAATTTTGATAAACATACACTTATTTGAAAATAAAATAAAAGAAACTAACCTTGCATAGTTATAACTTATTCTTTCTTTTTTTAAATATATCCACCAACTCCGTATATATAGAGGATGCCGGCTGGCATATGCATCCTTACTGTAGTGAGTATCGCTTATGTCAAATAACAAAATCGCAAAAGAGACGAAAATATTACCCGATTGCCTGAAAGCACCTGCCATCCATGCATGATAAATTACAAGGTGCAAACTGACCAAAACTGTATTGTGTCCAGCATCTTGCAAAATAAAAATCATGATTTTAAAATACATTCGGTGTTAGTGCAAATGATAATCTTTTCGCTAGCATAAGTTACAATAGTGTTATTATAGCAAGTTACTATTGTATATACTATTTGCCCTGCAATCATCAATTATGATTACATCAGGCAAACAAACAGAAGCCCGGGTGATGGATAAACACAACTGGCAGCGAGCAATAAATTCCTTGCTTAAACTTACCGATATGATATCAAATACTACGGTTATTTTAGAAAACCAACCCCGGAAACTGACTTCAGTATCTTTTAAGTGTGCCGATTTTATTCATATGAAGTCGGCCGACATAAGGAAGGTAAGTTTAGTTCCTTTGGATTCTTTTAAGTATACCAATTTCTTTTCTTTAAATAAAGTCGGCCGACATAGGGAAATCAACACTGATTCCTTTTTACCTGTATTAACGGAAATTTTCAAAATAAACTGAAACAATGGAAGAGTTTTGAAAGCGACACAATCTAGTGCGTGGTGCGCGCATATCGATATATGGCTAAACAACAAATTAGCTTTCAGTATGTCCATCTAAATGCTCTCTATCCATAGTTTATAGTGTTTGATTTTTCGACAGCAAGAAGCATGTACTTCATCTTGTGGGGATAAATGTACGTCATTTCAGGTTGGCGTCTTCTACAGGTGTGAGATCGTAGCTAAGGGAAAGTAACATCGTTGTATACGTCTATTTGGAGTAATTAAAGTAGTATTTCTTATTTACACTTGTCAATTTTTAAAATCTTTTTGTGCGAGTATAACTTTTTTTTAATCATGTAACGTACATCTAAAGGAAAAAGAAAAATGTTGGAGTATGGCCGGTGACCATTAAATTGCCTCTGTAAATTAGCAATTATTGTATGCAAAATTGTTTCCCTAATTTTCTTTCGCTTGTTTGATCTGAGTATGAATCGATCTCTCGCTGTCTCTGTTACAACAGACTTTCCACGCTCTCCAGTCCAAGCATCACTGTCTCAAGAGTTATAGAGCACAAATCCAAAAGAGCGTATGGCAATCGCTTCTATATTCAAATAAGAGTATTTCTTTTTCTTTTCCCTTCTTTATTGCAGAGCGAAAACTATCAAGTTTTGTAAAATTCAACCAATAATTTATTTCGCTAGAATTCAAAGTGAAACTGTAGAAAAGAACTTACATTATTGCTAATTAAATCGCAAATATTCATCGAATTTCTAACACAAGTCCTAATGATTAAAGTTCTGAATAAACTTTAGTGGTACTACAAAATAATTTCCACCACTGATCGTGCTGAAGTGCCTGTAATTGCCTTTGTCGGAGTTATGTGCCGATTGTCTTTTCTTTGATTACAATAATACAATCAAAGAATACAGCCTTTTTTGAATTTCACTATATATACAAGCCTCTATGTCCAAGGAATTGTTTTTGAGCACTTTGTATTTCCAGAGAAGATTAATTTAAATTAAATAATATTTCACCCAAATCAAAATACTGCAAAACAATAATACAACATGACTGTTCAGATATATCACACGAATTAACTAGTTTTCCATCAAGCAAGCTGATGTTTCACGGGTGTGGAATCTATAATTTCAGTGTTTTGGAGGAAAAAAATTGTTCGTGTTGAAACATTTGGAAATATTTGCTCATATTCAAATAATAGCTCTTTCTAGTTAATTCTTTCCTTGTTGATGCAGATGTAAAAGTTTTTGGTCCAGATTAATCATAATTTATGAATTCCGACGAATGTTCACACCAAGGACACTACAATCCGATTGCATTCCATCGCTTATAATTCTCATTGTGTGAGATAGGTACAACTAAACTAACGGCATGTTTTACATGTATACCTCCATCAACAGACTCCTTTATCATATGTATATGGAAAAGTTGTTTTTGTTTTAGTCGCCCAGAGATATTAACGATATAACAAATATCACTTTCTTTTCAACTGTGCAAGCCTCAAGATGACTTTGTAGTATGAGAGCCAGAACTTTTACACCTGGCTGAAAACTCCCTACCTTTGTATTTTTTGTCATACCTTTATTTCATTTTTGACCAAGTAGAGTGCAGATTAGTTCTTGCAACTTCAAAAGTCTTTGACAACTTATAGATAAAATTAGAAACATAGTCGAAGATTAGTTTTTGTATCTTTATTTGAAAGAAGTTTCTCTTTTAACACCTTCAATGGTCCACGCACAGTATATCCAAAAACTAGTTCAAAGAGACTGAATCCTAAAGTTTCTTGAATTGACCCCATAACAGCAAACAATAGTAAATGAACACCTTTGTCCCAATCTTTTCCGGTATCTAAACAATACGACAGAATCCTAATGTTCAATGTTTAATGAAATCTTTCTAAACCCCATTGGCTTTCAGGATGATTGACAGGGGGCTTAAATTACTGGATGCCTAATTCCTGCATAACTTGCTGGAAACTTCCAGACAAGATTACACCCCTGATCCGATTGGACAGATTTGGGTGATTAAAACCTATTATATTTCTCAAATTATTACGCATATCCTCCTATTCTCTTTCAAGTTTGTTGCAGTATAAACTTTACAAAATCGTGAAAAATATATCCACTATAACAGTTTATTTTGAACAGGACAACAATGAAGACGGCATTCAAGTTGATTTTATTAAATCTGTCAATTATATTTCTCTGTAAGGGGCTCTAAAATGTTCTATTTTTAGGAAAATACCCTTTTTACCGTTTTCTTGCAAATGTTGTCCAACTTTTTGGCAAGATGGTATTTTTCAGGGTGGGCAAAAAAACAAACAAA
This sequence comes from Potamilus streckersoni, assembly GCA_016746295.1. Classification (NCBI taxonomy): domain Eukaryota; kingdom Metazoa; phylum Mollusca; class Bivalvia; order Unionida; family Unionidae; genus Potamilus; species Potamilus streckersoni. Next base: position 6,250,593 of record JAEAOA010001694.1, read on the forward strand.
CAAGAAGTCATATCATTATGTTAGAAACATTTATCGTAAACCGCTAATTTTCATTGTTGTGGCGAAGTGATGTTGCTGAAAACGAAGACTCATTTCAAAACAAAAGGTTGGAAGTGAAGAGACTGCTCATTTTACAACAGTACTGAGGGACCATTCCATCATGCAATACTCGCATACAGAAATTAAAACGAAGAAAAAGCGGTGTAAAGGCAAGGTGACTACTTGTCTTTCTGCTATAAAACCACCATTGTCTAGATCAAAAGCTCCCATTCTGTGGACCGCAGACCTCCTGAGATGGGTTCAGAGGCGGTCAACGGGGTTCTTCTAGGGTGAGCATAAAGCATAAATATTAGCATGTGGGGGTCATGAGTAGATGAGTAGAACACAAAACAACACAGAACTGGAAACGCAGGCGTATTATACTACAGCAGATCAGGATATTTTTATTGTTTGCAGCTGAACTCGTTTTAAAAGCAAGCATATACGGTATGTCTCTGTTTTGATAAAGGTCTGCCGTAATGCTAATACGGGAGGTTATAGTAGATTCTGTGGCTTATCAGCAGCAACCCGTCGTGTAGACAAAATAATACGATAAAAGGAGCTTGGCAAAGATTACCTGTGATCTTATTATCAACATTGTGATTAAATTCAGTTTTCTTTTGAGAGCTAATACATTCATGTTTGCTTGAGCTAAGACGCTACCATAATCCTCAAGCATCATTCGAATGCTTTCGCTCTGGTTTATGATTTTAAAAATATCCACCGACTCCTTCCAACGGCTTGAAACCACCACTAAATATTCATCTGAAGCTAGATTCGCAACATGTTTCTTTAGTTTCCACAGACTCGCCGAAATAAAATAAATGTCATTTTAAATATACTATGTTTGTAATTTTAAAATACTGATGAAAGTGCGTATTGTTTTCTACACTAAACTCTGTCATATTCTTTAACTGAAGGCTTTCATAATAGGCATTGTATATTTTTCCCGCACTTTTAAAGAAATAACTTCATGATACTGAGATCTGTCCGAGTATCGCATTAGCTCCTCCAACACTTTCACGAAACTTGATGTAGCCAGAAAAGGGAGTTGTCTTTAAGAGCAACCAGAAAATCTTTGTATTAATATAAATATGCCAACAAAATATAAATTTATTTTTTTTTAAATTTCGGGAATTTTGCTTAATGATGTTTACAAGGTTTTGCCAAAAACTTCTAACTTAAGAAAGTTCTTAAAAATCTCTGAATTGGCTTGATAATCCAGTCACGTGATCAACGTAATAGCCATGTAGGCATATCACGTGATTACACAACTTTGTAAATTTAAATGTATGTGCCCGACAAGTAAAAAATGTACGCCCCTCCTCAAGGAGCAAATATCAGGCCAAAGTCACCAAAACCTAATCAAGCATTGTAACCCATTCAAGATATCCAAATATTCGATCTGGCCTAGTTCGGTTCATTAATTCTTGAGCTGTCTTGCTTATATGTTAGCGAAGGAAACAATCAGATTGACGTCACAAAATCAATGCCTCCTCCATTGGAGACAAGTAGACTAGACGTAACTATTCACATGTCATGTACATGAGTTCGACTCGTATATCGTTTTAGTACTGACCTTCACCTCAAGCCCTCAACCACCCAACCGGTTCCATGGTAGAATTCAAAATGTGAAATGTTCCAATATACAAGAAAGCACAACTGACCTATTTGTCTGGTAGAGTCACAATGACCTACATTTTCACCTTGCATTTATGGATAATGCTGACACGGTTATGACAGTGTACAAGAACTGTCCGCCTAGCAAAGTTTCAGACATAGGTAATGTGAATATAGTTGACATGCTACATAAAGGAATTACATTCAGTTTGTATGAATTCCAATTGACTCTGGAACTGAAACTTTCTGTTTTAAGAGTAGATGTGATTTCGGTACATTTCAGTTTACCCAAGTTACGCCGTTTTGTACACACACACACACACACACACACACACACATACAAACACACACACATATGTGTGTAAAATATTTTTTTCCATGATGCCTTTATACTATACAAATCAGATTTATTTTGTGGATTGATTTTGCTTGCAATAAAGTTTCTTGTTTGCCTCTTATCCGATACATAGATGATCAAGTCTATAATATAAGATATCGATTCAATGTGTAAGCATTCAAAAGTTGTCAACAAGTCTTACATTTTCATTTTAAATGACATTTTTGGAAAATCATATATTTCGTGTACTTGATTTATTAACCAAAACATGATGAAACAAAGGCAAATCTATAAGTATCGAAAGTTCCTCATGTGATCTTAAGAACTTAAAAAGTTCCCGCAACCCTTTTGCGTCTTCATATTGACAGCGAGTTTCTAAAGTTAAATGAACCGGTTTGTAAAGATTTATTTTCTCTAGCATCAGTAACATCAGGTTGCACCCAGCAAAAGAGAAAATCATACAGAGATATACCTTCTAGCCATCGTTTATTTTATTATTTTCTCTCTCTCTCTCTCTCTCTCTCTCTCTCTCTCTCTCTCTCTCTCTCTCTCTCTCTCTCGATCGATCGATCGATCGATGAAGAGTTTATTATCCCCTCTTGCACCATACTATTATCGACCACTTCTGTCAATGTAATAATACCCATCAGCTATATTTGCTCAAGCTTAGTATGAATGCAACTTGCGGTAACCATCTGATTAAAATCAGGTCTCCGCTGCCCTACGTGAAGATCTGACAGCGACCGCTTAGGGGACACAGTTCTGATGAGCGATGTTATCCACATAAACCTTAATTTTATTGGCCAATCAGCTGAAATCGTATATCTTTTCGTTGGGTTACTGATATTATAAACTTCTCTGTGAGTGGCGAGTGTAAGGTAAAGTTTGTCATTCACAATCACAGTGGATATAATTTTGATATACCTCAATGTTACTTTCATGTTCTATGACTGAAATTTCTTTGGATATTGTACTTGTGGAAAGTGTACATGACAAAAGTTAGCCAAAATGACCCTAGTGCCAAAAATTAGCCTAATTTAGTTTAAAGTACACTATCTTTAGCAGTTATTGAAATAGGGAAAATGAATTTTTCCAGACTAGACAATGCTACCTTCCGAAAGTGCAATAAATGAATTATCAAATGTATAAAATGTTAAAAAAAAATTATCGGCTCTTTTCTAACCATATTTTTCTTAAGTCCAGGAAGTGAAACTGACCACGCGGAGCAGTTGTTTAATTGGTGCACATCTGAAGAAAGACCAAGCTGTACGACATAACCTACTGTATCAATCATATATCAAAACACAGGGAATCGAAAGCCCTTTGAATAATACGTAATATATACACAGTCTTCTTTAAATAGCCATATAACCAGTGAGGTAAATGGGGAAAATATTTTTCTTTCAAATTTCAACCCTGTGCAAAATAACAATAGAACGCCTCCATAGCTAAAGAGCATCAATTTATGCTAAACAATCTGATTCACTTTCAGATTTCTGAAAGCTGCATTTCCATTGAGAGATTCAAGAGTGACCAAAACTCGACCACTGCGCTGTCGCTGTTAGAACATCGCATAGGACAGTAGAGATCTGATCTTAATCCAACTGTATTCTGTTAAATTCAATCAATGCAAAAAAAAGTGTTATTATCTAAGATTTATAATCAGTTAGATGCTTTGGTGAAAATGAAAAATCTTTGGGAAAAAAATCCATGTCGCTCTGCAAACTCAGTCTGAACAGATACTGGAGATTTTAATAACAAACTCAAACAGAACGATCCAGACATTAAAACAAAAACCGATGACTAATGTGAAGACAAAATTTACGGGCTTAAACAACAAAATGACAGGAAACAATAATATATAGCACTGTTAGCGTTGCAGCTCAAGAACGATTTGCAGCGTCAGCCAAATATTATATGACGTAGAAACAACATTAACGTGAATGAAAACACGATAATATCAATTAATGGAACCTTCGATGTGGCGATTACAGAAGTAAATGATCAAACTAAGACCATTATACGTGTTCTGTCTCTAGGATGCCTTCTGTTGTTTTGCTGAATCTAAATGTTTGAAAGATGTTATGCTATCAATAAGTACAGACAAATGTCATATTATCACTCATTACAGACAAAATATGTCATACTATCATCGCTCAGTATAGACAAAATATGCCATACTATTACTCAGTACTGACAAAAGATGTAATACTATCACTCAGTACAGACTAAAGTAAACCAAGCTTAAATAAGGAAAAAAAGTTCAGTGAAATATCTAATGAAGTTTACTTTCAAGTAATCCTCTTTAGTTCAATTTGTAAAATGATCCAGTTTTCGACTTGAAAAAAAAAGTGATAATTATCAATATAACACCATAAATTACCACATATGTCAAAGATTTTTGATAATCCGGACAGCTGCACATTTTGAAACATTTGATTTATTTCTTTGCTTCTCCTCGAGTGTTTCCAGCCCTTATAGAGTCATGTTTTACTAGTTATATTTCTGCATGTTCCATTTGTAAGTGTTATGTTCTATTCTTATTCGTACACTTCTATATTTTAAAAGGGGCTATTGTTGTCATCGTTAAATTGCGAAGCGTCATTGCTCCTGCGATGCGAATCTGGTTAGGAAGGAGCATCACAGATGCTGCTTATCCATTTCTTCGCTATTTAATAAGAGAACGAGACTGAAGCTGGTGAAGATTCGGAACTGAAAGAAAATGAAAATCCTGCCTATGAAGATGATGATGTGCTATATACACAAGTCCAAACAGAGAATGATGACACTGTACATCTAGATAGCAGTTTTAATATGGTAACGTAACACTATGATGATTTTTTCAACAAGAACGAAGCGAAGTTAAATTATCACCAACAACACAGTGCGATTTTACTTTTGATACTAGTATGTGATGTTAAAATACGATCATGATGTTTTCATCTGTGCCGTAACCTTGCTCTCCGAAAATTACAGCCTCAGTAGCATTTTAATTGCGGTTGATACAGGCTTTGCAATACATGTTCTATTGGTTGATACAGGCTTTGCAATACATGTTCTATTGTTTGATACAGGCTTTGCAATACATGTTCTATTGGTTGATACAGGCTTTGAATACATGTTCTATTGGTTGATACAGGTTTTGCAATAAATGTTCTATTGATTGATACAGGCTTTGCAATACATGTTCTATTGGTTGATACATTCTTTGCAATTCATGTTCTTTTTAGAATAAAATACATATGAAATATAGATTCCATAAGATCTTATGCTTTTATTTAACCGAGATACCTTCATCTTTTCAACCGTTACGATCTTGCAGCGAATAATAATGTCAATATGTACATTCTGCTCTCTCTATTATCTCTATTACAGCATTCATTTTATGGGCTGACAATGATCTCCGGTATTCAGCAGTACCAGCTCCATAGCTATACTGATTTTTTGTAAGCCGCTAACACAACGGAAGATGTAGGCAACTTTAAAACTTGCATTTTATGTTCTTTTGACCCATTATCCATCAAGTATTTGCTTTTTCCCTTGCGGTATCTACAGTCATGACATTGTACAACTGTTTCAGATAAAATTAAATTCTACCTATTAATGTAGTGTTATTCTTATCAAGAGAGAGAGAGAGAGAGAGAGAGAGAGAGAGAGAGAGAGAGAGAGAGAGAGAGAGAGAGAGAGAGAGAGAGAGAGAGAGAGAGAGTTTAGCTGATTCTGCCAATATTTTTATGTGCCGCGTGATCTTTCACATCTGATATGTTGACTTGTTGCGGTAAGACAATCAATTAAATGCATTCAACTGACAAGCAGGACAAGGGAATTTTCTGTAACCTTAGTTTTTTCTATACTTTTCTTAAACTCTGGACTCCGTTTATCAACAATACAACCATAGTTTTTGTTAACCCATATATCCATATACAATTTACTTCTCTTATGTAAATGCATTCATCCCCTATTAACGATTCTTTCACATTCAGATGAAATCCTCTGTTGATTTGAACTCCACCACTGTAATGCCATATTATTCTCGTTTCTTTCACGCAATATTTGCATCTCTTTTAATTTCATTTTTTTCATTTACTTTAATTAAATACCGGATGTACAAATAATTGAAACATTTATTTGTGCAGTTAAGATTCAATTACTACAATTACTACAAATGTCTGTGAAAACAGAATCTTCAGCATGTGTGTATCCTTATACTGTTAACGTTGTACTGGCGTTTACTTCATGCATCATCCTTGTTACCATGCAGATTGTTCAACTTCTCTTTAACCAGCGTGCCGTCTTTGTCATAATATTTTCTCACTTGTTTTGAAGTATATTGCAAATCAAAGTTATGGGGGTGGGGTAGGGGTGGGGTAGGGGTGGGGTGGGGTAGGGTAGGGGTGGGGTATTATGCTTTATATTTTCCAATACAGAGTTTTATCCACATATTGCATTCTAGCGTTATCTTTCAAAACTTAAAGCTTTAATGCTTCTTATTACTGCTATATATTGTGCTTCAGAAACTGATATTAACGGGATATTGTTTTCTGCTGGTTCGCAGTTGTAACACTAAATATCACATACTTTTTTAGTCTCACGAGTACATAAGGTTAGGGAAATTAAGGGCGTATACTTTGGGAAACAACTTTGAGTACCGACTTGCCCAAAATTCTTTAGTCCAATTTAGCTTGCGAGAAGTCGAATTTGTGGCTCCGTGGGAAACCTGAGGATAGAGTTATCCCTTGTTAGCAAACTATAAAGGGCCAAACAGCTGTCTTAAAAAGGAAAGACAGGCTATAGGCTAGTACACGATTGTATGCAAAGAAATGGCATTAAGGTACACAATTTTAGTTGCCATTTTTAATATTATATTTTATTTGTTTGGTTTGTTTGCAAATCTGTTGATATACTTATGATT